>BOPP01000065.1:6375241-6428385 GCA_017312745.1 Gryllus bimaculatus | reverse complement strand
TATATATATATATATATATAAATATATAAGGAAAAGTTGTCAATCTGAGAGATGAACCGCTTTCTGAACACGTAACGCGCACCCTAGCGTTGGACTGACATTTTACTTTCCCGCTCATAGGGATTTAAGTTTCCAAACCATCAAAGGGTTTGAAACGTCCATTTTTAAGGTACCTGACATACACAAGGAGAATGTTAGGCTATTTCGAGATATCTGCTTGAAGCCAAGGATGACCTTAATCGTAAACCGCCCCGTTACCTTTTGTCGTAAGGATTGTATGAGAACAAAGGTGTATTTTAGGGAAAATAATGATTTGGTTGTCGTCAAAGCCGACAAGGGGTGTGCTAGTGTGATCTCAAATAGGAATGAAAGTTGTCTTACAAAAAATAGGAAAGATCAGGGGGTTTTGGCCCCTCTTCCAAAATCTTACAAAACCTTAAAAAACGGATTTTGAACAGATTAATTTGTTGACCCCCCTCAAAAACATCATCGCTGAAAATTCACCAAAAAAGGACTATTTTTTTGAAAATAATTAAATATATCCGAAATTCAATCTTCAAAGGCTTTTATTACTATTTAATGTGTAACTCATAATGTGCATGATCATAGAAAATATTGAAAGAAAGTTTTCTAATAAATGAATCATATACAATATTTTGCAACAAAAAATAAATTAAATATCTTCCAGAACCATGTTTGATGGGTATTATAAAATATTTAGACCAAGATGATGTTTTATCTTTATTATTAATAAACAATTATAGAATTAACTGTTACGTATTATTATGGTAAACTTATATATAGATTATCCTAAATTTAAAAAAAAATATTTAAATAATTTTAATAATGTATATGAACCTGTCGAAAATATAGAAAATATGAAGGGGTTGTTTACATTTTCGTTTGTAGAATATAAAAATATAATAAAAAAGAATTCATTGTATAAAATATCAATATTGATTAAAGAATTAAACTGTACAAATTGTAATATTACAGATTTTAAATTTTTAGAAAGATTAAATAAATTAGAAAAAATAGTTATTGCAAACAATAGAAAATCTGATATATTTAATTCAATTTCCAATATTAATTAAAGAATTCAAGTCATCATAACATCAAGGAAATACAACCAAAACGATCTGGAAACTAGTAAAACATTTTCGGAGATTAAACTTCACTATTTGTCTAACCATCCTAAAAAAAATGCCACAATATACAACCTTGTAGATAGATCCATAAAGTTGGCTGTCAGGAACGTCCCTTTGAACAACTTACGGAAAGTGTTTCACATACTGAAGCAAGCAGGATTTCCACCAAGGTTCTGTGAAATGAATGTGCGTAACAGATTAAAGTTCTTTAATAAAGTCCAATATAAGAAGAAAATAGAAGAAGTAGAAAAAAGGAATAGAAATTACCAGTTAATTATTCTATCACGGTACCGTTTTTAGGTAGTCTATCTTTGGAAGTGAGAGAATTGTTTTTGAATAAGTACCAAATGCAGGTTTTATTTAAGCCGGTCAATCAGGCTACTTTCACTAGAAACGAAAAAGATAGGTTGGATAAAGTTGAGAAATCAAATGTGGTTTATAAAATCAATTGTTTGGATTGTGATTATTTGTATGGAGCCACAACAACAAGGCAACTTAAACCTCGAATCTCTGAGCGTGTAAGAAATGAACTATTGCGTCTTTCAAAACAATCTTCGATAAGTAATCATAAAAATAGGTTGAAACACAGACATTGATTTTGACAACGCTGACATTCTTGATGTTGAAAATAGTTATTTCGCTAAGCTGACTTTGGAATCACTTCATATTAAGACTAATCTCACCATGAACTATGAAATAGAGTCGAATCTCTTTACTAAACTCTATGATACTGCCTTAGACCTTAGATAAACTTATGAGGTTATATTATCCCCCATTCCTCGCCTTCATATTCGTTTTAGTTTTCACCTTCCATTCCCCTTCCCTCTGTTCATTCATTCCGCTGCGAGCAGTCGCACAGTACAGACCTACAAGCACAGCGCCGCGCCTCGCCTCGACCTGTGATCTGTGTTCCAGTGAAAGTTAAGTTCTACAGTAACAGTTACCAACAACACTTACTGTGTGGTGCTAATATTCTAACAAATTAGTGCAACATTTTAATCTACAATTGTATTGCAGATGCCCTCGCTCAAGTCTACCCGACCGAGGGCGAAATGGCGCTTACCAAGAAGACGACACCCATGAAACATCATTCCTATAAATAGCAGAGCATATACTAGAACAACATGAACCAAATCAGAGGTTACCTCTTTCCCCATCGCATCAGCCTCACATGTTAAGTGGAACAATGCCGCATCACAATGATAATGGTCAAGAAAATAAGTTCAGTAACTATCTGCCGGCCAACGACCCTGCGAGTTCTTCAAAGTGCAGCGGAAAGTCCAGCGCAAGTGCAGAACCACTTTCCCAAAAACCCAGTGCTAAGCGAGGACAGTGTGATCGAAATCTAAACAGGCAACCAACCAAAAAGTCGGGTTTAGCCATTCTCAAGATTATGGTTTTTCTATTAAAAATAGGGACCCTTTAAGGGACCTGCAAGAAAGTGAATCAAGTTCCGTATCCCGAAACATGATAGTTCCTGAAAACTCCGAAAATATTAAAATTCCTTCCATCCATATTAACAATATTGAAAACATTATAGCACTAAATAATGAAATTAATACCCACATCACTAACCAGTTTACATCAACCTTCAGTAACAGAAAAAGCAAAAATTAACTTTAATCAAATAGAAGATTTCAGAAAAGCTATTAAATATTTTATAAGCACTAACAAACATTTAAAAGGACCCAACCTACAAAACGTTCTCTGTGGTCTACAAAAAATTCATCCGTCTATTTCTCAAGAGGAAATTTACCAAAATCTAAAAGCTAAACAATCTTCCCCTATAGAGGTAGTAAGAAGCACTGCCCTCATTAGTGTTACACAAGAACAATTCACCAATCGCATTGGTAGCCGCTGAATATTCACAATATTTAAATAATGCTTTAAACAAACGTAATATGTAATCTAAAAGTAAAAACTGAAATAAGGCTTAAAGTTAAAGAACCAACACAGTGACTCCGATGTTAGGATTTCGGGCATTCTAAAAACAACTATAACCTTCTAATTTCTTGTATATGTTGTTCTGAAAATCAGTATTCGGCATCATGCCCAAAGGACGAAAGGACGACCCTCCGAAATGTAAAACAGCGACGGACGCACAGAGTTGATATCCGAACAACAGAATGCTCATATTTTAAAACAATTTTGGAAAATAAATAAAAAAAATTCCCACCAAGGACCACAAAAGTCGAGAACTTACCACTAAATGCCTCCCCTTAATACCACTTTCCCAACTTACTTAACACGGCCCGCATACCAAACTTCTCTATGTATCAACAATTAACCAGCAATCAAACAACACCACCCGAAACCAATCAGCTAACAATTCCCAAAAATATCTCCCCCAATGTAACTCACCGCAATACAGTTTCCTAAATTCTCTATTCGTACACAATATCAACTCCTTATCTACACAATTAATATGATAAACTTTATTATACTAGTCCTTGTTCAAAATATCCAACAAGTCATAGCTTCCTGTATTAGCACTGTCCCTGGCGCACCCTGAATTCAATCATTCATTAACTGTAATGAATTGGAATGCATCTAGCATCAGTAATAAAAAAATAGAACTTTAGTATTTTTTACAAGCCAACAACATAGACATTGTTTGCATTCCTGAATCACATTTAAAACCATTTTCTTCGTTTTTATTTTCAGGATATAACGTAGACAAGATAGAATACACTCACCAGGCGGCGACGTTCTCATTTTAATCAAAACTACGTACTATCTCATATCACAAAAAAATCCAAATGCTTATCACTGGGCTTCAGCTAACAGCAATTTGTATCCCCTGCATAAATTTAACTATAATTGCAGCTTATAAACCACCCAATTTAAAGCATAATTTCGCCAGTTTAACGTAATCACACCTGTCACCCACTATACTCTTCGGTTCACATACGTACTAACATAAGATTAATATCTCTCCCTGAGCCTCCATACTATACCCGTGACCCACAAAACCTTCCCGATATTTTAGATATAGGAATAACCAACATAAAAGCCCAGTTTTACTTCTCACATCGAGCTCGACTCGGACCAAATTCCGGTCATTATTTCCACAGATGAGACCATCCCCTCTCCACCCTCGCCTAAACCAGTTGTTAACACAACTTAAATTTGGTCTAATTTATAAAAATAATTCAATCCCAAACATCTAGGTTTAAAATCCTAAACACCTCGTCTGAAATAGATCAGGCAATAACAAATTTAAACAATCTAATAACAAAAACTGTAAACACATTAAAACCCGAAAATCTCACCACACTACGTAAAAATGCACCCATTAAACTGCCCAAAAGCTTAATTAAAATAATTCAAACCAAAAATAAAAGGAGAAACTCCGTTTAGATCTTAGAACTATTGCCTGCTCTTGGTCTTGGGACTAACTTTTGTGAGATGGCCAGATGTAGACAAGGCGACATTAGCTCAGTTTTTGGGCAGGTATGGGATATTGGTAGAAAAAGGCACGATAAGATTCATTACATTTCTTGTTCTATCCAATTTTCTAATTGATTTTAAGGGAAGTTTCGAAGGAAGCAAGTTCATGTTCACAAATCCCACTTAAGCTATGTCATCCGTTACTGCGACCAACAGTTGCCTCGGAACATCCCCTGCTGGGCCCAGCAAAGGTCGCTCTGATCGCTATTCGGCATTACTAAACCTTGTAATGGAAGTTTCACTGACTGCTGAAGGCAGGCTCCTTCGCTGGCTAATGCATGGTGTGGGCCTTCACTCTAATTAGTGTCCTGGTTTGTCCACCCAGTTTCTCTCTTGTCCCCTCCATGGGCCGATAACTGGAAGTCCAAAGGTTCATGGCCTTTCCCTGTCTAGTTACTTCTCCTGTGGTGCAGCCGCCCCTAGCATGGAGACAGACGCTCGCTGCGGAACAGATGCGGCGGTTTTGTTCGAGGCCCCTCTTCCACCACCTTCACCAATCCTCTTTTCTTCTTCGAAGATGCCGATGAGGCCCGCACCTGGAGTTCTTCTTCGTCTGCCCCCTCACCTTCAACCTTTTCAGCACGGGAAATCCTACCAGTTGCTAGGCTACCGCTGACATAGCTCTCAGGCCAACGGTGACACTTCAGCTATCCGATCACAACATGCACTTGAACACCCCTCCCTAGATGGAGTTTTAATTATTGTGATTATATTCTGCAAAATGTAACCTTTTTCAGGTTTCGTATGGCAATGTCATAAATGTTTGAACATTTTTTTCTTTCGTATTAAGATTTTTCTTATTAAGGTTTCATGACCAAATTTAAGCAATCTCAAAAAACATTCATTGAATTATTATATTTTCTTCACTTCGGTGCTTTCTACGCTCTTCTTTTTCTACGCTATTGATAGATCTTGCTGTGACTACTGATAGAGCTTCTACCTTGCGACATATATGAACATGTTCTAACAATTGCTGCTTTGTCTTGCGAATTAACTTTTTAATGCCCAAATTTAACAATCTGGAAAAAACTAAGTCAATTATTTGATTACCTTTCCTTTGTTGCTGCCTTTTTTAGACACGTTGCTAAATGAAGGGAATTTCAGAATACGTGCTACAAACTTCTATGAGGTCGAATTTTTTTCCAATGAAGCTATTGCGGAAAAAAATCGTATAACGAAGATATATATGTGACATTGGCTCCTGAATGAATTGTGAAAAACCTTGTGCGCTGAAGTTTGGAACTTACATGGAATCTCCTTGACAGTATCAGAACTTTAATTGCAGAACAAATGTGCAAGAGAAGTCGCCTATCAGGGGCAAATACCACAGGTGTAATTCTAATATGACATTTTCAACAATGTGTTAATTGGCAAAAGGTAATATTTTCGATTCCTCATCATGCTTTAGAAGTTTGATACATGTATTCTCAAATATTCTAAATACTCTTTTATAATAATATGGCACTTGTGGCTTTGAATCACGATTGTTTTCAGAATAATAACCTTGCGTTGTCGGAAGACTTGGTTTTGAGTGCAACATTTAGGCGTTTTTTTTTTTTTGATCGCGATTGTGCTCGCGGCCCGTCGAATACTCCACGGAACATTTGTATGAATGTATGCTGCCTTGACACATGCGATCTTAAAAACAGTACAAGCGATGCTAATGGAACTGACAACAACCTACTTCACACGCGATCTGCGGTCCCCAGTTAATTGAAACATTTTCCACAGAGTTGTACAGACACCCTGAGACGATTTAAGCAACGAATTCAAGGGAATAATGTAAAAAGTTTTAAAATACAATTTCTGCGAATATTGTATTTTCGTACCTTGCTTCATTTTGCATTTAACACTTTCCTTTTCACAACATTAATTTTGTCTTGATTTTCATCGTCAACGTTCATGAGCACGTCGAGTACGAATTTTACCTTTCGTATTGGAGATAAAATGTGATCAAATGCTCAATTGAAGTGACATAAGAATTAATCGGTTATGCCAAGACTTAAAACATCTTAATAGTATCAACACTAGTTATAATCGAGTTATCTCCCAAATGACTTCAATATCCATAGCGCAAATATGATGGTTCATTCCTTTGCATGGGCATTGAAGAGAATAAATCGCTAAATTTTACTTCGCGGATTAGCAACGCTCGTGTGCACGTACATGGCCTTGGAAAGTACGACACAGGCGATCGATGCAGTCTATTAGGGACCTCACATTTCAGACAGATAATGTGCGCTACGATTGTAGTTTCTTTGATTTACCTGAGACCTTTATATCCATTTTGTACTACCACATATTTATGTATCGTGCAGGGGAGGTGTACACTGAGCAGCTATTATCAAACATTTATCAACTTGGGATGTTAAACAATTAGAGGGGTAGTGACAGTATACGAATAACGACACCACACTTATACAAAAGAAAGCTGGCCATATAAGTACTACTTTCTTAAAAAATCATTTAGAACAAAAGAGTGAGTAATTTAAATAAAACAATACGCATAAAATCTGCAGATTAATACGTGGAGAGAAAACTTTGTACCCTTTTTAACCATATTGCGCACACGGAGAAGACTGAGATTTGGTATAATTGAAGTTTATATGAAGGAGTACAGAAAGCATATATTTATGTATAATAATTTAAAAATATATTAAATAAAATAAAACATTTATTGTTTAGGTTCATTCTACTTATGTAAAAACACATAATAATTCGTTTGTGGACGAAATATATATACTAGCGGAACCCACCAGTATTCTGCTCTCCATCTCCCTCTTCCTCACCGCCTCTCCCTCAACATCTTTCATTCTCTTCGTCTCTCTGCCTCTGTCTCTCTCTTCTTCTGACTATCTCTGCCACGGTCTCTCTCTGTCCCTCTCTATGAGCCAGCTCTGTCTCTCTGTTTCTTACTGTCTGTCTGTCAGTCAGTTTGTCTATCTGTCTCTGTATTTAATTGCCTGTTCGGGTGACGCCGTGTCCATGGCAAAGGTGCCGAAGTTTCAGTCGCCATTCTGTGTCCTCCCTCAGGTCGTAATGCCCTGAGGAAAGGTCGCAGGTCATGGAACAATTACCTCTGTCTGTGTCTGTCTGCCTCTGACTGTCTCTGATTATTTACGTTCTAATGTGTTTCAAATATCTTTTAATTTTATAGTGATTAGTGTTATTGTAGAATTGTTTTTATTACAAAATATTCATTATATTTATAATATATTATCTTTAAAGAAATAAATTCGACCATTCCTATATATGAATGCTGTATCTATTGATGATGGTATACCTGAAAAATCTGTTGAACCAAAATATACCAAAATTCTTCTTTTTGAGAATATATTCATAAATTTCAGTGTAATAGAGATAATCAGCTCTGGGATTAGACAACAGGGAGGACACAGAAAGTTACAGGATAAAATAAAGTTAGGCATTTGAAAAATTGTTATATTTGTATTTTTTAAGTCACATAAGTAATATTTACAATCGAATTATTTCCCTAGAATACAGGCCAAACACAGGATCTATGAATTAAATTTAGTCTTCTGTTTTTAGATTCTGGAAATTTATCCATTACTAATTCTTTAAAATTAACAGAGACTCGTAACAATTTTTTTTCTAATAATTACACACAAAGTGCATTCAATCTCTCTTCCGGCACGATATTTCTTAAAAATGTCTTTACTCTTTTCAAAGTGGAGAAAGTTCTTTCGGATTCTACTGTTGTCATTGGAGGTGAACAGATTACTTATGATAGTTTAAAAGATCAATAAAACACATCCAATAAGTTATTATTCACTAACACTTCCAAAAGTGGTAAAAGTCCTTCGGCACAGACCTACTCTTTTTATATAGCACATTCGGCTCAGATTTCAGTTTGCTAGATCACGAACGGATAGTCCTGTAAAACGCGATCAACCTTTTGTTGGGGGAAATTTTCCTGATAGTTTGGGAACATTTTACGATCAAAGAGAGAATACAAGGTTAAATGCTTCTTAAAATTAAGACGGTCCCTGTGAAATTTTAGTACAAAAGATCGATTGTCATTTCTATCAGATTGTGTAAT
Organism: Gryllus bimaculatus; assembly: GCA_017312745.1. NCBI lineage: Eukaryota > Metazoa > Arthropoda > Insecta > Orthoptera > Gryllidae > Gryllus > Gryllus bimaculatus. Next base: position 6,419,727 of record BOPP01000065.1, on the reverse strand, counting down.
TTTCATATCTGATAGAGGTGGTCAAATTCTCTTCATGCACAGCCTTGCATCATAATCCAGATTGACAGTTTTCAGGCATTTTACAGAATTGAACACTTTCAATCTCACAACACGAATGAACGACCGGACCACAGAGCACTCACACGGTTGGTCAACGGATCGGAAAGATGATGCCGACCATGCCACTACTGCACTGAACGCTTGTTAGGGGGGAGATCAGTTAAACAGAACAGCAGCATATAGCTCTATCTGAACGTAAGTCATGCGAAAGGAATATTGTAAGTTTAATAATCGATCAATAGGTAGCGCCAGGCAACCGGGTTCCTACTCGTCCCCTGACACCTCCCCTCTCAGGCTGCTGGGCGGCGGCCGCCATAAGACGCCATTCGCCGAACCTACGTTGCCATTTGAGCACTCATTGGCGGCCATTTTTATGTCAGTACGTTCAGTAACAACACCGCGTTTAGGACACAGGGGCGAGTGTTCGCAGCCAATGAAAACCGCTGTATGGAACAAGCGGGAGTATGCGTAAGCAGTAAAGATGCGTTCGATTCGAAACCAACGCTACAGCCCCACAGGTATTATGTTAATCAATGCAGGAAGAGAGGGGCAGTGTACTGATCTCAGGAGGAGGGGGGGGCAGTGTCGCTATCGCCTCCCTGCCGCAGTCGCCACTGGAGAGTATTATAAAATAAATATGTTTTACCCGAATTAAATTTCAATATTGCACGTATTTTTGATTGTTGTGGTAATCCCATTTTTTAATATGTTTTGGATATCCACTTACAAAATTAAGACTAGGATAATCGATCATATGATGCATATTCCCAATAAAAAATTATATTTCTCCAGATGGTCGTTGATAAATAGCTGTAATTCCTCCAAATCTTATGGTGAAAACTATAACCAATCTTGAATGAGATGTGGTTGATTAATTTGATTTGTTTTTAAATTTATGGTCCAAATCCATTCTTCAATTAATACATAAAAGATCATGTAAATCCAAAAAAATGTTGTATATTCATAGAATCCCATAACATAGGATTATTTTGTGGTTTGAATGTTGGTTGTGGTGGTAATACAGACGATTTATGACCATATTAACTTTGAATAGCTAAAATATCGTCTGTATGTAAATATAATAATATGTGATAATAAGCATACATTATCGCATTTCTATTATTTGTATGTTCTATATCTGATGCTTGTCTAATTTCATGAACTAAAATAGAAAATAAATTATTTTGACCTTATGGTTTTATAATATCAATCATCATCTAAACAAATATGGATTTCCAATGGAGAATTATTTGCATTAGAAAATTTTGCATGTTCTAATGTACCACCTTTCAAATTTCAACGTCAATTTCTCATATCAAATTTATTGGGACACATATATTGATTTCATCACGCATATTCTATACAATTATATCAGGGTGTGAAATATCTCTCTCAAAATTTAAATTTGTATCAGACTTGTCACATAGAAGCAGCGCGACTGGAGAGGGGAGACGGCGCGCACTGCTCCTGCACGGAGGGCGCGCGCGTTAACAGGCGAGGCCACGGCCAGTCCCTCTCTTCCGGTCCCGCTCGCCGATCCAGCAACAACTTCGCCGAGTTACTAGGCGGGAGTGTTGGACGCCTAGATAGCCGTCCGTGAACTTTGTTAGAATTTTTCTGGAAGAATGTATTTCTTGAGACAAGACGCAAGGAGTTAATCTAGTCTACCAGTTACTGTCGAGCTGAGGACAATACAAGAGGGAAATAGTTCGAGCTGAGATCAAGTAAATTTCATCACTGACAAACTTTGGAACAGTACAAGCGAGAGATACGCGTACGCACGAATTCTTAATTGCGGTGCAAGGAACATTCGCACACGAGCGTAAATGGGGGGGAGACGAAGCAGGGGACGAAAGGAGCCGGGAGAAAACGACGCAGAAAACGGCGCAAGAGGGCAGCGAGAAGTCACCGGCGACCACGGGCTCCGCGATCAGCTGCGCAGAGGCCGAGAAACACGGAAACAATAGACATTTTGCTAAAAAACCTCTCATCTGTGGCAGGTCGCCTACTTCATGAAAATGTTCCTAGCGTTCGCATCCTTTACACGCTCTGTCGTGATTCTCAGAAATTCCGCGAGGGATGGATGGTGCGACCGGGACAAGATCTGCAAGGAAGCTCTGTGCACCCCCAGATTTTGAAACCAAATGCATTTTCTTGAAATGATTGATTCTGATTATTTAAAAACAATTAGCCTTAAATTGGTTTCACAGAATGCGAGGAAAAACAGCAACGTTGACATATCTATTATCTTGGACCGTGAACAAGGCCAATGTAGTTACTCTTGATATGAGTTAATGAACAAATGATGACGTAAAAGTGTCCATTTTATTAATATTAATATATTATTAATGTACATTATTTTACTATAAAACTAGTGACACTGAATTTAGTATCTACCACCCTCATCGAAAGACAACACATATGAAATTCAGTTAATTCGAAAGCACAAACGTTTTTCTCAATAAAAACTCTTAGTGTTTTAAATATAAAGAGAGAAAAGGCGTTTCTAGTGCAAAAATAGCCGTACTTTTGGAGATACAGTGAAACCACTGTATAAAAGTAATAGCTTTCCGCGAAAGCGAAACACACGTACGTTTTGGACTGTTACGTTAATGAAGAATTATATGTTGTTAGTCTTAAAAATCGAGAAATCTTTCAAGGTGAGGGACAAGTGTGTGTACGTTTAGAGATCTTTGGGATACGCAAGTTGGAATCAGACCGATTAGGTCAATTAACATTAAGAGTCAGCGTGCTTGGAGTCCATTAAGAGATCGAAAGAGGGCCAATGATACGTTGCTGAGCGGTTTTTCGGGCAATTGCAAACCTTTTCCTAACAATTTTATGCGCTATTAAAAAAGATTGCCGCAGTCAGACTCGAGTTAATCAGAGTTTATTTCGTTTACAGAAATTACTACTTACATTAGCTTCTATGTCTATCGCTAGAATATCGAGCGTGCAAAAACGTAACTCCAGCTTGAATAATACTTGTTGATATAGGGTCTGAAATTTATGAAACTGTTTTTTTTTAACTTCATCAATTTTTAAAAAGAGTTTTTCTTTACATGTAGTAAGTGACGGTACAAATATGCTGGTAGACTTATTTTCAGATATCAATCCGACAGATGGATTCCTTCGAAAATTAAACAAAGTTAATATTTCCAAACTATGAAATTGAAGATAGCGATTATTTGCTTTAAACAAAGTCTGTTTGTGAATGGTCAGCTAATCAAAAAATCATGTAGAATTAAAAAGGTCTTGCGTAATTTACGCTTGAAATTAATGCAATTTTTAAAAAAATTGTCAAAAACTGATTGAAGGCAGCAGGCAAGACTATGCGACAAGTTCGAATAGCTAGCCGAGAATTAAGGAAATAGAAAACTAATATGGGAAAGTCTGTGCCACTCTGTACCACCACCAGTTTCACATTATCTCAATTTTTCGGCCCCCAAATGGTAGAACGAAAACATGACTTTAAAAATATTACTAGGAGGGCATCGCGTTCTTCTGACCCTAGATTTGAGGAGCCCGCAAGTGTGTTAGTGTCTACAGAGTATGGACCATCGGAACGTAAAGGAGAACGAGCTATCAGCAGGTTAAATATTTAGTAAAAAAAGTAAAGATCTCGTCCTAACTGCAAATTTTCGTTGAAAAGTTTGGAACCAATTTTGAGAAAATGTAGTTTCAGCTTTTCTGAAAAGGCGAAATTTGAAATTCACTTTTACAGAAAACTATCGAATTTTTGGGAAATTTTATTGAAAAATATTTGAAGCTCACTATCAAATACAGTGTCTGTTTGTGATTTTCGAATGTTCAACTTTTAAAAGCTTTTTCAACTTACTTATTCGTTTACGAAAGATAACTCACGTCAAACCATAATCAAATTGTTGTCTGTCAGCCCATCTGTATGAACCTATTTAACTAAAAAAGCTACTGTATCTATCAACTTGAAATTGAAATACATTATAGACACTGCCTACGGGACCAGCTTAGTGTTTGTTTTACTGTGATCTTAACGCTTCCAAATATCATTACTTTCTCGCTCTTACTAAGGTACTCCATAAAAAAAAGTTGTGTCATCTTGCGCCGGAAGGCTCTGAAGTTTCATCAGGAAAAATTTCTATTGCCGGGCCCTCTGAACAAGAAAGAGGATAAATACAGCTATTAAATATAGAAAAAATATCGTCTAACGCGTGGTGTACCCAGAATTCGTGTTTTGTGGGTCCTTGATTCCGAAATGTCGATTGACGGCAAATCGTCTATTGTTTCGTCAGTGGTGCCTAGTCAGTAGCGCCTAAACCGTTCAGCCGATTTTCTCCAAAGCGGATATTCACTGATCGATCTGAAAGAACTAGAGGCTGTGGGACTTTCAAACTGTTATTTTGATTTCTGAAGGTTTTTCCATGAAGCACTTACGTTTCTATGCCTCTGCCCGAGTTCTACCCATACGGTACTCGCTTCTGTGGCGTAGTGTGGTAGTTGAGGATCTGAGTTCGGGTCTCAGAGCGGACAAAATGTCGCTGTTTAAAAAGACTTTTGCAGGTTTACGAAGTAGTATAATATAGCGGAGCATAAATAATGCGAGAAAGTATGTGCAAGTAACACCACTAGTTAAGAGTGGAATTTTTGGGTTTTGTGGGATGAAGTGGATACTTTTAATTCATAAAAGATATTCTATACATTTATTGGATTGGAAAATATCTGAAGATCTTGATGTATTTGTATTGTGTGTAAGTACTTTTGAAACAGGGTAATAATTATAACATAGAATGACAAATTGATGCGAAAGTGGCACCTGTTAAAAACGAAATCGAAAATGAAAGGAGATAATAGCCTTAGGATGACTAGTGCATACTTTAATTTCCCTAAGGTCAGACCCGATAACTAATGAACAACATTGAGGAAACGTATGCTCAAGACCCATTAATTATTTAATTATTAATCATTTTTATCGCAGTACGCCACTCTCTTAGGTCTATAATCCTCAAGGAAGACTGGAGATTTCATGCAACGGAATTAAGCACAAATAAGAATGAAGTTTACTTCCTTACACCCTTATTTACCACTTTTGGCCGCAAGAAGGTTTGATCAAGAGACGTACAACTGAACCAGTTTGAATGTATGAACTTCATTTTACAACTTTTTAAATGCAATAATTGAATAACAACATGCTTATTATTAGTATACACAATACATACTAAGTACTCGTATATAATAATATGCCACATACTAAGCTCTTTCCTGTATTTATCAAACATACTGATCCTTTCACCTTTGTCCTTTAATAACCACCTCACCTTATCCATAATATAACATCTTATCTTACATTCTTCCTTCCTCAAACACCAGACATCTCTCTAAAACACGTTTCCTGTCCTCCTCTTTTACATAACTGGGAATATCATCCATCAGAATAACATTTGTTAAATTTAGAATTTTTTTAGTAATATTCCTGCAATAACTGATCTTTATGACTTTGGATCAATTATTTACTTATTCTATCCCTCCCCTCTTAACCTTTGACATCTCCCAGTAACCTTTTATTATTCCAAAAACATACCCCTTCCCAACCAGATTTCTCAATCTCGGTTTTCAAACAAACTTGCTTCAATAACTCATTGCTCCTCCCTGTCCACTTTTCCTCAAACTTACATGCCATTTTGCCCATCTCTATTCTCATTTTTTGCCTCTTTGTTACCCATCTTACCATGTAACCAGGTCTGTAATAGTCTGTCCCTAAGATCCATTATAAAAATCTTTCATGTATTGCTTCTAGTTTTCTCCTTTTTATCCATCCCCAAATTTCTCCCCTCCACCTCAAAATAGAACCAACGATACTATCATGTATCATAGTACCCTCAAAAATCCTTCTTAATTATATCCCACACTTGTTTCATATACACCACCCCCTTCTTACCTATTTCTGCTGTGCTTTTAGTAGCCCCCTCTCTTGTTAAGCCAAAAACCTAAATACTTATAATCGTTCACCATTTCTAAAGCACTTCCTTTTCATATAATTTTCTCAAATTTAATTTTCCTTCTACCCTTTTCAAACTCCATCACTTTGGTCATAACCGCATTTAATACAAGTTCTCAATTCTCTAAAAAAATACTCTTATCTGATTTAAGCTCTTGACTTCATCAGCCAATAATACCACATTATCAGAATAATTATTATTTCTTTCTTGTTTATTTTTCTCATGAATTTCAAATTGTTCTGGGCTTACTCCATTTTTTATCACCTGACCTCCAAATCTTCCTTTAAACCATTCATACCAATATGTCATGTCTATTTGATTTCCAATTATCCTCTTACTTTTTCCTCTCTTTTCTTAATATTTCCCATGCTTCACCCTGAGATTCATAATCTTTACTAGTTCAGTTTCAAAGTCTAGTGCAACAATCTCAATTCAGAAAGGTGTAATGTATTGATGATAAGTATAATTCTGATGGCCCTTAGATAGTCATACATTCTGAAAAATCCAAATTCGTATACAAAAATAGTAGTTTATATAATTAGTTTACAATGTTAAGCTTTATGGATTGAGAACATGTTTTGAAAACGAGCGACGTTAGTGGCGAGTTTTCAAATTGGTACGAATTTGAATAATGCATCATTATAAACGAGTGCATGCGCTATTTTTTGTATAACTGCATTATAAATTTATACGAGAATCAAACTTAATTTTTCAAAACAACTGTCTTCTGACGTCTCGGGTATTTGACATTTGCGCGAGAAAACGTGGTTGACTGTTCCGTTTAGCTTTTCCCCCCCACAATTCTCTCGCTGCGATTTGCTGAACGTGTATTGACGCAACCATTCATGCAGTAAAATGCTTATTAGCATCATATGTGCCGTAAAATACCCGATTATGAACGATTTCTTGCAGCAGGAAATATAGTTTATAATGCTGGTATACAAAAAAGTTTTAACATCTCAATTCTTCGTAAACCGAATACTCATTCTCTCGAATTTCTACTTGGCTCTTCGTTTCTTCAGTTTAAACGTCTCCTTCTTTGGAAAACACAACGTAATTGTTTTGTCTAACACACTTTGGGACATAATATATTTTTATCACAGTGTAGGCTTTGACTGAGTTGGCTCAGGGCTACAGCAGTGGCTACAGCAGAATGGAATAGACGCCTCTAAGGAGTTTCGAATTTAGCAAGATAGCTAGGTCGAATTCACAGGCTGTTTTGGAAAAGAATCCCAGCGGCCGGTTCCTCCGATCGATAGTTTTTCTCTAATCCTCCGATTAATAACAGGCGAATGACGTAGCAATACCCTAAACGAGTTCCATCTTCCCTTCCACGTCAACTGACGCGCCAGGAAGCATCAATCACAGGCGCACAAAATTAGACTTTTCAGACCCAAAGACTTGACACATGTTTCTCGATGTATAATCGACGCGCTGAATCCAAAAATGAAGCTAGAATTGTGCTACCATCCTCCATTTTTTCCCGATTAGAGGGGGGTGAAAAAACTGGAGAATGGTGGCGAAATTCTAGCTTCATTTTCGAATTCAGTGCGTTGTCTTACATAGAGAAACATGTGACAAGTCTTTGGGACTGACAACTTTTGTTTTGTGTGTGCCTGTATAATCTATGCATTTTCCTTTATTGATTATTTCGGTTTTTTATGTTGCCTGAAAATATCTCATTCCATATGTAATATAAGACATAATGTTGGTGAATCAGGGAATCGACAATTGGATTTCCTGAATAACTATGATGTAATAAGTAACGAATTTGGGTAGTATGGAATAGGTGGCGGGCTAGCCTTCCTCAGCGGAATTCAGAAATGAGCTCTGCATACCTCCCGCAGGATTTGCGTTTAAAACCTTCGTACATTCGTCGCTCCTGCGCGGCTTCACCCGGCTCATCTAGAGGAACTTTACGGTAGCATTTTTGGCGCAGTGAAACCTCATTCCCAGAGGGCAGTGGTTGAATCGCACAGGCATCGAGTCAAGTCAAGCTCCCCGCCCCTTCTCGCGCCCCTGTCCTCCCCGCCGCGCACGCTACCCCCCCCCCTGTGCCCGCCCCCTTCCCTGCCCCCCCCCCGGCCCCCGAGAGCGTGACGCGGTCCATTAGGCGGCGCCGGGCGAGCGGGCAAACGACCTGGCCTTTTTGTCGCTGCACCCGCCCTCGCCTCCCGCGAAGAAAAGGCAGCCAGCATGCGCAAGCACTGGGGATAAAACTCGAAAAGGTGAAATAAGCGCATTGAACAGTTTGATATGACGAAAGACGAGCGGATTTGGCAGTCATGGGAAGAAGCAGAAACATACCCGTATTCACTGTGCTGTTGCCGGTAAGACGGATGTACTCGTTGGGAGGTTTGAATAGTTTCTGTAAAATACCCTTCGTAAATATCAAAATATATTCCATTAACTTGTTCATAAATACGTGGGGTATCCATGTACACGTGATTAAAAGGAACGTTACCTACACTGTATTAGTAATGCCTACATTTTGTTTTCTCTAAGAACTATTTCCGATATCTGGTTACTCATTAATGCGATTGCACTCTACCATATAACTAAATAGTTTCCTTTTTATATATAAATATAAATATAATTACTGTTTTATAATTGATTATATTTATAATTTATTACTGTAATATAATTCGCTTTCTATTTCATTAACTCCGAACTTTTAAAACAGTTAATTGTTTACCTCCCTATATAAGTATTTTTAAACTCAAAAGCAATGAATTTTTAAAATATTTTTTTATATTTGCTTTTTCGCTATGTTCTTTTCCTTATTAGTGTTAGTGCTATTATAAATTTTAACCCACGTACATTCAAATACTTAGTTCAATAACATATGCCATTTTAACTTTTTAATCCGCAACACTGAGTCATGGCATTTGTATTTTGAAAATTCGTACTTTATTTCATCTCATTGAAACTCATAATCCAGAAAGACATTCTGGAATTGTAAAACCCACACCCCTATTCTCTCCAATTTTGAATTTTCCCCTTGTCGCTGCGCTGCCACCGCTTCGCCTTTCGGCCACCTCCCCCCCCCCCCNNCCCCCCCCCGCGAGACCCCACCTGCCGTGCTTCCCTTGCGAAAAGCGAGGGGCTCCGGTTCCCTGCTCCCGTAATCTCGTTTTCATTGCCGCAGCGCGTGCTTGGCGCGTCACGAGTTCGCGTTCGGGGAAGTGACGGGGAACGCAACCTGCATTTGGGGCTTTGAAAACCTCACTTCGCGGCGGCGAGACCCAACTTGGGAAACGTTCTAAAAGTCTCCGTTGTATTATTCTAGGCGATGGAAACACCCAGAACATTTTTATGTATGATGAAATATAAACATAGGTAATAGATAACAGATAAAAATGCAAATTTTATATCAGCATGGAGAACGGGTTCGTATATGAAACGTATGCGCGTGTCGTGATTATAATTTTGCTGGCGAATGTAACATGAGTTGCACTGCTACTGCCCAGCACATTGCCAGAGCGACACTGCATCATTTGTTTCATATTTTATTCTGGTATATGTAAAAAATTTAACGTAAGTTTACCTAAAATAAGCAGTTCACTTTTTTCATAAAGCATTAAGACAGCGATGAGAGTGTTGTAATTTTACAAGTATTGTTCGTGAACTCATGGTAACAGTAATTTTGAATAAAATCCACCATATTTTCCATTCATATTTTGAAATAATGTATCCATCTCGAATCTTTAATTATAGAAATAGGAGTTTTGTCGTTGATTTAAGTGTTTTAATACGTAGTTCTTTTAAAATAAATAAACGTAAATCTCTTCAGTTCCAATTGAAAACCAAGTAGAACAAAGAACCGTGCTCTCACTCCACTTGCAGATCTCCGCATTCTACGTCATTGGACCGTCTACATGGCTTCCTTCCAGAAGAAATTTCGCGGTGCTGCGTGTGTCGACGCTTCAAAGTCAGGGGTGGATTCTAAGGCGAATGCGCCTAACCTGGCACAATGCAGAAACATCTGACACTTCACATTGAAAGACAATTGAAATTGAGACTCAAAAGTCTCATTAATTCAATAAATGTTTATATTCTGTAATAGTTCTTTTTAATAAATAATGAAATCAATTAAAATGTTCATTAAATTTATAAATAAATCTTTATGAAAAAGGCTATGAATGATATGCGAGGACTCCTCCTAGCGAAGAGAGAGGACAGACAACTTTAAGATCCAACATCTCGCGCCATATGTCTCTTATCATCATCTTCATACCAAAAAACGGATTGAAGGTAATCTTCACCAAATGTGGCTCATCCAGAGTTGTAGCACTTCGAACGAGATACGACGGCGCCCACCCTTCCAAGACAGTTTCATTTGGTGCTCCACTGAAAGTGTGTCTTTTGAACTGGCGAATCGCCTGCGGCGCAGGCGGTCCATCTCCCAGGTGACAGAGCTGTTTTCCCGTTGACAGAGCGTCTCAGATATTTTTGAGAACACCGTCCTTCTTAGAGCCTCTGTTTTATTGTTCTCAGAGGTCTGCTTTCTATTTGTGCCAATAGGCACACATGTTTTCATCACCACAAAAGTCTCAATCAATCCGTGTGAAGCAACAGCAGACAGGAGCGTGTAATACAATTTACAGCAGACACACGTTTCTAAAGTTCTTCATATTATTCGTATTGTTAAACATTGTAGCTAGTAAAGTTTTAAAATTTCAATTTCATTAATTATGTTCGTGCCCATTCCATTCAATAGCCAGTTTATGTAGCAAGACCAGCTGACATTGAAATAATGCATCTGAGATAAAGCTACTGTTACTCGATTCGCTGTTACTAGCACGTGTACCGCAGGAGTAATAAGTGTACTTGAATGATTGAGTTATCCGTCTCTTCCCCTACACAAATAAGGTCTTACTACTATCCCTATTTTCCATTCCCATCGATGAATTATGAATATAGAGAATGTGCTTGGGAGGTATGGCATATGCGAACTCGTATCTGCAAACAGTTTTATTGGTCAATCATCAACTGCATAAATAACAACTAACGTACCAATGGCAATGCAGAACACAGGCGGGAAGTCATCAACGAAGGCCCCAGAGTAAATCGCAGAAGAACATTTGTTTTATATTTCAAAACTAATGAGACGTGTATTGATGAATATATTATGATCATCTTCGAGTTTGTATAAAAGATTTATTATTCTTTATTTTCTGTTCTTGCGATTGTCACCGGGGGAACACAGACGACCAAGTCCATTTTTCAAGAACTAGTTTAATATTCACTATGTCACTTCGATTACACAACTGTTCTCGACATTGTCAGATACTAAAATAAGATTGCAACGTTTTCTGGGTGTACAAGAACGCTGGCTTATCCACGAAGATTTACGCATAGCGATGATTTCGGTTTGTTTTGTAAATATTTGAGCTTAGTAAAGGTTCTAATAATAAACGTCTTTGATGGTGAAAGTGTTACTCCTTACGTAAACACAGAAAAGGGGAAATCTACGCGGATCTGTCGTTGACCCCTCTCAACGTTGCGTGACTGTTAAATGAAGTATGGAACAAATTACACTGCATGCGTCGAATTGCGATGGAATGGGAAAACGGTGGACCTAATGATTAGTTTTGATCACCTCTATAGCGCCATTTTCGCGCCGTCAGCAAACACGGCAACAAATAGTCCTAATGTAAAACGATCGGCAATATCTTGCCGGAAAGATGTTGCTCAGATCGTTCTGACAATATATTGCCACTTCTTGCTCTTGCTAGTGTAAAGATGACCGCAAGAAGCAGAAACAAATTGCTGAAAGATATTGCGGAAACGTATTGCTAATGAAAGGCCAGCATTACATCGCGCGCCGCGGTGATCACACCTGCCCCGCCTCTGCTTACGTTCTGGCTCTTGCCGGGGGGTGATTTTATTCATCCGAGGGCGAAACGAGACGTCTTAGTGCTGATCTAGTTGACAACGATGACACTAAATGGAAGTGCTCTGTTAGAAAAATGTTTTCTTGTGACCCCACGCTGACACAGGCTTTCTGAATCGTTTCCGAGTCGCATTAAAGCAATCGAAGTGTATAACTCGGTCAAAGCTAATTTTGTCATATCAACTAAAGAATCTATGTTATGCTTAATCAGAAAATAGTCCATTATGAAACAATGATGTAATGAAGGGTATTAGTACGTACACAAACTTCACACGAGTTATTAATACCCATTACATCGAGTTTGAACAGAACTTTTACTACGATTTATGGGAACTTTTATAAGTTAAACTTTTACATTGAATCGTTTCGTTGCAGATGACATGCAGGATTCAGCCAAGGCCATCTAGAAGACAGCACCCTAACCCTCCCTACTTTGCCGCAGGTGGCTTTGGTTAAGAGACCGCCTGCGAAGGAGTACTGCGCTAGTCAAATAGGATGAAAGTGAAATTACGATCCAATTACTTTAAATAATGTTCCACGAAAAAATACAACTAATAAAATACTTTAACACTGATAATAATATAATATTAAATGCTATTTTATTGTAGATTATGGAACGAAACATTTATTCGGAAGATTTTCAATGATTAATAAGTGTCAGTACTTGGTTTGTAAACTTCTCTGTGATTGGTCAAGAACCTGTATTATAACGAAATCTGTACCGTAATGAGTATCATTATGCAACAGGTTGGAGCCATCAAATGACTTAATAATACAATGAGAGTAGAAAAACAAATTTGGTAGTTACATTCAGAAGAAGAAAAGATGGGAACAGTGCTCTCTGAGGCAAGCGGAATGGCCGATGTGAATGCCCTCAGCAAGTGATGCGTCCTCCCGACCTACACTTCTGCAACGATTGAACGGTTCTTGGTCTGCAGTGACGCGAGGGAAGAGGATGCTTCTCTGGAGATGGCGGTGTTCCTTCCGCGCTGGATCGTAAGATCATCATCTTCAGATCTCTCCCACCGCGCGGCACCACCCTACGCTTCCGTTGTGTGTGGTAGTAGGTGCAGCTCGCCGTGTGAGAGGAGCGGTGGGTGGAGGGAGATGGATGCAGCCGGCCACCGGCAGCCTCCGCCGCTGCGTGGGCGGGCGCGCACTTACTCTGCTTGGGCGGGTGGCTCTCCTGCGGCTTCTGCTGCGGCTTCCCGAAGCTGGTGGTGAGGCGGGCGTTGTTCTCCGTGTTGGCGCCGGCGCACTGCACCAGCGAGTGCAGCAGCACCGCCGCTAGCACCAGGCGCGCTGCAGCCGCCGCCGCCGGCCCCGCTTCGCCCGCGCCCATGGCCCTGCGCCGCTCAGCGCCGCTCAGCGCCGACTCTGCGCAACGCAAATGGCGGCGCATCCGATGCAGGTTAATGCAGTAATGTACACGACACTTAATGAACTTTGTACTTTAAAAAAACCTCTTTCGTTTAGTTAACTAACCTGCACATGAATTCCAAGAAAAGTCGGTGATTATCATTATGTTAATTGCAACTTGAACTCCACAGCTACCAATCAGAATACAGAAAAAGGATCAGCATAGTTAAATCACTATAACACAGGCGTGACCAAGGTATTTACTGTCTGCCATGAAACATGAACAAAAATGTACATCACAGATTACTAGACGTCGGAATTATAGGCACAAAAAGTGATGATTTAGGCCTCGAAAACACACAACAAAATTATGAAACTAGGTACTATTAGAAACGAAAAATGACGTTTTAGGCACTAAAAATATGTTTCAAAATGCTTAACCAGGCATTTAAAACACTAAACATGAAAAGTTTTGTTTCTGGCATCGAAAACTGATCACAAAGGATAAAGAATGCACTAATTTATTTTTTCACAAAAATGTAGTATTTGTTACATTTATGAGAGTGACTATAAGCATATTATGTTTTTCACTTTCATTTCTTCAGACTTTTTATTCTCAATTTATCAACAGAGCACCGGGAATGGGTGCAATTGCATAAGAAGTGCGTGCTGATCGGAGAGGTATGTGTGGTAGTGTAGTGAATGTGTGTGTAAGTAAGTGGTGGGTAAGTAAGTGGTCCATAGCCCGTTTGTTAGGGTCCTGCTCCGGCATTCGTCTGGTGTTGATCGGAGAAATCACAGAAAACTACCGATCAGAGCAGCCGGGCGCTAGAAGTCTCTTCCAGACAGCTACTGAATTCAACCTAGCTGACAAGTTAGTGTCGAAACTCCTGCCACCGTCGGGACTCGAACCGGTCGTCCTCTCGGTCAGAGGCACTGCAGGAATACCAATAGATGCCCTGAGCTCCTAACCTGTTTGAAAAACGAAGCTAGGGTTAAGAAAGTTTCTAATAATAAAACTTATAAGCTATGAAACAGTAAATCCTTTCTAAAACAAAGATAGAGGAAACACGTTTTCTACAATTGAATAATGTATTTTCTTCCTCTAAAGAACTTGTCCCCTTAAAGCTCATGGGAGGTCAGAACAGTCAATGGCAACCATTAGACAGGAATCTTTTCTATTGGTTCTTAAAATTTCTTATAAAAAAATAAATACACGAAATTTACATGTCAATATTTTAATTTTGGGAAAGGAGACTAAAGATCTGTGGTGTAACAAGTAATTAAAATTAATTTTATTGCATAGCAATGAACCTAATCATAGTGAAATAATTACCGAAACGGTGGGTAAGGACTGTCAAAATTCTAATGATCTGTTAAATGCTAATATTTACGTGATATGGAATAACTAAATTATAAAACTTCTGCTGTCTAAAATTCTAAAGGATCTCCCTCTTTCGAGAAATGATAGAGAGAAAAACTGCGCTCATCATTGACCTCTCTCATTGGTTCGCGGCTGTTAAAAGTAAAATTAACAATATTATAGTAATTAACGAAATGAATGGATAAAGAGGGATTATTGACATGAGTGGTATGTTAAAGACAACGAACAACGATAGGAGCGAGTTTTATTATTTACCGCGAATGCAATTATACCCCTTTATCCACGTATTACGTTTCAATATATTTTCAGCCGTGAAAACATTACTTCGTAATACGTTTTGCTGGTGAACTTTTCAGAGCGGGTATGTACAACTGACGATTACATTTTTATATTTGTAATATGCTAACATCAAATGTTTTACACGTACATTCATGTTAAATATTTTGTTGTTCAATCAGCTATTGTCAAACCAGCATGCTTATGGCCATACTTTTTTATGTTGAAGAAGACGTGGTGTGTAAAGGTTTCAAATTATAAACAATTTATTTGATTTTTTAAAAAGAATAAAGGTGTTTTTCCAAAACAATTGCTCTTCCTGGGCCGCCATGTTAAAATAGGTGAAGTAAACATGTCTGTGCCATATAAAGCTCTGTGTTAGGATATTGACGCCAAGTATGAGTAGGATAACAGCTTCTAATTTAACTTATTGTAATATAAGTATTAACAAGGTTGTCTGAGAAGTAGTAATAGTTATTCGTTTATAATTTTGTTTGTACGTTCATTGATTATAAGATTTTAATGTACGTAATCTATAATGTAGATTTTTGTTTACGTTTCTTGGCCGACTGGAAATACCTTGGCTGTGTCTATGATTTAGAGACATAATTAAATGATTTTGATCATTTTTCTGAGTTCTAATTAATATTTGTAGACTTATTATTTTAACTTTACCTTAACTTTATTATTTTTCAGTAGAGAAATAATAATGGTGCATGGAACACATTCTGACATGGGTATTTTCCTGATATCTTTTATTTGATTATTCTTCCTAAATTTTATTAAATATTTCTATATACCTTTAACCCGACAGTAGCTCGATGGATATATCGAGGTTGTCCCATCATTAAAAATGTATTTGTAAGTCAGATAGACCGTCTTTACAGAGGCTCGGTATTAAAAATTATATTTTTATTTCCTTCTCATGTGTGATTGGGAACTTTATTTACTACTCCAAGGAATAACAATCTGTACTTCAAGTTAAACAAACACTGTAATCTGTATTCTGCTGTAAATATAAACATCACACAAAAAGCATTTTGTAAGTACGACAGCTCAAAGAATGATGCAATAAAACCCTTATTACTGTTATTTACTATTCTTTTCCTGAATCCCTCCCCTTGCATGCATGTCCATTACCCTTTTTTAAATCTTAATTTAGAAAGCATTAATTTAATTCAAAACGTGATCTTAATACATTTATAGAATTTAACATGTCGACATTTTGTAGCTTTCCTTTGGTGTTCCTCAGCCTTCTTGAACGTCATTCCGCGTCCACTCAAAGTTTCATTTTAGTTGAAACCCGGCCAAACCAAGGCATCTCACTCCCGCAATTATAGTTTTTCTTTCTACTATTTCCTAATTTACATACACTACAAAATCTTACCCTAACCATAATGCCACAAGAACGGCCTCCCAAGACTATCCTCGAATACAAACCAAAGGGGAAACGATCCAGAGGCAGACCCCACACAAGATGGAAAGAGACTCTTGAGAGCGGAACGGGCCACTAGGCCCAAACCTTGTTGCTGATGATGATGATGATCAAATCGTAAACGAGTCTCTGCCATCCGATCGCTACCAAGTCATAACATCTTCTCGCCTCCGCACCTCTCGGCGTCGAAATATCGCCTGCCCCGTTTGCTTGTCCTCTTCCCTACGCGGGATCGCACCCAACTGCACATCTTCTTCGTCCCAGTGCGCAGGCTATCCCCTTCTCACACATCTTTTAATTTTGGCTTGGTCAACATCATTCTAGCACTTCATTTATTTATTATTTTATTATCGATTCCTAATTACTTTCATGATTTAATTCTTCACTCACAGAAACACCTCAGGTGTACCTCATACACTGATTTATTTACAAGTACATTCCCAATTTTTCTTTATATTAATTATGTCGCGATTCCCTTGTATTTTCATTTGTTATTACTCGGTCAATTACTTCTCCTCTCTCCCATTGTTGCTGTTGTTCTATTTATATATTTTACCCGAATTAATCGTTCCTTTACACACCTTGTGATAAATCATCACAACATTGTGTTTATATTTAAACACACTTAAGGATTCAATGTTTAGAATGACTCCTATAAGCCAGGAGGCCATTCTTGCAAACAAGATTTTCTTCTATTATCAAGCTTTGAAGGGAATTTCACTACTACTGTGTTTTGAATTGTAAAATAAGTATACAGGTAATTTTAATTTGTAGCCTATTATGAGAAACTGTTGGGAGCATAGTGGTGAACTAAATAATTCATCATTGTTGCGCAACAGTTGCTTTCAAATTAACTTTGTATGCTATGAAAGGTGATGTTTTTATAATGAATAATTAAGCAAGAAAACGCAAAGTAACTGACTGGAGAAAAATGTTTATTGTTGGCATCCACACAAAGGCGACCAGACGTCCCGTATTAGCCGGTTCAGAACCTTTTTTTAAGTTCCTGTTTCATATTTTTTGAAAGGAAATCGGGACGACAAAATGTTCCGTTTTTGTGACAATAACTAATCGGAATAAAGTGTCGTCAACAATTTTAAATTTATCATAAAGTATTCAGTTGGGTTTGAATTAGTTTCTAAAACAGTAAGCACGAGTAAATCATACGCTCATGTACTACAACGTAACAAGTGTGCTTCCTAAACTATTGAAATCAAGAAGGGAGATATTGAATGGTGGGAAACGAGTTTTAGCGTCATTTTCGCGTGTATATGCTTCATCGCTATCGATATGGTTACCGAGAAATTCAATAATCCGAACCTTCTGCTGGTTTGAGTTTTTGTGCCATTTACTAGCAAGCAAACGTAATTGAAAAATTTGGGCCAGCTTTATAATGAATAAAAGTGCAAATGAAACACGTGTTGAATGTATATACAGAATGTTCTGGAAGGAAACGTAAAACTTCTCAAATAAGTTCTTAAGACAATTTTAAGCATATTTTGTCTAAAAAATTACTGGATATTCCAAATGGTTGATCCGCACTCAAAAGTTGGTTTGAAAAAATGCTTTCGAGGCAAAAATTTGCATTGCATAAGCATAGAAACACTTCAGATACATGTAAATTGTTTATTATTCACAAAAGAAATGAATGTATTTGTTCAGAAAAAATATTAACCGAGAAATAAAAAAGCACTGCAAAAATAAAAACAAAAGAAACGTCTTGGATTGGAAGAAGAGAGTTTTGCGAGAGGAAGATATGCACTCCTGTGATGAGGGTTAATAAAATATGTATAATCTTGCGTCCAGGAAAATATGAGTGAAGTGAACGCTAATGTTTCATCAGAGAAAGCGCAAAACCGATTCAATTAACATGAATATTCTCATTATGAATGTCTTGGAAAGACATGCGAAAGTTTTCTAATTGGTTCATCGCATGCGGAATCGACTAACAACGTGTCAATTTCTTTTAGGGTATATCAAAGGTGGCATATAGAATCTATTTCTATAACTGGATAATCATATAATATTTAGCACTTTTATGCAAGCTATTTTCAAGCACAACTTTATTGAAAAGATCGATATTTTTATCGTGCACATGCAATTCAGAACTATTAACTGACACATCATGAGTACACTTGGCAAACTTCTACTTTGATGTGTCAAAAGTTTCAAGATTGGGATCAGAACTGTAAAACGTACCGTGTGAACACGCAAAGGGATGTCGCACGATTATAAAGGGAGCAATATAGCGCACTCATTTGATTTACTACTTTAGAGTGATTTATATTCATTAATCGAGCGTTTTTAAACTCGTTACTTTATCTCTGGTTTCTAGACCAAGATACACCTGAGAATATGTCTGAAAGCAATTGAGTGTATTGAATTCAATAAGAAAGAAATGTTCACTTTTCGACAATATGATTTCTATATGTGTAGCACTTGCTTCTTACAAAATGTGTAATTTTGATACAAAGGGTTTGAAATTATTTTATTTTGCGAGTAGAGAGACTACAATACCTAAGCGTGAATTGGAAATATTCAAATCTAATAATAAGTTATACAAGTTTGTTCTTTTTCCTAAATTCAATTATTTCAGTATGTAGTCAACATATTCTTTTGAATATTTACTTAGTAAAAATATTGCAATGTTATTCAATGTTGCAATTGAGGCCTAAAAGTCGACAATTTCATATACGTAATTAAGGAGTCGTCCATAAATTACGTAACGCGAAAGAGAAAAGAGGAGGTTTGAGGTAACCTTTCGCTGCTTTATATGGTGGTAGGGGGTATTAGTTTAGTGTTACGTTACATTAATATTAACTTTTTTACTTTTGTCAATATTTTGTGGAAAAAATTTCTTTTTTGCCTTGTACTAACTCATTAAATTATGAACTAAACAATTTTTTAAAATATAAATAAATGAAAGTTATTAGACGTAAATTGTTATTATGGGCAACTTTTTTAAACAATTTTTTGAACCTGTAAAATAACGGAGAAAATACTCAAAACTGATACGTACTACATTCTAGAATCCATTTAAATAAGCGCTGTAGACTTTCGCTTATGCATCATCCACGACGGCGAGTGCACGGCTTGCATTGTCTCGCTATGCGTCCTTCCTTCACTCACAACTTTTCCCAGTCTTATTGATAGGGAGAGTCAGCATGGCCAATTAATTTCTACTTTATTCAGTCCTATCATTTATTTGAATATACAACATAAGTAAAAATAATACAATTATTGTACTCTGCTATAATTTATTTTGACTTCTTTCATTTGACGCGGGTTATCGCAAGCGTTAAGTAATTAATTAGGGGGTACAAGCGCGCGTTACGGGTGCGTTATAGGGAGTATTCAAGGCTATCCAAATTTGTGTTTCGTAATTTATAAACGGCTCCTAAGCAGACGACATAATCGTATTTACTGACGATGACAACTATGTTTCGAATATTCTGCCAAAACGTCAAGACGAATATCTGAATTGGGTACTGGAAATACATTTTAATAGAAAAAGTACATATTTGTTGGAGGAAAAGCCAAGTACAATGCTTGTTACAGATTCTTTAGAAGTATACAATTCAAATGGTAAATAATGCATTAAATATCATTTGTAAGATTAATATTACTTTCCTTTTGGAAGCTCGGTATAGTCTTTAATTCTATAGAAACAGTTATTCAGCAGAAAATATTTTACTTGGGGTTTCACTTTTGTATCGAATTTAATCGTTTAATGTCATCTGGCAAAGTGTTGTAAAATAATGTACATGTATTATATATGACTTTTTTGTAGTGAGCTGTTGATACTGTCACCTGATGAATATGATTACTGCGTCGAGTGTTGTCATTATAGATAATGGCGTTTGCTGAAAACATATTCCCGCCCTTAAGTAAGACATTTTTGACAAAAACCATTGATTCATATATGAAGATACAAGGTAATGGTAAACTACCTAGACGAATAAAGAGAGGCTTACAAGAATCACGTGGGGAGATTTGCTTATTATTCGTACAATTCTTTTTTGTAATCTAAAAGTCTGGGAGCCATAAGATGCATTTCCCCAGAATATTATGCCATATCTAAGGCAGGAATGAACATTCGCGAAATATATACAACAAGCAGTGTGGAGGCTCACTGAATCTGAAAGAATTCTGAAAGCGTAGCATAGGGAACTTAATTAGTGTTCAATTCATTTATAGACGTTCCATTTAAGGTTAGATTGAATTGAAAGACCTAAAAAATTTGTTACCTTAACATCAGTCAATGGCAAGCCGTTCATTTTCAGTGAAGTACCGAGCTGTTTATTTGAAATGCAGAACAGCATTGAAACAGTTTTCTTTTCATTTATTATTAATTAGTTATTACGAAACCAATTTGAAAGACCCAATATTGTACTATTTAGTTTCTTTATTGCAAAGAATATTCATCCGCAAAGAGAACTGTTCTTCCGTTTCTAATCGTTGAGGACATATCGTTTACGTATAGTACGCTACGCTCTCGCCTACGCTCTCGAAAATATGACTGTTTCCTTAGATTTTGATTTTTGAAATCCATGTTGGCAATCTGAAAACGCTTCGTGTTTACCAAGAAAGGTTTTTATTCGTACGTAAAAAGTCTCTCTAGTATTTTTGAAAAAATGCACAAAAGAGAAATTGGTCGATACATTCGAGTTTTATTTTTGTTACCTTTTTTTGAAAAGCGGCTTAATCTTAATTTTTGTATGGGAAATTCCCGAAATAGCCCGTTGATACTCCCATTCTCGAAAATGGGTGTTTTAAGTACGATGTAGGAAAAGCTTTGAACCAAACTTCGGACTTAATCCAGATGAAATGCAGTTTACCCAACACAAAGTGGTTAAGATAGGTGAAGTATGTCACGATGTCGAGAAATGGTTGATAATATCTGAAAACTGGTTGCTAAGGCTTGTAAGAAGTAAGTTTTGTAGCTTGTAGTCACATTGTGCTTACACGATACTGCGTGTGTGGAGTCTGGAACCCACTCTACCTGTAGCTCACTTGACGAGCTTCCGAGGCCGCGACGAAGCTCTGCCCTTCGACCTTTGCGATTTACGTAACACACTTTTAAGTTTCTACATCGCACAGCTTCCAAAGCAATTGTACGCTCATATACCCCTTGTGAACACACGAGACGCCTCACACTACAATCACCTTCTTTCCAGGGCGAATCTCGGCTTGTGCAAGCGGTGCGCCGAAGTCCAGCCCCGCCGACCACAAGAAAGACAGGATTGCTTTTCATTTTATTAAATCATCGCGAAGTAAAATATTAAACGAATTACGTGGCAAACAAAAATTCAATTAATACTGCAATAGCGTCAGGGGGTATTTCAGAAAAGCAACAAATATTCCCATGTGGCAGGACAGTGGTTGAGAGAGGGTGTTTCGCAGAGCCGCTGTGAATTTACGCATTTACGCTCGTGTATTGGTAATTCGCCTGTAGTCTGAAAATGATTTGTCTAAACTGTTCGTAAACTACGTGCGTAAAACTAATAACGGCACAGTAAATTAATAGACTTGTGTTTCACGTGAATGACACATTCATTCTGATTGTTTGCCTGTTCTGTATTTTGGAGTGGAAACCCCAGTAACCCGATGTGTGCGTAAATTTCACAAATTCTTTTCCAGAATTCTTCAGAGTCCAGAGAGGGGGATATTGATGGCGTAAAAGTGGTTTTGGCGGCCACGGAGTCGCTCTGCGTATGCAGGCGTTTGTGAGTAGTCGTTCGCCAAAAGAAATCGTGTAAATCGAGTCACATAGATGTCACGCTAAAGTAAAATCCTGCTTGAATGTATCTTGTTATGCAAATAGCAGCAACACAATGCATTATGAGTAGAATACCAGAGATGTAGATATTGGAAAATACAAAAATATATTCTATATTTCAAATCCTTTTTTTATTTTTAGGTCCCTCTGCATTTGTTTCACATCACGCTCCGTTGTTGCTTTTGCGTAAAGGACCGGGGCAATGGCGCCGTCACTGATCCAGCCCGCGATGTTGCAATTTCCTCATAAAGGATGATGGAGTAGTGTGTGTCTGTCTTTAAAAGGAGCTTCCATATCTCGTAGAATTGTATAAATTTTTGGTAATAAAACTGGAAATACATCTTAATCTAAATTTACTTTTTATTTACGGAGCTTCCTGCAGAATTACGCTACTATACAAACAAATTAAACAACAACAATTGTTTAATCTCATGTGAGTTACTGAAATGGCGATGGCATAGCCAGTCGTTATAAAGAATAGTGAGAGATTGGTGTCTACGGACTTGTAAACGCTTTCCCCTAAACGTGATAAACAACTTTACCCCGAGATAATTCTCTTCTTCATTTCACACTTTCTCCGTTTTCTTGGGCCACCGACCCTTTTTTGAATTTTCTGGTCCATTACAATGAGAAGTAAATCGAAATGTCTTGTGTGAAATTATCTACTGAAATATTTCAATATCTGTAAATAAAGAGATTTGGTTACTAGAACATTTATTTTTCCTCTATTATCTGTTTAAATGGCTATACGAACTATTAACTAGTAATATATTGTATATAATGAGGTTGGTTTGGGTATTATAAAAAATCCAGAACAACTCTTCTGGTAAAAGCAGAGTTGCGCAGTGAACTATAATTTCACGTCATGACAATGTAATCGGTGTAGGCTATTCATTTTTTCACATCAAATAACCCAAAAAAGTTTATAATAAGTAGTAATAGAAGAAGCATGTTGTAATGTAACCATCTCAAGAAACCAGTAGGGACCTGTTTCAACTCACACATTCAACTCTTTCCCCAAGGGAAATGTCACCAACCCGATGCGCAGAAATATTTTGCAGATCCCTGACCGTGTCGCCTATCTCTTTGTCCGCCCGGCAAGAAAGGCGGACCCGATAAGTATTTCACAGGGGACGAATTCAATTACAGTCACAACTGTCACCCATCCCATAAATAGTTTTGAAACAAAACAATGTGAACTTGAACTTTAAAAAAAATATCATCATGGCAGTGCTTCTTTGGATGCGATCCATTCAATATGTAGTATTACTTTGGACATATTTACTATAATTATAAATAAATTTTAGCTTTAGGGACGGAGCATGGCTCTCGTAGATTTGCCCCTGCCCCACAAAAAGTTAGATTACCGTTGTCTACGTTGATTATCTTTGTGTACCCAGTATACGTTGTCTACGCGTCGTTTTCGTGTTGACGTAGACCATGGGTCTTTACGCGTAGACGTACATCGCTGGGTTAAAAGAATACAGACTTCTATATCTCTTGTGGATCTGGATATGTAAAAAATCAGATTTTTACGTAATACTGTTGATAATATTTCATTGAGCGGATCGACGAGTGCTTTAGAAAGCAGTTCAAAATCTTGATCAAAGATGTGCATTTGCGAAATTAAAACTTACTTGTGGTATACTTTTAAAATTTATAATTTATATTAAAAGAACTTATCTTTGTTCAAAGTGAAAAAAATATTGATGTAATTTACATTTGTTTTAGTTTGAACATCATTGGAATTTTCAGTTCTGTTACTCACATGCTGGGTTGCTTTCCCAGCCGCTTTTTATAAAAAAGTAGCATAATAAAGAAAAAAATTAATACACTCTTCTCGTTTAAGTCTATTTGAAATAATTTCCTAAATTGTACAAATTTAACAATAATCTGTTCAGAGCTTGATGATTCATTTGCATTTTCAAGTTAGTTAGCCAGAGGATAAAATAAACAATTATAATTATCTAAAATTAATATTTATGTTATTTTTTAATTTTTTGGTTTTGTTGCTTTGAATTTCAGAGATACAATAAACTATTCATGTGCTAAATTATTTCTATGCTTCTTTTTATAGAATTCAATGCTCGAAGTCGTGTGCAAACGTTATGTTAGTCACTAGTGATTCGTGCATTTACTTGTGTAGGATGGTGAATCTTTCGTATAAGACTGCGGGTCGCGACCTGGTGAATCGTTATATTTCAACATTCACAGAAGGCATTTCTAATGTTATTCCGTTCAGAGGTCAAAGGCAAGACAGCATTAATTGTAATGGCATTCGTGATCTGCTGTCCTTTGCGTGCTGCTGCCGACTGAATGTGCAGTTATTCGACCACTTCAACTTGTTTCGAAGATGTTTATCAATGTCACAAGAAGTGTGGTGCCTTATTATACGTTTCGCAACTTAAAGAAACGTTTAATTTCTTTAAGAAAGATATTTCAAAGGTTACTTGAAAAAATATCGTATTATTTATTTGAATTTCTGTTTCAATTCTGTTAGGTTTTCAATCAAAATCTACGAAGTGTGAAGGAACACGACTACAAAATGATTATATTGTTTTACTTTATCTCTTGTGTCCAATATTCACTGTCCATTTTGCGATCTACAAATATCAGACATTTAAAGTGCAGGAAGATTTATTTTTGAACGAGTCGCGGGAATAATACTGTAAATGAATAATACGAAGTATGCGTTAAATGGGAAGAAAATAAGCCTAATTCATTTATTAATACCATACGAATTGTCGTATATAATATCCGTCTTTTCAGATAATAGCACCACCATTTCTCATTTTAATTACTTTTTTCCTTTGTTCACATAATTGTGCTTCTATCTTGAAAGTATTTTGCGTCCATTACGTTGCCCGAAAATAATCAGAAGAAAATTGTAAAAGTGCAACGAAATATTTTTGTCAATTTGTGTTTCAGTTTTTCTTATTGTTAGTAGTATCATTCAGGAAAATGAACATAAGTAATGTAGCAGGCTCATCGATATTGCTCCAAATGTGAAAGTAATTAAAAACACATTCTGCTTTGTCGTCGTTTGGCTTCATTACAGCTGCGCATCTAAAAATGTTAAATTCAAGACATCGTTGACTCGTACTTTACTTGTAGAAGCAAATACAGCCGTGCACTAGTAGTAATATGCTTATACGGGCAATGTGTAGTCCATTCACACGGGAGAACTTTGAACCGGGTCTGCTACTTCATCTCACTGCTAACAGGCTGGTGCTGTACGTACGTTCATGTTACGAGAAGTACTACATAGTTATGTTTATTACTGAGTTTATTATGTCTCCATATATCAGGTAAGAATCTCAATGTGCTATATATATATATATATATATATATATATATATATATATATATATATATATATATATATGACAGAATACTTATACTTAATATACATATACTTAACAAACAGATAAGATGAAGCATATCTGTTTGTTAAGTAGCCACCAGTAAAAGTGAATACTTTTAGGGCATTTAGAGCATGCTAAAATTTGTATTTCTAGCGCTAGTGCTAAAAGACGATTCTGAAATATTCAGTCAAATTGCTATGTAAAAGGAAACAAAAAACTTTCGTCTGATCGCATCAGCTTCTACTGGTCTTAACGTACCATAATACAAAAATAAGTGATTTTTATATTCAAGTTAAAATAAAATGAACGTGTATAAGGCTGGTAAAAATTAATGAATGTCACATACTTGATAAAAGAGAGTTTATTATGATCATAGGATGGCCTTTCCTACTCGCCAAATAAAATGTCACTTTTGCCACTCCCATTATCACTATTTCGAAATGTCGCCAAAGCCGAAAAGGCCTGTGTTCTTAATTACTCCCACATTTTGATTAATACCCTTGAACCGGATAGATTGTTTTAATTTCTGTTATATTAAATTTCCGAGCGTATTTTTTGCATGTTGTTTTGCGTTAAAATCGTATCTACCTTCACATATTTCTGTTAATGTATTCAAGATACATACTTCTTTTCTTCTGGATAAGTCGCTGGCTGACCAGGAGCCAATAAATACTCGTTTATCGCATGGTCTTTGCTGCTTGCCCAATGCCAGGTAAATGATAGTTTCATGTCACAACACAAGTAGTGGTGCCCCATTTTGATTTCATTTCAGAGCATATTTCAGTAAGAAACAACTTTAGTGCTTGCGTGTCACGTTGACCATGACACATTGTGACAATTCTGTTTAAAATACGTAAATGCATGCGTTCATTCTGGAAGGCATTTATACAAAGCTGTATTATTCTGCAATTTCAATTGTGCACAGTTAGAGATGAGGGCAATGCATGGGTTTTGCTTGGCAGCCATCGATTAGAAATTGGACACAAGTGTGTGTGTGTTTTCAACAAAACGTTATTTCTCAGAAAATATTCATTGTTGGATATTTTAAAATGGAAGTGAGGTGAAATATGACAAATGATTTAACAATTAGATGCACCACATGTGTCTAAGAGGCCCGGGATACTTTTTAAGCGTTAATAAATCAACGAAGCGTACTCAGATGTTTTTCTACGAAATATATATCTCTACAAATTTTATGAATAATGCATTTTAAATAAAACATACGGAATAAATTATGCATTTTGCAGAAGTTTTGAAATATTAGATTTTTCCTTATTCTGCACTACGGGGTATTTTAAGGCCGTGTGGACGAATAGCGGTTGTTATGTTTTGAAGGAGACACTTCGGGCCTCTCTATTGAAACTGTGGAAGAATATAGATGAGCTCTGAATTGAAACACATAACCAACGGATATAACATCTTGTCTTCATCATTTTGGAAGTCGGTTTTGCAGAGTTAGTACATCATGAACTCATACGTCTAATTTTGAATTTGGGAGAAACTATCATCTTGGATAGCTATTTTACTAGCAAAATATTTCGCTCAGAACAATATCTCAGTTGTTGAGACTTTACAACCAAATCGTACATGCTATCATGAAGATCAATGTGCAACGTGTAAAGCATTTTTCAGAATTCGGTTTCCATTAAAAAGTGACCATAGTCACCATTTATGTCCCCCAAATATCAGATCCCAAGAAGTCCCAATAAATACAATTCATAGAGATACGTCAATTGTTGAGAAAAAAGTAAAACCTTATATCGTTCTACAACAATCCAAAAGGGGAGTGTTGATCAAATGGATAAAACGTACACCATAAAGAGACAAATCAGAAGATATGCACTAGTTCTTTTTTCTAATATTCTGAAATTGGCTTGCGTAAATACTTTTGTTTCGAACACAGTATCCAGGGGCACGGGAGAACAAATATCATTGTTACAGAATATTTTTACGTGAATTGATTCACCAGGAATTGCTTCCACAAATGATACTGCGCAGTTCCAAAAGCCTTCTAAAAAGTGCGACCAAAATGGCGTTGCAACTATGCGATTGAACTCACATGAGTCTAGAAGACGAAGGAGTCAAAATTACAAGTAAAATAAAAAGATATCACCTCATCCCAAAGAGTGAGATCAAAAATCGTCGACTCAGTGCGGTAAGTACAAGAAGAATATTTGCAAAGAGCACAGTAATGTAATGTGTTTAAGTGCGGATCACTTTATTTTATGTATGTTGAATTTTTAGTAAATTTTCTGTAATTAATACCTATAACATTTTAGTACTACTCGTACTATTACTAATCACGTGATTAAAATATCATATAAAATCACAATCTCTCCTTTTTAACCTCTAAATTAGTAACACGTGGTAATTGTCAATAAAATGTGTATGTTTTTACGAAAATACGTAAATAGTGAGAAAACGTTTCATCCATCACCACATCAAGTTATTAAATAATTATATTATTTTACTTACAAAATTTCTTAGGTTAAATTGCTGTACATAAAAGACCCATGTGGTGCATTATTGTAAAATTAAGTGGTGGTGCATGTAAGGGTTAACTGTTTTAATTGCACAAAATTTCGTTTATATTAACTTTAGTGTCACATTTCTTTACGGGACCGTGCTATTCCTACGGATTCTAATTTTGAGGGCAAGTGGAACGGTATAAAGCGATTTCTCGAAAAGACAAATATTGTAGCGTGCGCGTGATTTGGCGCATGTTCTTGTTGAGTAAGCAGCTGCCTTTAATCGTATATCAGATCTAGTTGGAATGTTCTTTGTTTCATATCTAGTTCATAGGTAGCATGCTATTTTGTTCACAATGCGACAAAATTTATGCGATCACTACATTGAATTAACATCACTATACTGAAATCGGTTAATACCCACTCTATTTTACGTATTAATGAATTCTTCATCCAACAATTCATTATGCGATTGCATATCTGTATTCTATTACTTCCTCACTTGTAATTATTCTCCCAAAAATATTCAGGAAAGGAACCAGCTTTTAGAACATTTACGAATTACATGAACTACATATAATGTGTGTTAATATTTCTAAATAATTATCAATTATATTCCGTTATTCTGGTTATCAAATGTTCACCACTACATTTCATTGACTTTTGCATTTGACCTTACCGTCTTTTGAAGGGACTATATCTGATCAAAACGTACGTTGGTGCAGATAACAAAGCCTAGTAATTTGTACAATAATGATAATAATAATAATAATAATAATAATAATGATAATAATGATGACGGTGATGATGATGATGATGATGATGCCATTTATATTGGGCGAGGCTGCGCCGCGAGGTGATTTTTGTGAGGTCTTCTCTTCCGCCTAATCACGTAAATAACATTACATTTACATAATGACAATTGAGACGCACGGGCGTAAATAATGATAACGGACTTTTTACACTGCAAAGGGAAATGCAACGATCGTATTGGCTACTCTGAAAGTGTTGCACATTGCGTAAGGGTGAACTTTCACTGTTATTTTCTCTCAACTCGAAATCTAAAGTAATGTGCCATACATTTCATCAATAAGAAAGGCATAATAGGTAAAAATCTTGACTTTGCAAAATAAAGCGTGTCAAAGCAAAATGATGGACCGCAAAATGTCAAAATAAAGATATGCAAATACACTTCTTAGCCAGGTCATACGCGCGTGTTCACATCTGAGTCGACCATTTGGCAATGCCAGTCGTCTTTGGTCTACTTTATCGCCTAAATAAATTAACATTTACATAATCATAATTCAGTCACGGATATTTATTATAATTGACATTTCACGTTACACACGAAAGTGCAATGATCGCATTGACTACGCGGAATTGGATGCACTTAATGCATGGGTGAGTTTGTCATTTGTTCTCTTTGGAGTCATGAGATTAAAGTGAGACGCACAATTCATTGATAAGAAAGACATAAGTACTGACGTTGATTTGGCCAAATGCCAGAGCGTGTGAATGCAAAAAGTCAAAGCGGAGACGTGCCGACACACTGGAACGGTTCATAGGCGCGTGTTCACATGTGAGCGGAGCGTGCTGGCGGTGCCGGTGGCGGTGCCGGTGGCGGTGCGTGCTGTGTGCAAGGAGCGCCCGCCGCGCGCCTACATGTTCTGCGTGGAGCGGCGCGTGGCGTCTCGTCGCGTCGCCTGCGGTCGCGGCTCTGAGAGCTGCCTCGAAGGCGACTGGCGGCTGGCGGCTGGTGGCTGGCGGTGGCCGGTCGCCGGCGGCGGTGCTCTGCGGCGCTGGCGGCGGACGGGGCGGCGCTCGACTCTCGGCCTCTCCGTCGGCATGCGCGTCCCGGAGTGCGGCGGCGGCGGCGCCATCGCCCCCGCGCCGCCCCGCGCCGCCCCGCGCACGCGCAAGAGCCCCCGCTGCGGCCTCCCCGTCCCTCCACCTCCCACCACCACGCCCCTCCCGCGGCGGGGAAGGAGGCCTCCACGTTTACGCACACGGTCGCTCGCTGCTTTTCGCTTGTTTGACTCGCTGATTAGCCTTTATGCAAATCCTTCCTTCTGGAAATCCGAGACACATTGTTAATTGTATCAGCGTTCCATTTCAGGGCGCATTGGTTGCATAACATTTGGAGGGGCTTTGCTTTAAGAGCGCCTTTCTCTTCATGAAGAAGATAGTCTTTTGCACCTGTCTGTCTCGTGTCAGATTTCTCAAATCAGATTTAAATTAAATATTATTATTATTATTATTATTATCATCATCATCATCATCATCGTTATTGTCATTATTTCTTGCATTTCGACCATTTCTGAACACACAACACGTTCTCTCCCGAGGCCCAGTCATATTCCATCTCGGACAGAGATTCGTGTGTCATTATTGAGATGAGCTTTTCGGCTGACTCCCTTGGTAAAACAGGATTGTTAAGCTTTGAATTATGAATTATGAGATGATTATGAAAGGTGATCGTGGGCTTTTCGAACCATCCCTGCATTCGCGTGTATGACTGAAGGGAAACCATGAAAACCCCGGTCAGGATGATCGGCCCGGGGATGAACCCGGGGAAGCGCGCTGCGCACTGAGCCACTTGGCCCAGGTTGTTGTTGTTGTTGTTGTTGTTATTATTATTATTATTATTATTATTATCATCATCATCATATTCCTGTCATTTATGACAAAACATTGAAATTCGAACAAATTCCTTCATACACTTCGTGGATAAAACATCAGAACCCCGATAGCTGTTGGTGCGACCCTTTCTTACGCCTCACAATCGCTTGGGCTACATTTCCAAACCCTTTTATTGCAGACGTTTCTCTGCCTCGTGGGTTACGGTATTTTGATAGCAAGCACAGCTGCATTTGTGACTAGACACGATGTTTTCTACAAATACCGAATAACAGTATACAGTTATTGGTACCTCTAACGTAAAATCACTTTGTTAGTTATTAGATAGACTTCAGAGTTCAACAGACGTAACCAGTTATGGTGTGTTTTTACCTCTTGGGACATGAATTTTAAGGGCGTCACAGATCTCCCAGTGAAGGTAATGCGGAACCAATTCGACCTTTACTAATATTCGGAATTTATTACAGTTGCACAAGCTGATACGATATAATCAATGGTTTATACATGTTTAATAACAAATATGTCATTTATCTACTTATTACATTTTGAGAATCGCTTTATATTATTGTAACGTCGTGTTCTCAATACCTTATCTTTGGTAGCTACAACTTCCCCACATTATGGCTTCATTCTTACCCTATTAAGCCACATAATTCATTGATTTTTGTTCATCTGAACCTTGAACATTCTTTTTGATGGAGTGATATTGTTGATGGAGTGGTGTATCTCTCCACGATTTCTTTGATGTTTTTGTCTCGCATTGTCTCCGGTAGTATCAACAGTTCAGTTTCTAAATTATTCTACGCGCCTTGAATGGTTTTCTTCAAAATGATGCTTAATACATTTGCAATGGCTATATTTCCATTCTTTCAATCATACAGTAACTTAAACTTTTCACTATTTATCATAATATCCTCATCAGGGGACACAGCCCCTATTACCATGATTCTCATTATTATCAACATCAGACTATACTCAACGTACACATCTGGATAGCCTCAACGTCACAAGTCGGCCTTCTCTAGCCACCATATTGGCTTTGAAAAACTCTAGAGCGCAGGCCTTGTAATCTAGGTGGTGTTAGTTTGTTGCTGCAGAGAAAGCGAGGAAACCGCCGCTCCACATTTCATGCTCTAATTGTTTCCTGGAATCGCGGTTCTCAGCGGCGCTTGCACGGTACATTTAGATTGCGTGTGCAGAGTGTGGACGTTCTGAAACTACTGCACACTTATTTCTCTGGGCTTCATTTCGGTTTGTGTCTCATTCGATCTGATTACCTTAGTATGTTTTCAACATCTTATACTGGAGAGCGATCGTCAGTTTATTAGCAGAATTAAGTAGTTACTACTTCTGTTGAATCAAACCTTCAAGTTTGTTTATTTCAAAATATATGCCACTAATTCTCGCTATTCACATTTTAATGTGTAACACATCCATTAAATAGGTATACTACCAAATTAATACATTTGATGGGGTAATCGTTTAGCGTGGTACGTATGTATCATTATACAAGTATTATCAAACATTGTAATTGCAGAACTAAAAAAAAGCTAACATTTGATTGATCGGTTGATTGATTACATCGCGTTTCCGGCACGTCATCGGTGAGGGTCACTGTAAGTGTAGTGTATGTTTCTTCCTCCATAGGTGGCGGCGATCTTCACCATTTGGATGGTGCAATCCGGCACCGACGTGCACATCGGCAAGTGGGACGCAGGCATCTCCCATCGCCGGGGCACCGCCCCAGCCTGGACAAGCTGTAAGCGCAACCTGGTCCCCTGATAGGCGTGGCAGTATAGTGCACGGAAGTGAGGGGTGAGGATAAAAAAATAAAGAAAAAGATCGCACGCGCTCCGTAGTCCCTTTGTTAGGGTACTACTCCAGCATTCGCCTGCTCTTGATCGGAAAAAAACACACAAGACTACCGATCAGTGCAGCCGGCCGCTAGAATTCTCTTCCGTCGGCTGAATTCATCCTAGCTGACAAGCTAGTGCCAAAAAGTCCTCCCACAATCGGGATTCGAACCCTAGGGCTTCCCAGTCAGAGGCTCTGCAGTGGCATCAGTTGATCTCCTGAGCCATCTAAGTCGGTTTGAAGTTGAACTCAAGAATATATTTTCAGTGGTAGGCAAACATGAAAGATTAAAATTCGCATGAACAACTTTAAAATAAAACAAATTATATTTTTCGAGTGGTATTTTCCTAGTTCTCATTAATTATTTGTGTTAATATCTTGCTTTAATTCTTCAAGTTAATTTAAACCTTTGTTATCACGCTGTTCGTGTTTGCCATAGGAGAGATTCGTGTCATGGCCTGCAAGGCGTCGCGAAGGTTGCCCTGAGTGGGCCCTGATAAAGAGCCCCTACAGCGCGGTGGCAGTTATGCGGGCTCATGGACAGAATACACAACTCGTGAAAGTGCTGTGTATCCTAGCAAGGTTTTTTATCTCATTGAGGGACGGACTTCTCCCACGTAATTCACTCACTCAGCTCTGTATTGATTTTGGGCGCGTCATTTACTGAGATCATTGTGCCATAAGTATAACGCATGTTATACCCCGGGAGGTGGTGGAGTTCCTTCCCAATTTAGCGCTAACCTATCCGTGCACGTGCGAGATTTCGCCCTTCACCTATCTCCCCCAGCAGTCCCCTTCTAAATGGAACAAGCTCTAATCTCCGACTAATATCCCAATAAATGTGGTAGACTAGTGGCATCCACGTCTACGTGTGTAAGGGTAGAAGATGAGACAAGGAGGAGGAAGGGATGATCCTTGACCCGTCTCTTAGGATACAGTTCCGGCATTTTCTTAGAGTTGAGCAGAGAAAGACAACTTTCGATCAGATCAGTTAGCTGCAGGAATTTTCCTCCAGTCCGTGAATGAACTCTACCCTGTTGTAGACCTAAAATCCGCCACAGTCGGGATTCGAACCCTAAGACTCCCCTGTGAATGATTAAGCAGAAGCATAAGTGATGTAGAAATTTCTATTCTCAGCTGCATCAGTTTGTCTGCTCTTTAGGGAGGAACAAGTTTATTGGATTAAATGATGGGAATAGAAATCTTCAAGTAACTAACAAAATTACATCAGTTGCTATGACACTAGCATACCTACAAGCAAGGCACACCTCGGCTTTTTGCTCTGGAAAAATTTAGCCTTTTAATGTTTTGTGCAGAACCAGTGAATTATGGGGTGGCCCTACGTCCGCATTTTTTATTTATTTCCGAAAAAAGCGAACGAGGCTGTAGTCACCAAGTTCTACAACCTACAACAGCGAACTGCAATCTCGTTTTCGCCAACTCAAATTTCATAAGAATTAATAGAGAATTGAAAGCCTGCATTCAGAGTGTGATAATGAGCGTGCTACCCAGTACGATATGGAGTACAACAATTTAGAGCCTGGTTGTCTCTGGTATGATAAGATATATACATATGTGCCAATAACTGTATTTTTTTAATAATATATCTTTATTAGTGAACGAATATACATAGTTCAGTATTATTTGTACTACATCATATGTATTTTTTATGACTTATATTTAACTTAAATGCTAATCTTACCACTAAATCTAACTACACATGAATAGGAAACTCACAGAGCACCTATGTGATTAATTGACTTCTGAAAATATGCTGAGGAATGAATCTAATGGATACCTATTTTTTATTCTTGTTGGAAGCTGGTAGGTGGTAGCTAGGCCGTAGTGGGTGACTTGGGTTATTGTGTTTATTTTGGAGAAGAAATTGTTAGATAGGAGCGCGATATGGTAAAGTATAGGAGGTAAATTAAATTCTTTATGCAGTTGAATGTTTGAGATGAACCAGGGTGCATGAGTGGCAAGTCTGAGGAAACTATTTTGGATGATCTGTACTTTATTAATATTAGTTTTTGAGGCATTGATCCAGATAGGGCATGCATAAAGCATTAGGGGTCTAATTATTGATTTATAGATGGTGATGGCATTGTTTAATGAGAGCTTACTATTGCGATTTAAGAGTGGCTTTAGTTGAATTAATTTTATTTTGGCTTGCTGTGCTTTTACTGTTATGTGATTTTTCCAATTTAGTCTGGTATCAAGATTCAGCCCCAGGTATTTAACAGATTCATTGTGTGAGATCCATGGAATTGGGTTATTGTTTATTCGTAGTGGTGTTGGGGTTGAAAATGTTCTTAATGAGAATATTTTGGCGCATGATTTTGTAGGATTTAGTTTGATTTTCCATTTGACAGACCATTCATCAATTTTATTTAAATGTGTTTGAATTTGTTTACAGATTTGATTAGTTGAATGACTGTATTTGTATTAGTTGAATGTACTGTATTTTTGTTGGTAGTGAACAGAATCAGAAAAAAATGTCAGACCCAAGACTCGACACATGTTCCTCTATGTAGTCGACCCGCTGAATCCGATCCTGAAGAATTGCGCCACCACCCTCTAGTTTTGTTGAATCGCGAAAAAACACCGTGAAATTGTAAAATATAAATTTCACGGTGTTTTCTTTTTTTCTTTTTTTTTTTTTTGCGCTTTAAGAAAAAGGAAGGAGGTGACACAAATCTGGCTTCAGATTCTGACTCAGCGCATTGATATACGTAAAGAAACATGTATCAAGTCTTTGAGTCTGACATCTCCTGATAACAAAAATACAATTTCACCATGTTTTTTGCCATTTAAAAAAATTGAAATATGGTGGCGCAATCAACGCGTCAAAATACTCAGAGAAGCATGTGTCAAGTCTTGGAATCTGACATTTTTGTATATCTATGTTATTTTTGATAAAAAAATTAAAATGTTCGGACGGTGTTATTTCACCACAAGCATATGATGAGGATCTCATCCACAATGGTGGATTTCTACATAACTCATTTAAGTTAATTGAAGTATCTGGAGTGAAAGGGGCGAACAAAAATGAGTGGTGAAATATTTGTTAGGATAAAACATAACCATTATTAGGTGGAGGAAGTAATGATTGTTTATGAAAAAAAAGAGTTTTTTACCTGGAGATATTTTTCCGCTGCCTAATGAGAAGGGCGAATTCACTTCCAGTGACGCTCTTATTCGTGTTCTGGCCAAAGCAGTCGTGTGCGGCGCGCGGGTAGCGGGCTATTCCGGGCGCGGGTCGTCAGCACCGTGCCGCATATCGTGCCGCGGCCTCAACGAGGTCAGCTGTGTGTGAAATTCATCAGCGCCTAATTATCCCATTCGGGCCGCTCTGCTAGTTCTGATTGGGAGCTAATGGCCAGGCCCACAGGCGCGCTGCGGTCGCTGGAAACACTTCGCGGGGAGGGTGACCGCGATGCGCGACGACACGTTCGCCAACTGCCCGGACCAAAATTACATTAACGCGAGCTCTTCAAATAGTACATTCATTGGTTCTTTCAGAATGGAAGTGAGGGCATGAGTCTGAGACAAATGAGTTCTCTTACTTTTGAACTAGACGGAGTATCTTGAGGTTTTTCTGGGTTTACTCAATCGCTTAAGGCGTATGCCGGGATGGTCCCTAGGTTTGTTCTCCCAGACGTAAATGTACAGCTTGTCATCCCCTCTTAAAATGTTACTATTCTAAATGTATGTAAATTCAGTGGTTAGGCGGAAGAGCAGGCCCTATGGCCTGAGCCTCGCCATTAATAAAGACATTATTATTATTATTATTATTATTATTATTATTATTATTATTATTATTATTATTATTATTATTATTATTATCTTGAAAGAGAATATACAAAATGCTCATTACACTTTCAGAAATGAATATAAGGCGAGCGACATTGAAACTGTGACGGCCAATTCGGACGCTCCCCAATAAGCGTTAATAAACTGGACAAAATAATCGGAAACTTTTATTCAACGAATATTTACAATTTATTTCAAATGTGAAATAATAAGTAAATAATAGAAATGTGAATAACAATGACAGATGAAATTAATAAAGTCGGTCATTGTCACTTTACTTATAATCCTTTTCAAATATATAATAAAATGATCATTAAAACATTATTATTGTTAAGGTTTACGAAGATTAGAAGTATATGTAAATGTTAGAACAGAGTAAGAGAACATGGTTAAAAAAATAATTATCAAAACGGAGGGGGAGATAAGAGTCGAAATTCTATTAAGTCGAGAAATCTCTTGGCTATTGTCAAGTATGTTTAGAGCTAGATGATTGGGATGCATTTCCAGACGGTTATATGTAGAGCTTATTTCTTCAATATTTTCTTCAACTGTTGCTATATTGAGGTCTCGATATAGTGCAGCATTTGTTATGAATCCGGGTACAGATGAAGTTGTTCTTAAAAGTTTTTTTATTGAAATATCTGTAGAATTGGTAAACTAGTTTTTTCTGCCAGTGTCCCAGATCTGAATAATATTAAGGAACAGAGGATCACAGTTTGAAAACGATCAACGGAGGTAGGAAATGGAAGCGCTGGGGATTGCTATCCACATTACGGCCGTCGGGCATCCACAAAGTAATCCGAGTGTGCGGGTAACGATTGTTCCGTGTGTATTTATCGGAAAATCATAGGGGATTTGAAGCGATTCCACTTCACACTAGTACGAATAGAACGCCGTGGAAAACAAACTTCAAAGAAAAAACAACAACAATGCATTCGAGAACATTAAGATCCCTCCAGATGTCAGTGAACTGGAAGAAGTGACGACAGAAGACAGGATCACCTACGAGGACCTAAAGAAAGAGTTTCCAGAAACAACCGTTCCAGGCGACTGCGGGTCAATTGCGGGCAAAGTAACAGCAATTGACATAGTTTAGTAAAGTAACAAACAGTCGAGAATGCAATGATGTACCTCCATTAAGCGTTACTTATTTCTCAAAAATTCAAGGAATTGTGCTGTTAGCAGACTTGTGAGTAGTAAATGAATAAGCAAAGAACATTTAAGAAATAAATAAACAGTCGCACGAACTTTATGTTATTTTGAAATAACAAAAAGTTCAATTAAATAAATGTTAGTATATTAGGTGATGGCAATTGAATGTGTTTTATACGTGAAGAGCAATTACATAAACATTTTAAATACAACACGTTTAGGAATTTGAAAAGGGAAAAGTAATTAATATTATTATTTGGATTTTTATTTATAAATTATAGTAGCGAAGAAATTAGAGAAATATAAAGGCATTTGTAAAATGAAAGTTGAAAGGTACAACGGGTTTGACAAAGAGAAGAGCTGTCCTTTGTTTCAAACTGTGCGGTATAGAAAGGGGAAAGGGGAAAAGGACGCAATGCTTATGGACAGACGGTTTGGGATTTTGGACTGGTAACAACGTGGCTGGGGTCGAGTCTTTGATTCATGTAAAATGTTTATGAAGGCTTTAGATTGCGGAAAAGTGACGCTTAATTTCGTGCATTATTACTTCGAGAGGGCGTTAATTAGGAACTTGGACGAAGGAGGATGTGGTTAATGGAACGAATGTAGATATGGACGCAGGCATTGGCAGCGGTCGGGGCGGCGCCATTGGTCCACTGAAATCAACAACCTGGGAGAATGCACAATTTTATTAAATCAAAATTATAACAAGGCCAAATTTGTGAATAGATTAAGAATAAAATGAAATGGCCAGTAGATTTCAGTACTTAAAGGAGTGCACTCATGTGAAATAAACGTAAATAAAATATGTATGAATGTGTGAATGATATTTCCATTTTTTTCGGGGTAAGTTGTTTTTATGTTAAAAGTGTACTAGAATGCTAATGTTATGTACGAAGGAGAACTGGATTCGCCGAATCATTTCGGCAAAATTTTGAATAATAAATAATCGCTAATATGACGATCGGCAATATTGTTGAAAATCTGTGTTATTTTTCGGTAGGTAGCAGAAACCCAATGAAAGGGAAAGAATGCGAGAGAGCCAGGTTCCTACATAAATATAATATTATCCGGTTTCCTGTATAGATTCGACTTCGCGGATCCATACTAAACATATAAATTTGCATTGCGCGGGATATAAAGTAAAGAAACATAGGAGTCAGATCTGTGTTTAAGAATTAGAAAGAAAACAGTGTATAACATTTTGTAAGATCTGACTTGCCCAAGTGTGGGGTGAAATCATTAAAATATATAAATATTCATTATTTGATTCTAGGGTTTATGATCCAATACAGAAACCTCACAACAAACAAAAATGGCTGAAGTTAATGACATTACTAAAAGCACATAAAGAAATTAAGAACTCATGAAATAAAAATTAAACCCGTTATTGCCACACATCAATATGCAAATTCATTATTAGAATTTATGTCTAAAATCTATTCATCTGCCATTGACATACAGAGAAGGAAATTAATTACTTTTACAGAAAAACAGCCTTTCGTTAAATCATTGGAGGTATAATGAAGGACACTGACAATCGTCTTGTTCAAAGCACAACACGTTTCCACAACATTGCATGGAGTGGAGAAAGAACTGAAATATAGGGAATAAAGCTCATAAATCAAGGTACTGTTTTGCCTATGCATGCGACGTTGCTCGCTTCGGAAACCTGCAAAGTAGTCGTTTTTCTGTGAGGAAGCAGACATTTAGGGCATTGCATAAATTAAAATGGAACAAAATGTATGATAAATTCTTTGCAAAATACAGACGTACATGAGCTGAGATCAGATTTAAAAAATACGAATTTAATGAATTTAAAATTCACTAAAAATTCAAATATCTGAGAGTTATTTATTTTCTTCAAATAAAAAGCATCATGCCTGGCAATAGGCGTGATGAATGATTGCCTTTTCTGTGTAGAAGCGTTTAGGCGCCTCCCGCATCTGATGGCGACGGTCCTACAGACGCGCAGAGAGCTCTCAAAACATACAGTATGTCCAATATTACCGATAGAAACCCATATTTCTGATTGCTTCGAAAATGTTGTTGCATGGGGCTTGTGTGTTTGTTGTATGGCAGTATGTAATACTACATCTTATACTCGCAAGTAATCTAATTATCTTTTTTAGATTTAAAACATATTCATGGAAAGCTCTCGGAAAGTTTTTTAGTGGATCTGAAATGCCGACAATTCCCCTTGCCATTTTAAAGCTGTTGGAACGTCCCTGGCATGTGATTTGCCGCACTGGAAGCTGTCCATTAGTCAGGCGACAACCTCCATGGAAAAACATGCTGACAAGTATTTTCTCCTATCAATTTTATATTTTTAGAGAAGAATGCTAATTTTGAAGTGCGCAAATTCTGCCAGAGTTGGTTTTAATATAAACGGTATTAAAGCAGAATTACTGGATTCTAGGATTTTCTTTCTCTCGCAGTCCTGAGGCTACACAGTCTAGTCATTTCAACGTTTCCATCAACGCCTATGCTCCACATCAACTTGCAATAACCCCCAATAATGACAGAACAGCACTTACAGTGGAGGGTATACAAAGATACTGATCATTGGCATTTGAGCCAAGGGGAGTGTTCTCGTGCCGCCTTGGATGAAGAATACAATGCATGGCAAAGTATTGATATCCAAAAACGATGCCGAGGAGCCAATCACGAGCCAATGATGGCAGGGAAGAACGACACGACGGCTCAGGAGGTGTGTACGGGCAGATAGTCTCGCAGGTCACCTGACCGTCCAGACGAACGAAGGGTCTCCTCAACGTTGAACGTTGAACGTTGTGAACTTAGTGAACGTTGTGAACGTTGCTGTATATGGGCCCCGCAATATGCACGTGGCTCATGCACCCAGGATGTCTCTTGTTCATCGGCGACGAAGTCTGGAATTTACGCTCCAATACCATCCACTGGGTGGCGACAGATGTTATTTTCAGTTAAATCCGTTTTCTGGTTCACCAGACAAATTTGAGTGTGCAAAGTGAATGCAAACACCTTGCAGCAATCGCCGGACGGGTCTAGGGCAAGTAGAGAGCGTGATGGGGCGAGGAATGTTTTTGTGATTTTCCCTGCGTGATATCGTGATTCTGGAAATCACAATGCCAACAGAGATATGCAGTCTTGGGAACCATGGCCCTCCAATGTGCACATCTGTTTTCCTCAGCAAGACGGCATCTGCCAGCAAGACAATGCAACGTCCGATTAAAACGGTTTTCGCAGAGTACTTGTGTGGTTCGAAGAGTACCAGAATGAGCACTGTCCACAGTCCTCCCCTGGTCACCAAACACCCCCCACCCCCCTTGAAACGCCCAACCCCTAATCGAGAACGTGGGACCATCTCGATGATTGGGCTGTTCGCGTGATGCACACGCAACCGAGGAACCTCGCGCAGCAGCCACGGCACAGGAGTCGGCATGGCTTCACCACAGCCCTGTCAGAACGTAATTGACTCTCTTTTTTTTTGAACGTCTCGCAGCAGTCAGCGCTGCAAAAGGGTTTTTCTAGGATTTTGACAGGTGGTCACATTAATGTGAATGGACTGTGAATAATCCGAATCAATTGAATCTCAAAAGAACAACTACGTACTTCTGGTTGCCGGTAGGCTAAAACACTAGTGTTCTCATAATGCAATATTGTGAACAAATCGCCACTAATGTAAATACTAACAACACGAGACAAATCAAACAAATTAAATTTATGTCACCTTATAGAATACATTTGGCACCATACACACCAGAATTTTAAAGATGTTAAAGAAAATCATACCTCCTCTTCCTTGCCCTATTCTCACTCCCTCACTCACACACACACACACACACACACACACACACACACTAATAAGCATGACACAACCACGCATTCTGGGAGACAGCCCGGGAGCTTACAGCATGTCCTGGCTGGGGTTGTGTCCCAAATTCATTAACAATCAATCATCAATCAACTAGACTAGAGCCGATCGCGCCCGAAGGCTCATTCCCCCTTCCTCCACCCTCCCAACGAGTTGATTCAACAAGTATTTGGAGCCACAAGTTGTCCACAGATAAGCACTGGCCTGGGGGATGACATCTGGGACATCTAGCTGAGCAGCCCTGGTCTACAGACTTGAAAAGTGGTGGTGTATTTTCCTAGTTCCTCGCAATCAGGCACCTCATTGGGCATTTCATTTAAGCTCTCAGGTGTGTTTGCAAAGGTTCTGGAATTTGAAGGGAAAAAGATGGCGAAAGGAAGATTGCGCACTTTTCATGGTGGTACTTGGTGTACTACTTCAGTATCCATCTGGAAGGAAACAGAATATTATGAAATCGACTGGTCAGAAGACCTGCTCGAAATATTCAGTAAAAATAAAGGATATTTTACCCAGCTTTAAGCTGATCTGAAAAGATACCGCAAACTAGGTATTCTGCATCTAGTTGTAGGATTGTACATAAAACGGCTGTAGCAGGTATAGAAAATCTCAAAGACAATGTGTTGTAAAATAGTTTACACATGAAATCAACGGACTTCACACGTTTGGGTGAGAGATTCAAAACGTGTCAGTGTGTTCTTGAATATTATTGCAATAATGTTTAAAAAATGATAATTTCCTACGAATATTTCGTTTTATTTTGAAACACTAAGATATTAGCCCCATTTTGTTGCCGATGTTTGAAAAAGAGCGGGTTTATATTCAAGAAAATTCCAATGTATCTGGTGGTATTAAATTATCGGGAGATTAAATAATACGTTTTTTTAGTATTTTAAAAAATATTTACATTTTACTAGACTTGGGTCTGTAGGATGTTTAATCTCGTTGAATTTGTCTCGTGCACCATCTTTGGAGCACTGAGCGTCGCGGTAGAGGCACCCGCAAGCAGCAGCTGACGGCGGTGGCGGCGGCTGGATCGGGCACGTCGATAAATTTGCAACCTACATTCCCGGCCGTCAAGCCCCGCTCTTCCCCTTTCTGCCCCCCAGACT
Organism: Gryllus bimaculatus; assembly: GCA_017312745.1. Classification (NCBI taxonomy): domain Eukaryota; kingdom Metazoa; phylum Arthropoda; class Insecta; order Orthoptera; family Gryllidae; genus Gryllus; species Gryllus bimaculatus. The sequence goes on along the minus strand of BOPP01000065.1, from coordinate 6,377,309 downwards.
CATAATGCCATGATAATGAGGCCCGCGTGAATCATTACACGATAAAAATACACACGGCGTTCCGTAGTTGAGCCACTCATACATATTGCATGGGGTATGTTAATCGTAGTCGAAGACTAAGTGCCCACTCTGATTAATAGAAGCGAGCCCGAAGCTCCCGGGCGAGAGCCGATGTTCGCAGGAGGACGTGAAGTGAACGCGGCGGGCGAGCCGATTGGGCGTCGCCCAAGATCTCGCCAAGTGCCCGGCGCGGCTGAGGAAGCAATGGACCTGATTGTCGTGAGTAATGGCATATGAAAGTAAAATCGAACGTACCCACAACGGAACCTGGCGATAACGATTCTATTTCAGCTCAAATGTCAGGGCGGTTTTCATTTGTAACGGAAAATATTGCATTGTTGTTCAAATAAATTGAGAGCGCCTAAAAATACGAAAGCGACTATAATATGAATTTTACATTTTGTATTTTAATCAATATATTCAAATTTACAACACTTTATTGAAACTATCAATATAGTTATAATCATGATGATTATTGAATTTTTCTTATCTTGCAAATTATTTGAGATGTCTTGCTGAGAATAAACAAAATTAATTTTTGGAAATTGCTTCCATCTTAGCAAACATACCTAATAACATAAAACCAGTTGAAAATACTGTTATTGGTCTACAAAAATATAAAAACAAAATGTTAAAGAGAAATAAAATAAATAAATAGTATTTTGGACTTAGAATGTAGGATGAGAACATTGATTTAAAGTCTTTTCTATTTGCACTAAATTCATATGATAGACACTCCGGTAATACAGCTCTGATCGTCGTCTGTGGAGATTGGAAATCAATACAAGACAAATTGGTGATATAACGTTAGTTGAAACATAATAAATGAAAAGGACAATTTGATATTTTTTGAAAAAATTGAAAGTATCCGAATGCACTGGAGAACCTGAAGTGTAACTACTGAAGTTCTACCTGGGAATTAAAAGAAAGTATATGTATGTTTCAGATAAATTTTATTCTTTGTAATCACTGAAGATGCGTTGTTTAGAAACTTATATGCTTTATTTTAATGAATATTTATAATGGCTTTTGGTACAAAAGCACGACAAAAATAATGAAAAATTAACAATTCTGTCGCATATTTCTTTTGCCTATTTTCACGTAAATGTACTTTAAGGGCTAGGCATATATATTTCTAAGCTTTATTCTTGAAATTTATTTCTATTTTATTCTAATCTTGGTTAAAAAATTGTTAAAATCAATTTGGGTTTTATTATTCCGAACCTGCATTTTTGTCTAATTCTAGACCAAGAATGCCATTTGTGTTTCAATTTGACATTCTGTATCTTTAGGGAGCAAGAGTTCTTCTCAATTCTTTACACAAAGAAGGGATCGTTGGTGTGGGCCATGCGTGAGACCATGCGAAATAATTATACGTTAGATATCTTTCACACGCCAGTGACGGAAATTAAAGTAAATGAAAATATTATTTTTTTGTCATTTTTAGACTCATACTAAAAAAAAAATAATAGGAATTTGTTGGCCAATTCATTCTGCTTCCGTCTCTGTCTCCGTCTCTCTCGGTTTAGTCTCTCTGCCTTCGTTTATCCGTGACCTTTTGTTTCTCTCCGTGTCTGTCTCTCTTTCTTTCTGTTTCTCTCTGTCTCGTCTGTCTCTGTTTTTCTGTCCCCGTCTCTCTGTTTCTGTCACTGATGCTCTGTATCTCTGTCTTCCTGTCCCTGTCTCTCTTTGTCTCTATCTCTGTAACTCTCTTTCTCCCAACGTTTTTCTTTCTGCATCTCGGGCTATGTTTGCCTATCTCTATCTGTCTCCGTTGCCTGTCTCTCAGCTGCCTCTATCATTTTCTGTCTCTCTCCGACTCTCTGTCTCTCTATATCTCTATCAATGAATCTCTCGTCCTCTTTGACTCTTTGACTGTCTCTCTCTCTCTCTGTGTCTCTGTCTGTCTCTTAACTCTTTCTGTCTCCCTCTCTGTATCTCTCGGTCTGTTTCTCTGTGTCTGTACCTATCTCTGTCTTTACGATATATATATATATATATATATATA
>BOPP01000065.1:6352017-6375234 GCA_017312745.1 Gryllus bimaculatus | reverse complement strand
AGAGAGAGAGAGAGAGAGAGAGATACAAACACATTTTAGTGTCACTTATCTTCTTTTCAAGACTAAATATATCTAACTCTTACGTATTTCTTCACTCCTCATTTTGTCATTTAGATACACCCGGTTTTTTTCAAGGTAAGTAGATTTTCTCATGCAACTATCAAAGCTTAGCTTATATAATTATGTATAGACTTATTTGTTTCTAAATAGTCTGTCTTCTTCTTCCTCCTACTCCTTTTCTTATTTCTTTTAAAAATTAAAAGGATATACCAGTGTTTTAAAACAAATGTCTATAAATAATTCTATAAGTTAAGCTCCGTATAAGCTGTGATAGTTGCATGAGAAAATCAGACCTTGCGAAAAAACACACCACTACTTCTCATGTCCAGGCAAAAGCATCATTGGTGGCTAGAACTTCGTGAGAACGTCAACTGGGCACCAGCATCTCACTTGTGATTAGAGGTGCGCCAGCTTTTGCTGGCTTTGAGCGAAGTGCAATGGGGGAAGGCGTGTCTATATTTCTTTTTACGCCGTGAAGACACAATGGACACTTACAGACGATGTTATTCTTATGGATGAATCTTCTGCACTGTTTCCAAACGGATTGTTGCAATGGTAAGTAGAAGAAACATAGTTCTGTAGAGAAAAATGACGTGGAACACGATGCTAATAAAACAATCTCACTCATTTACTTTTTAAATAAAAAAATGGGTTTCTGTGGAACTGACTATTTAAACATGTTCATTCAAACCGTTAAAAAAGTATCCAACTATAATATCCTCTTGCCTAAATGAAGTCTCTAAGCTAAATTCAATTCGTCTGTTTTGTCACTCAAGAAATACCTCATCATTCCTCCACTAGTTGGTGAAAGGAGCGTAAAGAACTATTCGTGGTCAGATGGAAGAGTAGGTCTCATCGTTTGAGTCTCGCAACCTTAAATAAGGCTTCAATTCACTTCATTTAACTTCACTTCACTTCACTTCACTTCACTTCACTTCACTTCACTTCACTTCACTTCACTTCACTTCAATTCGATTCGATTCGATTCGATTCAAACTCATAGGACGACGGTAGAACGGCGGAAAGAGATTCGACTCGTTTTGTTAGTTTTCTTATTTCTTTGGTCTGGGCTAGCTTTTCGGTCTTGCCACATACTCTTGCCAGCTGCGATCTATCGAAGCTCAAAGTACATTTTTTGAAATTTTCTCCATTTTTTGGTTTCCTAATGGTACAATTAAAATATTGCTTTAAGAATATTATAGAAGAGTAAAACTTCGTCCTGTATGGCAGTTATCGTTAAAAAATTCCGTACCGATTTAAAGAAAATGTATTTTAAGCGCTACTGTAACTACGAATATATAACTTCATTGGAAGTAATTTGAAGGACTTACAGTCACAAAAGCAACAATGTATACAAATCGCAGGCAATGTGCATATTAAAGGTGTGAGAGATGTTTAAAAAATTACATTTGTGTAATATTTAAAAATAAAAAAAATATAGCAAATGAACCTCATGCCACCTCAGAGACTACAATTCCCACTATTAGCAGAAAAACAGTCTCACTGCAGACGCCGCGCCGAGCGGACGTGTTTGCTACCTGCTGCAGGATGGTCTCGACAGAACAGTGGCGGGCGGCTATCAGCTGCTGGGTGAGGGGCTACCTGCCGCGCAGTGGCGGTGCCCGGGGCACAGCGCAGGGGCTGGGGCTACTTGCGAGCGTGCTGGGCGCGGCTGTGATGACGGTGCTATTGGCGATCGGTGGGGTGGAGCTGAATTCCGGCCCCCCAGCTAACGCCGAGATCATCGACATTTTGAATAGGAACCATAAAAGAGATAATTGATAGGATCGATATATTACAGGCTAGGGTGTCGTCAGTGCAGTCGCTGCAGACAGCCAACGAGCGGCTGGTGCGCATGTGATTACCTTTGAAAACAGTCGGTCGTAACAATTATCATTGTTATGGCATCCCGAGCAGCGGAAATATCTGGCGGATTCGGAAAGATGTATTCTGGGTTTAGCTGAGCAGCTAGGTGTCAGGCTGGAGCTTCACGACATCGAGCGCGCGCACCGGACCGCGCGGCGGCGGCGTGAGGGACAGCCGCGCATTGATGGTGGCCAAGCTGGCTCATTCCAAGAAGCGGAGGAGCTGCTGCATGCAGCCATCTCTCTCAGAATAGCATGGTGCGCGTCCGAGAGGACTTGAGCTGGGCAGTGAGGCAAACGCATAAGGCGTTAATTCATGCAGCAGCATTGCAGCAGCAGGAAGCTCGCGGTGAATCGTGCCAACATCTCTAGCTCGGTAATCAAGACTTCCAGGCTACATTAATACGTTTGATGTAATTGTCTTTTGAAACTTGGTGAAGGAGGTAAAGGTTAACTGTGCTGGTTTACAGGCATATGCAAAAATAAAAAAAACGCGTAGAAGAAAGGCGTCGGTGACCGGGTGGTGTTGCGTGCGTTTTTCGACTAGCTTAATGCAGTTTATTATGAAATTAAAGACAAACTCAGACAATTTCCTTTGTATTAGATTAGTAATTCAAATATAGATATTGCTATGTGATTATATACCGTCACCCACAGGGTTCGCGTTATTACACTCCGGAATCCTCCGCGAAATCAATGATTTCTAGATACGTTAAAGCTGAGTACCCGAGTAGTAATTCCTAGTGTAAGGGGACATGAATGCGTCGAATTGGCAATGAGCAGGAAGTTTTTCGGACTTCGACCGCCAAGAAGCGAGAGCGGAATTCCAGAAAAAGCAAAGACTCGTCATCAATAATGATGGCAGGAATTGCTAGAATTATGCAAAATTTAATCTCGAAATCTTAAAATGGCAACCAGGACAGGATACGGAAGGGGAACTAACTTTATAGTGGGAATGGAGGTAGTGTAATAGATTACGCTCTGTGTCGCAGGAAAGAATACACAATTTATTAGATTTTGGGATCGATTACGGGCAGAATCTGATCATTTGCCTGTGTGCGTGCATTTAGTAGTAAAATGGCTTCTGCACTCCCATCGGCAGGGGAGCGGCAGGAGCAACGAACTTGACAATAGGAAGACAACGGTTTGTATGGAAAGAGAAAAGCGACAGGAATATGTTACAGGATATTCTTCACTCGGCAGGGTGGGCGCGAGAGGATTGCTCTCGGAAACGCAAACAATGAATTTAGAAAGCGCTCTACGCGCAGGGAAGGGTATGCGAGATAGGGGAGAGGAGGAAGGGACTGACCCATGGGTGGTTTAGTGAGGAGTGTCGGGAAACCAGGCGCGAAACTGTAATAGCCGTAAGGAATTCAAAAACAGATAACGGAAGAAGCTAGAAACAGTTATTTATTATTGCGAAGGCAGTAGAAGCGCAATTAAGAAATCAAAGAAATCTGGCAGCATAGTGAGCCCAGCAAGAATACGGGCAATTATAAGAAATGATTATAGTAAATCAATTTGGACTTTATCAGATCTTTGCGTAATAAAATACATTCAGTAATGCAATTTCAGCTGACGCGTGGGTGCAAATTTTTCACGGACGTTCGCAGTAGAGACCATTGAAACAGGCAAGTATTTTCACTGACCGGAGTGGCCTGAATTAGACGAACCTCTACCTGGAATGAAGTAAATAGGGCTATTCTAACAATGAATATAAGAAGCAGGCGGCGCGGACAGCATTCGACAAAATTTATTTCGGAATTGTGCACATTGACCCAGAGAGTATTATGAAGTTATTTAATGCAATTGCTGAATTCCGGCTCGTATCCAGAAACTGGAGTACAGCTATCTCCAACCGATTTTTAAAATAAAGGGATGCGAATTGCCCACAAAATTATCGTGGAATTAGTCTTTTACCAGCGCTGAGCAAACTGTTTTGTAAAATACCACGGGCGACTAAGTGAATGGGCGGAAAAGTACGGTAAAATATCAGAATTGCAAGCAGGCTTTAGGAGAGGCTTCGCGACAACCCGACAATAAATTTGTGTTAGATACCCTAGTAAAACAGGCACTGGCGCGTAAAACGGGGCCACTTATATCGCAGTTTTGTGGATTTTGGAAAGAGCTTTTGACTCTATTAATAGGGATGCTTTATGCGAAAACTAAATGAGCTAGGCGTCTCACGTAAAGTTTTAACGTGTTGCAGAGCAAGTATAGGAAGTAAATTCTGCGTCAGGTGCGGTGACGGATGTAAACGCAAAAAATAAAATCGACAGTAGGAGTAAAACAGGGGTCCTCTTTCACCGCCGCTGTTTATCTTGTTTATAAATGATTTATTGACGTGGGTACCGGAAGCGGATACAACGGCCGGTAATTGATCGCTTGAAAATTCCCGGACTACTATATTGCTGATGATTTAGTCTTATGTTCGGAGACGATTGAGGCTTGCAGAAGAGTAAATATTCTAGAACGGTATAGTGAGACATGGGGACTAAAAGTAAATATTAAAAACGAAAGTAGTGGTCTTCAAGAATGGTTTTATCTGGGGTAGCAAAGAGAAATGGTACTACGCTAGGGAAGAAATTGACCGCGTCAAAACATTTACATATCTTGGTGCAAAATTTTCCATGAATGGGGATGGAATAATCACATACTGACGGCTCACAAGCAAAGGAGGAATTCGCCAAGAAATCGTTTGCGCAGTGCGCAGGGTTCCGGAATTGCCGGTAAAAGAGTGCGATACAATGTTAAATCGTTAGTTCTCCCAGCTATGAGCCATAGCTGGGCAGAAATCTGGGGAGTGGATAGGATAGATCGACTAGAAAGTATCGAAACAGATTATTTCAAATAATTCTAGAGTTTCTAGAGCGCAGCAAATGCCGAGTCTTAAGAGACGTAAGTATAGGATTTGGAGAGATTTTAACATGAAATCTATTAAACTTTGAGTTAAATAGCAGATGAACAGGCTGACACACTCATACATAGTGCTTAGAGTGCAATGGCAGGAAGTGACCATCTTTACTGGCGTACAAAATTAAACGGCTACTTGACCGCCAGGGTTTGGAGACGTCTCTCGGAATGGTGAATAGGGAAACCGTGAGATAAAGGCTGATTTCCAATAGACTTGCGGATATTAAAAAGGCAAGAGATCTGGCAGCAAGCTAAAAAACGTTCGCTAGTAGCTCAAATACATGCGAGTCCGTTATGGGGCTGCGAAAGTTACGTTCATACTCTCGGAAAGGACGCAAGAGGGGATACGCTGTTCAGGGGGGGGATGAATGCAGCGTAGACTAAAGGACGCAAGTGGTAATGCATCCGTGTGCTTTGCGGTGATAAGGAAGATGGATCCACATCCTCTTATTTGCTGTGCAACCGAATCATGGAGAAGAAATGGATGGGAATGGGAAATTACTACTTCCTAAACAGGAACGTAAGCTCGCCTAAACATTTTAGGTGATAAATGGTCTAATTTATGAACGAATTAGAAACATTTTTAGGAAAGGTTCGGACCATTAGGGAAACTGAAATTAGGGATGGAAAATAGAACCTGTTTAGCTTGAGCGGAGCCTAGACGGAGAGAAATATATAAGTCAATAAGCTAACAATATGTAAGTTAATCAGTAATTTTATGTTAAGTTAGTAAACAGTAAGAATAAGTCATAAGTCGTAGTCATTGGTAAGTAACAGGTCAATATATAAATTAAAATAAAACTGCATAGTAATGAGCACATTAGGGGGGAAGGTAAAGCGGGATCGAAAATATAAGGCAAGAGCGTTGGTGCGGACGATCTGCTGTGCGCTGTTGATTTCAGGTGCTGAGGAGGCCAAGCACTGGAAGAGACGGCGACGCCCGCACCAGAAAATAAATAGTTAAAATAAACGTCGGATAGATTAGAATGTACTCAGCTTCTCAGGGCCGGTTTCCCCTTCAAGGTTTCTTCATGAGCGTACTTATGGTCTCTTTTCCGCGGCTTTGATGCGATAGAGAGACCATTTGGGTTGAATATCAGAATCGAAAGATTAAAATGCGAAAGGATGTAGGTATTGTAATGGCTTAAAGCCCTCGGCCTAGCCACATAGGACACGAACTAATTTGTTTGTAAATAACCTATTAAATAAATAATATTATCAAAAAAGTTGAAGGAAAAATTTGGAGGCATTTTTGAGAAAATGGCGTTTACACATTTTGAAACCGCGAAATTTTGAGCTAATTTTCAAATAAAAGTTTTCAGTTACTGACAATTTATAGGACATCCATTTAAATCACATCTACTCATTTATGCAATAATGTGAAACAAATGACCGCTTATGACAAATATTTAACTACGTGAGAGACAAGTAAAAGTTTTTAATTTTTTGAAAAAATAATTATAAAAAGATTTGGCATTATGCCATCACATAGAGTAACATTTAGCACTATCCTTACGAAAGTTGAAAGAAAAAATTTTGAGTCATTTTTAAGAAATTTTTTTTTGTATTTTTTTGAAATTGCATATAGTATTGCACGAAACTACTAAATTTTCAAAAACGTACATGATATTAATGAAGAACTTACTCATGGTAGCAAATTTTTATTTGAAAGAAAAATCTCAATCTTCAAAAATTGTAATAGCCGATTGTGTAATAATCCGAAATTTTTTTTGAATTTTCGTAATTTACCATATTTATAAGAATACATATTACATCTTTGTATTTATAACTTTATTTACTCCTTATTTTTGCAAAAAATTAAACAAAAAAATTTGAGTCATTTTGACGACATTTAAAAAATATCCCTAAGGTTTCATGTACCTCGTATTTTAAAAAATGTTTTTCAAATCGCAAATCTTCCAGTCCAGCCAGATCGACCTGAAAGTATCGCATTTTGGAAAACATCCTTCGTATGGTTAGGCACTATGGTATTCACAGGTAGACGGACGGACGGGCAGACTGACACAGGGAATTCAGTGCAAAGGACCCACAAACATGGATTCTGGCTACACACAAGTTAAAGAATTTTTTTTCAAAACTAGAAACTAAATTTATCCAATTTTTCCTTATCAGAGCCTGTCAATAATTTTTCTGCTGAAAATTTACCGTTTTCCCGCTGCATTACATAACTTTTTTCAACTGTGTACACGGTAGCGAGAAAATAAAAATAATTTAATGTTTTGTTATAAAGTGGAAATAAACAAATGAATTTACAAGAAACGACACACTTTTCATTTTATTCAACAAGTAATTATGGTGATTTATACCACTTTTCAAGCAGAAGAAGCAGTAAATAATGCTAGGTTGAGCACAATCGCTCCACATGCTCTTTGGTTGTATTCACAAGCCCCTCACAAAAATGTAATCATTTGCATCACAGATGCTTTTCCCGTCCGAATATGTCGACATGTAGCTGAGTAGCTGTCGGTGGCGTGTTATGGCAGCAATTTCCTAAAGAAAACTTTTCTCCTTGTCTCCGTTTAGTCCGAGCCAATCGCAAGGCGTCCATAATCCGGAACGGATTATAATAGAGGTATGGAGGAGCGTGACTGGAGGGGGTGGGGCAGATGGGTATCGCATTTTGCAAAATCTCATTACCTTCTTGATCAACGGTGTGGAGTCCGCCGAGGGGCAGTCATAGCCGTTGAAGAGGGCGAACATTCTCGGTCTCGTTTTTTCCGCGCCCGCCCCGCTCCCCTCCCGCTCGCCCGCCCCCTCGCCCGCCCCGCTCCCGCCCGCTCTGCCGCCCCGCTCGCCCGCCCCCTCGCCCCCCGCTCGCCGCCCCGCTCGCCGCCCCGCCGCCCCCCCGCTCGCCCGTCCCGCTCGCCCCCCCCGCTCGCCCCCCGCTCGCCCGCCCCGCTCGCCCGCCCCGCGCGCCGCCCCGATCGCCCGCCCGCTCGCCCGCCCCGCTCGCCCGCCCGCTCGCCCGTCCCGCTCGCCCGCCCCGCTCGCCCGCCCCGCCTCGCCGCCCCGCTCGGCCCGCCCCTCGCCCCCCCTCGCCCCCCCCTCGCCGCCCCCTCGCCCGCCCCGCTCGCCCGCCCGCTCGCCCGCCCCGCTCGCCCCCCGTTCGCCCCCCGCTCGCCGCCCGCTCCCGCCCCCTCGCCCCCCTTCGCCCGCCCGCTCGCCCGCCCCTCGCCGCCCGCTCGCCCGCCCGCCGCCGCCCCGTCGCCCGCCCGCTCGCCCGCCCCGCTCGCCCGCCCCGCTCCCCGCCCGCTCGCCCCCCGCTCCCCGCCCCGCCGCCCGCCCGCTCGCCGCCCCGCTCGCCGCCCCGCTCGCCCGCCCCGCTCGCCCGCCCCGTCGGCCGCCCGCTCCCCGCCCCGCTCGCCCGCCCCGCTCGCCCGTCCCGCTCGTTTCCTTTCGCCTTATCCGGTCGCCCGGCCCACTTGCCCTCGTTCCCTCGTTCCCCCAAATCCCCTCCCACGTTTCTTGCCGCCGTGTTTATGGTTCTGTTCGCTCTGCCAGGGTGCCCCGCTTCCTCGAAGGCCGCCTTCGCCTGCTCGCGGGGGCGGCTCCCCGCTGCGCGGCGCGCCACGGGAGCCGGCCGCGGCGCACGTCTGGCGCCATGATTGGCCAATGCGGGGGATTCTGGACCAACCCACACGTATATACCAGTGTTCAAATAAGGTACCGATTGGGGCAGATCCCAGTAAACAATCTATAAGTGAAATGGAAGTGTCTTATACAAACACCGGTTGGCTTAATATGAAGACAGTGAAATGACAATAGGAATCTTGGTAAACAGTAGATAATTGAACATGGGTCAACATATTTAAAAAATTTCGATAGAATAGTCAATAATATGTATAACATAAAATAAATTATAGTATAATTACATATACAGTACACACTTCCTCGCTTTATTCGGAACAGTTACGTAATATTGAAATATGGCAAATTCTGCGCTACTAACACCTAAGCTATTTTTGAAGACGTCCAAAGCAAACAAAGCGCCTGAGATGCATATGTGCATTCATTTCGATAGTCAGGATCAGAAATCATTTCTTACTTTGACAAATGAAACAAACAGGATTAATTTTGACAGTTACAGCATTTGTTTCAAATTATACAGAAGCGAGCAACGCACTTTTGCCAGCGCAGCGTTGATGAAACTATGTGCATTTCCTCCGCATTCGCGAATAATATCAATTTTTGGCAAAAACACCAATTTTTATCTGCATACACATTTCAGCTTGTTTATCAGTTATAAGAGAAAGAGAGAGAATTTTTATAAGGAAAGACAGAGAATGATAGAGAGAGGCAGAGACAGGGACGGGGAGAAAAAGATGAAGAGAGACGAAGAGAAAGAGAGAGAGGGAGAGAGGCGAAGAGAGAGAGAGAGATACAGAGAGAGGCAGAGAGAGACAGAGAGAGAGAGAGAGAGAGAGAGAGAGAGAGAGAGAGAGAGAGGCGGAGGAGGTAGAGGGAAGGCGGGGAGATGGAGGGCAGGACAACGTCTGCCGGGATCCACTTGTGTTCTATACCTCGCAACACGGACAATTAAGTGGTGCTACAGACATACACACACTTTATCGTATTAGTTTTCTATTTCCTTTGGTCTTGGCTAGCTATTCACTTCCCTCATAATTGCGTAAGCTGCCATCTGTCGCCGCCCAAAGTACATTTTTTGTCAATTTTTTGGTTTCGTAATAGTAGATCAGAAATATTAGTTTAAGGATATTAAAGAACAGTAAAACGTCGTTCTAAATGTTAATTTTCGTTTTTAACAAAAAGGCGTTTAAGCGCTACTGCAAATTCGAAATGTGATACTCTTTTTCACAAACAAATTTTAAAAAAAAACATTCATTTGAATTCATTTGATACACTTTAACTCAGAAATACATTAATATTTAAGAATTCCTGGTAATGTGCATATTAAGGGCGTGACAAAACTTTCAAAAAAATTAATCTGGAAAATCTTTTGGAAAATCACAATTCTACAGCAAAATGAACCTTATGTAATCTTAAAGGGTATAGTTAGCACTATATACAAAAAAACTTTTGGGCTAGTTTTCACGGCAAACAGTTGAGTTTTCGAGAAACTTTATATGACACTATTTAAAGCACATGTACTCATCAATATAATTATGTAAAGAAATCGCCGCGAATGTAAATATGAACAACGTGAGAGACAAGTAAACAAATATATTTTTGTAATTTTTGAAAAAAACAAAAAAAGAGCAAACTGAGATTTAAGTCGTCTGATAGAGTACATTCAGCACTATCACTTTCTCGTGGCTCGCTCTTGGTGGCAAATCTGTAAATATTTCATTAATTTCAAGGAGAGAGTTTGTGAAAACTACTATTTTTTTAAACAAATGTACACGACCTCTTTTAATGATATCATGGTTTAAAACAGATTAAGTCAAACATCTCTATTTTCCATTTTGTAGTTTCCAAGTGTCAAGAATTTGCAATTTTCGAAAATAAGGAGACTTAAACAAAATGAGATTTGCGCCATTCTTCTAAGCAGCTCATTCTTCATATCGCGGAAAAATGTAGTTAAACATTTTGAGCGGTTTTCGAGATAATATTTTTGGAAATTGCGTAAATTTCAGGCGCAAATTTCGTAAAAACTATTTTTTTTTTCAAAAAATTGTACATACCAATTTTAAAAAATTAGACTCTGCCTGAGTGTAGTTTTGAGATTTTAACTTTTTACAATTTTCGAAAAATCGAGCAATATCTGAAAATGAAACAAAAATTGCTTACATTTCCGGAAATAACTACACGAAAACTACCCATATTTTCGAAAAGTTGAAAATGACCTTAATTCTAGATCTGTCTTTAGAAAATATTTCATTCAGGCAAATAGTCTCTATCTTCTATATTATAGTTATCGGAAGACGCCCAAAAATTTTCGAATTTTTGTTATTTTCGAAAAATTGGGGATTTTAACGAAAGTGATCCTGCACCATTCTCTTCAGAGTCTAATATTCTATACAAAAACAAAGCTTAATCAAAAAATTTGATACGAATTTTTTGAAAATTTTGAAAAAGTCCGAGGGACTTCATGTAAAGTACTGCCCTCCAAATTAAAATATTGGTTTCGAATTCCAGGGGCCGCTATAGCAGCCAAAACAATCGGGAAATATCAATTTTGGAGATATCGGCTGAACGGATTATGCGCTAGCTTTGTGCAGATGTGGACAGACGTTTTCGTGTGTATCGATTTTTCAGTATCAAGGACGCACAAAACATTGATTATGGCAACACGGCGTGTTAGAGGAATTATATTTATATTTAGCAACTGGATTTACTCACTTGTTCATTTCCAGGGTCAGGTAATAAGAATTTCTATGTCGAAAATTGGCCGTTTTCCGGCTTACGATTACAATATTTTCTCCTGTTATGTTAGTAAGAGCGAGAAAGCAAAAATCAATGTTTGTTTGTATTTGATGACTGCTACAACGTGCATCCGATTGCGATAAAACGTTTTGAACTTATTGCTTTCACGTGCGCAATGAAAAGCATAATACAACGGGAATGTGCTTATGTCTGTCGTAAATGCGTACGGGCGTTGATGCAGATATTATGCGTTTGAGTACCCCAGCACCTCCGAACAGACACTCTACGCGCCCTCAAGTATTAAGCTCATCTTGGCCGCATATTATTCTCCTACGATTGTGAATGTCAGCCGGCATTATTACTTAAACGTATTCTCTGACAAGGAAATCAAATTTCTCCAAGACAGCGTCACAACGAATGCATGCCCAAACTTGAGGGAGAACGTTTTATCAATATCTATATACCTTATTTGACAACCAAGTGCAAACCACAACATAGAACCAAGCCATACTCACGAGAAAGTCTTTCGCCTATTAAACGTTTTGCAGAGCGTAGCGTTAAACGTGATTTACAATTCGGTGACCTATGGCGCGTGAAGTGTTACACATTGCAATATCGAAGCATTGCTGGGTCCACTGTATATACGCAGAGTGAGATGACCCGCTGCCAGTCTGCATGTCCCAGGCCAGCCGTTTAGGACACCAGGCGAGTATGTAGCGACGCTGCTGCCGCGACAGTGGCAGTCGTCGCCGTAACGGTCTGCTTCCGACGAGCCCTGCCTTGCGCAACCGCCTGCCAAAGGTACTTATGAGAATAACCGCTCGTGTTATTACGACGAAACTGTAAACGACGGAATTTTGTTCAATCTGTGAGAGGATGGAGTTGTAATTAAGCCGCCGTTTACACGAACAGTGATTTCACAGAGAGAATTTGAGGAAAACAGGCTACTCTAAATCCATCAGTTAATACGTAATGGGTTGCTTAGGATACATATTTAAAGTAACGTCGGTGCAGTGAAAAAAGCTAGAAGGCTTCATTATTAAATGACTTGCTGTGAATAACTCAGTGCTACACAGTATCCCCAAGGACTGAGAGACACAAACAGAGAGGGACAAAAGGAGACAGAAAGAGAGAGAGAGAGAGAGAGAGAGAGAGAGAGAGAAAGAGAGAGAGAGATAGGGAGGGACAGTGAGATAGACAGTATTAAGAGTTTATTTAACATATTGACGCATTTTATTAAATTGCAATATACACATTTTGAATTTCAACGAACCACAGTCTCGTGTTTAAACATAATTTATCTGAACAAATTAACACGGAGAAATATGAGATTGAAATATTAGACTGATTGAGAATAATATTTTCTACATATTTTTATATATTAAAAATGTATATCGTGACTAATCCAATGGCGAATGCCGTCTGAAACTCATAACTAGATCGCGGATATTTCGGTAAAAACCAATTTTTTCCTGGTTGCCTAGTACTAAATGATGTGTTAAATCAACAATTTAGGATTATTTGAACTAAAACCCGTCAATTTTATAGCACCTAAAAGAGCATATTTCAACATTAATGACTATTTTTGTTATTTTACCTTTAAAAGCCTAAAATAAGACTAATTTGTCTAATTTATTTTGTCTGTGACTACTTTTAACTTTCATTTTACGTCGGCATAACAGATACAGGATAATAATGAGGTAACAGGGTAATAATGATTTTAAGTTGCGTTAATGTGTGCAAAATAATATACATGACAAGGATTTTGCCATAGAAGTCTCCTTGCCCCTACTTCCTGACTGCGTGGAAAAGCCTTCGCTTGTAAGATAAGGCGATTGAATTTCCGCGAAAGAAAAGTGACCTTGCCCGATAAGAGACATTGGAGAAACTGGAAGTAATTTATTGAGGAAAAATGCGGTACGAATTATTGTAGCTAGAGGACAAATAATGTTCATGCAAGCAACTTATTTAATTTAAAATTAATTATATTTATCTCGATACGAATATCATTGCAGTGAGGTTCCAGTACAAATCAATTCTGTAAAGCGCTTCATAACTGACTTTTGCTACAAGCTCGCGCAGGAAGCATGGTTCTGGAAATTCCAGCTCGCCTTGCGTTCACAGATTAGTACGCTAGCATTTACTAGTACTACACTAGCATTATAATTTCCTCAGTTAAAAATGCTACACAACCCTATCATTAATTTCATTTGTTAATAAGAATAACTTCAGTTCTTTAATTACAATGTATTTGGAGGAAGCGTTCCCATTCGCTGGGATCACAAAAGCGCGCGAAGGGTGGCCCCTACGCCACGCTGCATGTTGCCTGCAGTTCTGCTCGAGAGAAAACCTTCTCGCTGGGCGCATTTGTCCTGCACAAGATCGTGCTCATTTTGTCAACTCTTCACATTGCAAGGTTCGCAGTGTACGCGTGCGCAAGATTATTCAAACTCAGTGCAATATTTTATTTATTGTACGATGTGCTGATTACTTTAATAATCAATTACAGCACAATGGCATTTTCCACTCTTGTGTTTTGCCAACTCGCGGCTATTTCATACCTTCCTTACATCTCGCCATATTCAATATTCACGTGTGTAAGACTTAATTTGCTACTTCAGTGATTCCATATGTTTTACAGTGAACTGATCATTGCAATTACATTTGCCCGGTTGTGAATGATCATATCGCGCGTGAGAGTATGTTTGCGCTGCAGAACTGTTAGTGTGACGTAGTGAAATAAGAAATAAATTTCAATAACAAAAGAAAAATAATATATTAAAGATTATTACAAGTTACAATGAATTGCTAATTTTAAAACACTCCGGCAACCTTTTCCTTTCAATACCCTGCCTTTACCGCAAAAAGATAAAAGCCACGCGTGATGCGAGCTGTCGGACATCCGTCCCGTGACAATTACCGTCACATGGCCTGACGCCAAATTTAACCCGGTCGTGGCGACCGTGTGCCTACAAGCACGCGAGATCGTCTGGCCCTTACTCTCCGGACATCTCGCCCTCACTCCTACACACCTTGTACATACACGTACAAGCTCCCCGATGCAAACTGAATGAAGAACGCGGGGCGCAGATGGCGCCGCGTTAATAAGTTGAGGCGACCCCCCCCCCACCACTGTTCCATAGATAGGCTCGCCGGCTGGCGGCGCGAGGCTCGCTGGCCAGCAGCTTGGTTACGCCCACACACAGGATTCTCAGGTTGGCAACCATAAGCGAGGCTCGCTGGCTAGCATCCTCGGAGTTTACAGCCTACGGTATTTTGCGCTCTGCGGCTCTACCTGAGTCAACCGCCAGAGCGGCAAACTCCCGGAAGTTCAGTCAACCCCTTCCTCCCCCGCAGCGTACATTCACCGACCTAACGGTTCTGGCCCTCGTGTTAACGACGCCACATTAGTTTATTGTCGCAGCTATTTATTTCATTCGTGCACATTCCACAAATATTTGTGTTAATTTTCCTGCTTAAACAGTTAATATGCGGGCAATCATTCTTGCGATAACATGATTATTTCATGTATCGCGAACCCTCCAACGTATTCTGCCGTATGGAAGGTCTGCCAACGTGCCTGCCTTAACTCCTCGGCGCAACAAGAAACCCCCTGTGATCTGGGAGCGAGGTACTCGTTTCATCAAAACGCGCGGCAGCTCTTTCAGAGTCGCACGCAACTTTTTGTATTCTGTTTTACAGCTCAACGTGTCAATTGTACTGTGAATCCCTTACAACTGTTTTTATTCATTTTGTAGATGCCAATCATAAACTGTGAATGGCATGCCAAACATGTCAATTACATAAGAATTAATCATTGCATATCATGTTTACATTTAATCACGTCATTTGTGCTTCTTGGATTCAATGTAGCTGGAATGCAGCTTACCAGATTCATCATTTAACTTCTTGTAATAATTTAGTAGTTCAATTACATTAACTATATTGCATATAAACGTGTGTTATTTACGCTATTGAAAACTCAAGAATGACTGGATCGATTTTAATTATCTTTGATTTGTTGAATTCATATCCGACCGGAGTAGAAGAATAACTATTCAAATATGGGGAAAATTAATGAAGAAAAAAGAAGGAAGTACATTTTCATGGCAAATGCAACCCGCATCACACTACCAATTTTTGACTATATATCGTAAACTAACTCCTAAACGGAGCGTTCTAGGGGATCAAAAACTAAAATTTATGGCCGATGGCTTCTAAGAAACGTTTTTGACACCGTAATATACAGAATCTTTACATTTTGGCTGATATTCATTGTAATTTTAATTAATTTTAATTCTATGGTAAAGGAAATAATCTCCCCAAAAGTGGAGATTATTTCCTTTACCATGCTATGGATTACCACAAGGTATCTACTACCACCACGGAATTCATTTTAATTTAATTTCCATTCAAACTGGAACCACACGAGCTTCATAGTTGCTGACCGTTGCCGTGTGTACTGGGGTGGCGTCGAGATGGACAGGACGTTCTGGGGAACGTGGTAATGTGAACTAATACTGAGCTGGAAGACGACAGCGAGGGGGCGATAGCTGCACGATATCAACCAGGTAGTAATAGCGCTGATAGAATGGAAAGACGACGGCGTGGCGGTGCCATTGCACAGCGTAGACCCCCTGACTGAGACGGCCGCAACACCGACCTAAAGAGTCCACAGAGATCGTATGGGCCAAGTTTGCGCCAGGAACCGAGCAATGGACTCCATGCACGTTCTTCAAGCGTGTCATTGTGAGAGACCTTTGATTAACCACGGAAAGAGAAATTAAATGGTTATTGGGTTTTAAAATGGCATGCCCGCGAATTGGACCAAATATAATTCTGTATCTGTTCATTAGTTTAATTTTTAATTTTGACAATGAGATCAGTAAAATAATTCAGGATTTACTGTATTATAATTAACTTCATTAAATTTTGTTAATTAGTTTCATAAAATATTTTTTTATTAATTTCAACAACGCCCACCCTTCCATCCACCGAATATAGGAAACCAGAGCTAGCCGGACCACCCACAGAGAAGGAACGCTCGGCTGTCAATTGGCTGTCCCAAGCGTGGGGCTGATTTTTGTAATATTAAAAGACCGATAAGTGTCACAGTATGGTATATGAAGTGGCATCAATGATCACTAAATATCTTATTTTCTTTGTTTACTTTTACCTTGCAAATAAATGCAAAAAGTATTGGTGTTTTACAAATGTACTTTCCAAGTCTTGTACATTCTTACATACTTCCATTCACGAACAAGAACGCCTTCCCTTGGGTCGTCAATAACTCTTAAATAACATTATTATTTTCTGTACTAAGAGAACAACATATATACACATCATTATTCTTCATGTCTTCCGGGCTGATGGGCCGTGGTCCAATTGGCTTTGGGATGCCAAACGTTTCGCCCTTGGATTTAATTGACATATCACAGGGTTTTACATGATATAACCATTCATTTACGGAGAAAAGTTCGCAATACTTATGTTAGAATCTTAGTACTGGCATGAATTGGGAGAAAAATTTAGAAAAGAATTACAATTCTCCAAGTGAATAAAATTAAACTCAGTCATAAACGTTACTCCTACAGTACATTTCCATATACAAAACGTTATTTGAACAAAGCACAACACGGTATTTTATTGCTAACGCGATTTTAAAACAAGGATTTCTTTTATTTTTCTCTAATATTTGCCTTAGTTTTAAACATGCATACGCGTTTATTTTCAAATTGGTTGGTGGCTTGCAATCGGATATTTGCACACTGCTTTCCACATTTAGCAGGCAGACAGAGTTTAATAATAGATGCTCCTTCAGTGATTGTAAGCCATCTGAAAGCACAAATTATTTGCTTATTTACTTTTTACTGCAATCCGCGTGAATTTAAGTTGGCCAAAAATGGTCTGGCTGGGAAAGCGCTCATTAAGAGGTTGCGCGTTTAATCGTTACAAAATAAACAATATAATAATTACAAAACCATTTTTTATTGTTTCTTAATTCAGTATGATATACATAAAGTTTAGTTTAAAATGATTGTTGATAAAATAATATCGGGATTTAGGCCTGAAATACGTTTTATAGAGTAATTAATTACAAACATGTTCGTTTTTATTGGAAGAATTTTGCTTTTGTGTACTTGTGTTCGACATCGGTTTTTTGTTCGAAACAACACTGCGTTTAAACCGTTGAAGGAGTCTTCACTTAAATGTAAATTTCGCACGGTCTACTCTCTTCTCGAATTGTCCAAAGATCTATTCTCAAATTTGAAAGTAAGTTTTAAATGAGTAGTTCATATGAAAATCTTTAGGACTCTCCAAAAATGTTGGCATATGTTTTTTCTAATTCTTTTTAAATTATTGCGTGCTTTTTGGAAATGTTGGAAGTTTTGAAATTCAGCTTTCCCCGTTCCTGCATACGAAGATGTTCTCTTAAAACAGCAACTTGTAACTCTGCCACAGGTGCATCCCCTTCCTAGCTCACTTCAACGGGGTTGTTTAAAGTTCACGCGTAAATTTTGCCTGAATATGCCCGTGGCGTGACCGCGGGGCGGGCCGCGCACCTGGGCAGCGCGGGGCGGCGCCTCCCACGTGCGGCCTACCGCACCGCCCAGCCAGGCAGTGATCTGCAACCAGACACGTAATTCTATTCCATAGAACCAACAAGAGAATACAGATATTTTGTTTTATTTTTCACGCGCCCCCGGCGCAATTTTGTTATATATATGATTATTAAATGGCTTAAGTAATCTCTCATTGAAAATTTGTCCTGCAAAGTAACTTTTGACAAATATATCTTAGTCTTGAGGACAAAACTTACAAATCGACATTTTTATTAACACTTTCTATGTAGCTCATGGAAGACTGCATTACTTTGTGAACAGATTGTCTTGCTTCGTACATCATTTTAATCAGCTGAAAATACGTTTCGAAATTTAAACGTGACCGAAAAGTTACAATTGCCGCTCTTTAAATTCGAAAATCAATTAATTCCAATTCGTGATGAAATAATTATATTTCGCTCTTTTTAAAAAAATTGGTTGCACGTCTCTTGCCTAATGGGCGAGTTTCGCGTCATGTGAATCTGGCGCGGTGCGGGGGCGGGGGGCGCGGAGCGGGGGCTGGGGGTGGGGGCGAATAGTCACCCGTCCGCAGAATCGGCAGATAAGACGTGTCCGGCCGGTATGGAATATCCCCCTCCATCTCTGAGCGTGTATTTTTTCACATGAGTTACGAGCATAATGTGCTTTAAATTGCGGCCGGCGGTTCACACTACTATCTTCAAAAAGTCGGCGGCGATAATGGACCTTTTTGTTTGAATATTTATTTCCTCTCCGAAGGGTTGTAACGGTGTTAAACGAGAGATTTTTCTTGCACCCGTGTGGTCATTATCATTAACCCTAAGATAGTCCATCGGAGGACTCGAGAGACCTTTACTTTCCGAGTGCGGCAGTTTACTTTTTTTGTGGAGGGGTTGGCTACCATCGCGGGGTGCGATATAAGTCCATTCACGAGGGAAGCTCCGTCGAGCATAGTGGATATTTCGGGGGTTGTAACGCGCAGATGGAGAATGGCAATGATTCGAAGATTGCATTATGTTCCGGCTGGAATTTTCGTGTAACCGAGAAATAAAGGGGGGAAAAATACACTTGTACCGAGTTTGCATTTCAAATTTATAGTAGCGGAGAGTGTCTCAGCGCATCGACTATCAACTCTGCAGAAGCTTTGACTGGAAAGTCAACGATTCGAGTCCCGAGGTGGCAGTATTTTCGATCTAGCGACGATAGATGGTCGATCTCAGTCACTTGTTTCGAGGACTAATTCAGCGGCGGCTGGCTCTGATCAGTAGTTTTCACGTGTTTCCCAATTATATGCGGGTGATGCACGGGGAGCAGTTCCCAACAAACGGCCACTAACGCGCGCGATCTTTCCTCTTTCCTTGCCTAATCCTCACTTTCTTACTTGCACACACAGTTAGGGGCGTTTCACCAACTAGAGAAGTAAGAGTTTACTCTGGATGTTAATTGGTTATCGAGAGTAACCAGATTAAATTAAAACAAACATACTTTCAATATTTTTTCAGAAAATGCATAAACACAGATGTCACCCACAACTCTTCACATCTATCCAACATAAATATTCTGCCTCCACTACATGATACACAGATTATCTACGCCTGCCCCTGACAAAATCTCAATTTTCTGGGAAAGAACTGAAACCAACACATTGCTCATGGTCTAACGGGTTACAGGCACGGGACTCATTAAACAACACAGTACGCCGCAAAATAGTCAAACAGAAACAAAAAAATGTATCACTACATTTCTGCAATAAAACAAACACTAAGGCAAGTACATTTGCTTACCGTATTTTTGGACCCTTTCAGAAAAGGCGCACAGAATATACAACAAGGAGGTATCAAAGTATTATTCAATATGAGAATTGCTCCATCAAAAAATGCTGTCCCCAAAAACACCAGATCCTTTAGAAAAAAAGTCGTCTATGCATAATTGCATGACTTCGAAGGCAAATATAATGTGGTCAACAGGCAAAACCTTTTAGTGCCAGAAGTTAATGCAACATATACACGCTTTGGAAACACAAACCCTGGCAATCTCACTTTGCACATCATTTACTCCAGACAAGCCATACATTCAATCCACACACAGACATTCGTATACTGGGAAATAGAAAATCACTAACACAGACAATTTATTTAGAAAACTGCATTTCATTTATAATAATAACTTATTGAATGAAAACATACACCATAGCCTTCTCATCTACTAAATTAGTATTAGACCCACTCCCACAACGCACCCCGCGGGCTGGCACAGTGACAGCGCACCGCACCCAGGCCATTGCCCTCCTCCACCCACGGCGTTGTACTTAAGCCCTCGGCTCGCCGACCTGCGTAGTCGTTTTTGTGGCTTCATGCCAGCAGGTAAGAATGGCTGCATGGAATAATTATAGACGTTTGTCGATTGCCAACATAGTTTGTGTTGGCATGAGCAACGTCTATATTATTTCATGAAAAATAGCGCAAAGATAACGCACCAAACCCTATATAAAGCGAATGGCCTCAACTTACAATTTCATGTTTTCGTTTCAAATTTTATGGTTTTTAATTCATATTAATTTCACTTTCCTTTAGTTTAAATGCTTAACCCTTTTTCTTTCAGCTCTTAGAATGTTAAATATATCTTTCTTACAAAAATTGTAAATTATTAGTAACCTTTTTAATTTTATTTCTTCTGTACTAGAAAACTGATGATGATGGCTAAGCCATCGAAAGCTGATTTTAATAAATAATATTGTTGGTAATGAACGAGCATATAATTATTTCATTGTAAATGCAACGAAAACTTCACCACAAGCACTATACTCGACCGCACGTCTTGGAGCGTTTCACAACACTTTTACTCGAGTGTAAATGCTTATACCGAGAGTAAATTCAAGAATGAGTTTACACGCAAAAATACGTCGAGTAAAGTACAGGATAACTTATTTCAACTGTCATGTACTCAAAGTGTTGTTATGGCTCGACAATGCGATGATGTATTTAAAGATTACATCGATGATTTGAATATTTTCCTCAGTGCAGAGACAAAGTTGAGCGCGGGGAGGGAATGTTTGCTTTGCTAATATAGACAGTCGCGATATTGTCACGAGGTTATGTTAACCAAATCAGATTTCTATTAGGAATAATTAAACTGATTTGGAAACAAATAATTTGCATACTAATTACAAAACTAAAAAATACAAGTAATAGAATAATTCCGTAAACAATTTTTTATGTACTGAATGAATGTATCTTAAGATTAAAATCAATCAGTTCACATTCATATAAAATAGGGATACGTCTGTTAAAAATAATTTAAACAGTGAAAACATCGTATTTTATTTGTAAAATACGATGTAAACTCATCAGGTACAATAATAAATGGAGGAATGTGGAGGAATGTAAATTTTTTTTCAGTCATGTGGATACTAAATAAAGATAGTAAGTATACTATATAAAAAGAAAATAATAACTAAAAGGACTAAAGAACTAAACATAAAGATACAAACAAAGAAATAAACTACGCTAACTCAAATCACCAGAACACAGATTATAACACGAAGACGCCAAATACTTTCGAAACTGAAATGAATATTCGATTTACAAGGAATTAACAAAGGTAGGTCTAAGCATCACTCTGGCTCACGCTCTTGAATGAAGCTCTCTGCGTGGGCAATGAACAATTGAGCATTCAGCTGGTTTCGGAGTAAATGGAGAGTATGTACGCGAGAGTAAAATAACATCCAAAGGCGTGATGAATCGCTTATACTCTACTCCAGAGTATCTATCAGAAAGTATGCTTACTTTCGAGTAACTACTCTTAACTTTCGGAAGGGCACTACACCGCCGCTGGTGCCGGGCGGCCGGTCGGGAGCTTGAGGAGCTCGTCCTGCTGTCGGCTGTGGCGTGTTAACGACAGGGCCAGACGGTTAGGTTGGTGAAAGTCGCTGCGGGGGAGAGGGTTCTGAGCTGAACATCCGGGGTTTTGCGCTCGGGGCTTGCACTCAGGTAGTGCTGCAGGCCAAAAATACCGGAGGCCTGTAAACTCCGAGGATTGTGCGGCGAGCTCGTTTAGGGAAGCAGGCAGCCACTCCAGAATCCTGTTTGGGTGGGCGTTAACAAAACTGGCGAGCTCGCGCAGCCGCGAGCCTACCTATGGAACAGTGGTGGGGGTGGTCAGCCTAATATTAACGCGGCCGCCATCTGCGCCGCGTTCTCATTCGTTTGCATCGGGAAGCTGTACGCTGCGTACAAGGGTTGTAGGAGGTGGGCGAGAATGTCGGAGAGAAGGGCAGACAATCTTGCGTGCGTAGGCACACGGTCGCCAACGACCGGTAAATATTTTGGCCGTCAGGCCATGTGACGGTAATTGTCACGGGGACATGGATGTCCAACGCTCGCATCACGCGTGGCTTTGTATTTTTCTGGCGGTAAAGCAGGGTATTGAAAGGAAAAGGTTTGCCGGAGTGTTTAAAATTAAGCAATTCATTGTAACTTGTACATAATCTTTAGATATATGTATTTTTATTTGTTATTGAAATTTTTTCTTCATTTACTACTCAACACAGGCCGCTGGACCTCCCCTCCAGCGGGAAGAAACCCACCGCGCCTTCAGGAGAAAGCGTGCACTGCACTTACGGGAGCATGCCCTTCGCCGTCGACGGGCTCCGGAATCACCAATCAATCAAATAAAAAAATTGTAGTGTTTATAGAGAGAAACGTCGCTCTTTTAAAAGACTTTGTATACATGGAATTACCAAACAAATTAAATTCCCAAACTATTTTGTTGATTTAAAATCAAGACGAAAGCGAACTACAAAACATCATGTTTGAAAATGTAAAATCAAGAAACCATTTTCCGAAAAGTATGAAACCGAAAACTTCCCTGGATGTGTGATGTGTTTTTAAACGAGAGGCTGTTCGACCAAAATAACACTCATTAATGAGAGAACCTTTTTGTGCAGTAGTCTTGTTTATCGAAGATTTATTGTAATGGTATAAGTTTGCAACCACATCTCAATCTCACTTGCTTTTTTGTGAAGAGAGATACTTGAATTGGATGCGGAGAGTGAAATTTATGGCATTATTAGTTTTTCGGACAATGATATGTGACTTTCTGGCCAGATTTGCAAAAAGGGCAGTGAAGAACTGTGGCTTCAAGAAAGTTGAAGCATTCACTCTACAGACCCGTTTTGAAAAAGCCAGCGCCTAATTTAATCAAATATCCAATGTAATTTTAAATATCTCTTAACGACTTTAATTTCAGCGTATAATATAACACTATTACATTTGTGACCGGGAAAAGTGCTTGAAACTGACGTCAGATGAGGCTTTTGAAAATTCAAATAGCTTTTTCTTGTGAAAAAGGGATTTAAATTATCGACTTAAACTGTTGTGTTTCTTTTATTAAAAAAGCTCAAAGTGTTTCTAAAAAAATTGACAGTTATGACGAATTTTTTACTGGCTACTGAC
>BOPP01000065.1:6277689-6351992 GCA_017312745.1 Gryllus bimaculatus | reverse complement strand
GTGGTTCAATTGGCTCTGGAATGCCAAAACGTTCGTTGCAAAACGTTCCGTGAAAAGCCGTGTAACGTTCCGATGTGCACGTTCCGATGCAAAACGCTTCCGTGAAAGCCTTCTACAATGCTGTATAAAACCGCCTCTACGGGGGAGGAGACATACAAACTTACCGCCGACTTGAGGGGCTACGAGCGAGAAAATTCAATTGCTGTTGCTCCCTGACATTTTTACTACGTTGCCGGGGACAACCAATGTCGTTCCTAATTTCTTGCCGCAGAAACGCGTTTTTAAAAAACGCGGTCGTCGCACCGCATCTACGACCGAACCGCGAATAGGCTCTCCTGCGGGAACGTATACATCAGGAAACCGGCGCGACGATATCGCTGCTACGGACAAGGACCGTATGGGACTACAATTCTACAGGTAAGCATACGCTCCGTATGCACGATGCGGGGACAACGTTTGACCGCATCACCTTCGACACGATGATATCAAAGAAAAAACAGATTTCTGACAAACAAATACTTTAATACAAACGTCTTAACAACAAACCAGTAACAGCCCCACCTACGCTTGATCCACAACGCACTGTGGTTCAACCTGTCAGGACCTACAGCCTCTCTCCGGAAGAAACATCTCTCCTGTCTAAAGGGAGGCAACTGACGCGGTTTACACCTACGACAGTGCAGTGGAAGACATTATCTCGGAGATCGCAGTCGGGAATACGAACCTGCCCACACTGATGCTTAGCTGAGGTTATCCGTAGAGAATCTTCTAGAATTCTTGCACAGAGCAAACCCCCAAGAACAACCTCTCCTACGCGGAGAGAGCAGCACTACGAAACTCAACAACAATGAGATTTGATCATTCTTGCTGCCTGATAAGGGGGAACGCGACCTTGTGTGAAACACAAACGACTTACCACAAACAAAATTGAAGACATCCTGGGACACCCCGAACGTCTATCGACGGGCGATTTGCCACGTGACCCCACGTCGCGCATACTCCGCCGCACCAAACCCACGCATACTAAAGAGTCTTCAAATCCTGACAAGAAAAACAACGGTTATCAGAAAATCTGAAGCACAGCACCCTAGAACTCTATGGTTACCCAAAATTGCTACAAGCGAAGGAAGTTCCGTTAGCGGGCCCATCGTCAGCGCACATTGGCTCTCCTAACACACTTCATTATCGAAGTACCTTTGCATCTCTTCGCGACATACAGGCACCACCACAACCATAGGTATATAGATCCTTCCTTCAAGCATTCGACACCAACTTTGGGTCATGAAGACCCGACAATACAAACCAGGCGATTTTACTAGTTGAGCCTCTCCGACGTTGTTTCGCTCATTCACCATGGTTCAGTGCGGCCTGAAAACTTTTAGCGTTTGCTTCAAAAGCTTTTTCCAGCTGACATCACAGGCGCTTTTTCACCACGTACTCACTAACAACATATTTTGTATGGATGGTGAGTTCTACGAACAGGAAGATGGGGTACCATGGGGAAACCCGCTGAGGCCCGATTGGTGGCCAACCTGTACATGGAGTACTTCGAGGCCAACAGCACTAAACACCGCGCTACCGGCAAACCCAATTGCTGGTTGCGCTACGTAGGACCGACACCTTCACATCTGTGGAGCCACGGGGAAGAAACCGCACTGGAGGAGTATTTCGCAAAACATCTGTGAAATAGGCGATTCACCCCCGTACTACATTTACCATTGACAAAAGAGCAAAATGGACAACTCGCCCTTTTATGACCGTATCTTGTACAACAAGAAGGAAGACGGATCCCGTAGGCCATCAAGTATTCCGGAAAGGTCACCCACACAGACCGATACTTTGAATAAAATGTTCCAAACCAGCCATCCAATGCAAAAGAGTGGCATCTGTCCGCGCCAGAAGACGCATATGCGGAAGACCAAAACAAACTTGCACCAAGCAGCTCGGTCACCTTGCGGAGAATGTTCTCAAGCCAACGGTTACTCATCCCAAGAAGTAGAAGAAGCGACTACATCCATAACAAGAGCGCGCCAGGCAGCCGCCCGAAGATGAGGTTAACAACACCTTACACTTGCGCGAGAGTGCTGCAGAGAGAGGCGTGACAACCGCACAGCAAGACTTAAGCAAGCACAATAATTCAAGACAATGTTCACCGGCCTACCCACTCAGGCTCCACAACATGTTTCGTTTCCAGCAAAGGATCGAAGCAAATCGTTAATGACAGCAGAGTGCTGTTTACTAGGATTCCCCTGTTCCTGTGTCTGTTTAGCATAGGAACAACGCAACCGCTCTGTCAACACTCGTCCACGGAGCATTAAACGGGAATTGTCGCTTCGGCTACACAGAAAGATCCGCCCGTGGACTGACATTGCTTCTTTCGGGAAAAGAACACGGACATTTTGTGTTCCAATAACACCGCAGATTTTATAATCATCTACAAACACGTTTCACGCCCGCTTACAACGGGGAAGCCATAGAAATGTTATCAAACGACCGAACAATTTTAACAGGACAAGAAGAAAGGTGTTCAAAATAGTCTGCCTGGCATTTCCCGTACTCCAAAACACCAAGCAAAACGTACAAGATAATAACCCTGCCCCACTTCCATATCTATCGGTCAATACCCAATTCATAAAACCAGGGTCGCGCCGCGACAGGCCAATCAGCCAGCGCGCGAAACAGCCCCTCTCCACTACCAAACCGCGGCCTGCGTAAATGGAGCGCAGAGAGACCAACGCGGCGTCAAGCTCGGCCACAGGGTAGGGGGATCAAAACTGGGCAGCCTACCGAGCGCGGGTAATGATTGTGTGTGCGCCATCTACAACAGTTTCAAAAACGACGTGAGCGAACAAAAAACGATCATAAGCCTCGTTGTGACGTCATGCATTATCAAAAAGACTGGCAATGTGAGGCCCGGTGCTTGTTTTCGTTACGTGCAGGCTGCAAGCAGGTAGGTTGCTCATTTTTTATCGAGATTTTTTCAGCTTCTTGATTAGTATGTAGAAGTCGTGCATTAGCTAAATAAAGATGAACTTATTCCGCAGATATTTATATTTAAGATCTGTTCTAATAACGTTGTTTTCAGTATTTTCGGCGCAGATTGATAATAAGAAAACTGGTGCGCTAGACAAAGTACATTGCTAGGATTTTCACCCACCAGCAGTGGAGGTATTGTATAATTCATTTTGGAATCTTGCTTGCATAATTGTTAATTGATTAATTTAATATTGAACATTTACACATGGCAAAAAGTCTTAAACATTCCGTAAAATCCATATGTAGCTATAACCGATAACCTCTACATGTCATTTATTCTGTGTCTAATTTGTTAAAAGTCATTGTAGTTATATTTATTTCGTATGGGATTGGACCCGCTTTTGTAATATGTTCATTGTTATATCACATTATATTCATTGTTTTGCAATACCCTGGTATGTGCAAAATGTCTTAATTTTTCAAATATACATAATTCATTATTGTTTGAGCTTTCTCTAGAATAGGTACACTCTCATTAATGTATTATGAAAATGTAATTAATTTTATTTGCTTAGGATGTAACGAGTTACGTTTTCCATTTCTGGCAGGTGCATCTTCGAGGTTTGCAGTATCGAATAAAACTGGCAGATACAAATGAATTCGACTTCCTAAAACATTAGAAGATGGATGTGTATCAACAGTGTTTCCTACAAGCCCAGCTGTTGGTCTTCTCAAGAAACATTTCAAGAAATCTATACAAAGTGTGCCAGTAAATCTTTTTTTCCCTTGATCGCTGCAAAGTGCTGCTAGTCTCGACTATTATAGACCAATATATTATTTCAGCCATATGAGTATTTCGGAATAATAAATTGCCCCTCGTTTAGAACAAACTTTCCTAACCAAGCACCTGGAAAATATATTAATAATATAATCAAAACAATTTTGAATGTGAACCAATTTAAAAAAACTTTCTTTTTCGAATGTGTAACATAAAAACTGGTGAGTGATGTTAATCAATAATATACCCTTGAATATCTAACGTTTATTTTAAATATTAAGATAAGTATAATACTTTTTTTGGAGCTCTCATCTAAGAAAGTGTGAATATATTATAGGATGATTTTTTAATTAAATAGCCCAAATTGGGAAATTGCTAATGAAAACATCTGAACAATAAAACCCGATGAAATAAAATATGATTGAATAATGCTATAGTAAAATTAATCCAATTTCCCTATAACGTCAAAATTCTGTCATTCATAACAAAATTCAGTATTGTTGTTTTGGTTTTCAGATGAGCGATAGTTTGTTGTGTGGACGTGTGTGGGAAATATTGTCATGATGCATGCTAAGTTAACCAATCAGGTAGCCTATAGAAAAATAAAAAAAATCTTGTATTGCGTGGCCCTAAAACAGAAGAAAATCTGTGCCATGTTATTTATTTTAAAGTAAAGATTGCCAAAACTAGAGAGAAAACTGGCCACATTAAATTGTTATAATCTTCCACAAATTTCATTTCCACAGTTTTTTTTTTCGTAAACAATGCTAACATTCCCTCTTTAAACCCAGAACACTAAGCACTTATGTCGGTATATATATTACGTAACAACAAGGGACAATCAAACTTGCCAAACATAAAACTGCTTATTAATTTATATAAATTGGGTTTCATATTTTCTTCTTGGTGTGTTGAAAGACTGTAGCCCAAAATAACATGAATTGATATGGATGTATCAAAATATACATTTTCCATGTTCAGGCTACTAAAGTCACCAAAAATTTAAGGCTGGGTATTGCATTCAATCATTCTCTGATTACACACTATAAACAAAAATGATAGGACTTTTAAAAAATCATTGATTTTAAGTTTTTTCTCAAATATTACAAATGATTACAGTTATAGAGATGAAGACTTAATATCAATTACATAGTGTATACAACGAATCATCATATTTCCTTTTAAACTTTTTCACCATAATTGAAGAATTTCGAAAAGAGAGAAAAATACAATGTTATATACATTAAAATGAGCATGCTACTGAACATGAACCAACTAAACACTTCGTACATGTAGTAGATATTTATCTAATGGACTTGGATGATATATTAGTTTTTCACTCTTAATCTTCTAGCATTTCATTGTCTGTAGATAATGGCGAGTGTGAAGAACCAATAACACCACCGAGCTTGTCAGGAAAAAACACGATAAATTCTTCAAGCATTATTTATAATTTCTAGATTTGGAGTAAAATGCTTTGCTAAAATGCCACAAATAAGGTATATATAACATCTGTAGCAGAAGATAAGCATTATAAACAATGGACGTTTTATCGCATACTCACTTAAGAAAAAAAAACTTAATATTGTAAAAACTAAATTTAAAACCGGGAATTTAATCTTACTAATTTTAGTATATTGTTAACCCTTTTTTCTTGTATATATTGGGTTAAAACTACCATTGAAGTGGGAAGGAACCAGGACACTATAAATAGAATTTAATATTTCAAAACTGTCATAAATTGTTACTTGTTGTATGTTAAAACTTTCATACTTTGTGCTAAGTTTTTTTGTGAAATAAGTTGGTTTTTACACAAGTAAGAGGATTTTTTTGGATAATTAATCGTCTTTTTTTACTCCTGGGAGGGGGACCTGCCCCCTATATGGGCGTCTCTTGAAACAGGGGTGTTGCTAACAAGCTTATTCCAAACGTGAACACATGAGAAGTGATGAAACTATAATACTCACATTTTAAAGATGGCCCATCAGCCCGGAAGACATGAAGAATATTGACTCCGGCCGTGAAAGCCTACAATGCTGTATATATACACATCGTCAGTATACGGTAAAATATCGTCCTAACTGTCAGTTTTCTTTGAAACACTTTGAGCTGTTTTTAATAAAAAAGCACAACTGTTAAGTCGAAAATTAAATCTTTTTTCACAAAAAAAAAGGTATTGAATTTTCGAAAAGCCTCATCTGACGTCATTTCAAGCACTTCCGGTCACAAATGCAATCGAACATATGTAAGTGTTCATATATATCTGGAAATTAAAGGTGTTAAGAGATATTTAAAAACATTGGAGATTTGATAAATAGGCGCTGGCTTTTCAAACGGGTCTGTAGCAGTGGGGTGACACTAGATAGGGCACATCCGGTCCTTATTCAAATTCCATACAGTAGCCAATCAGAGTTCAGAGCGACGCCATATACATCTGTACAACACCAACTCGCTCAAGCGGAGAATCGGTGAACTACTTTTTCAGTTTGAAATTTTTTCGCAAATGAGCCGGTTGGTTACCGTTGGATTCCTTCCTCGTCGACCTATGGTTGTATATTCACGTGCTGTTTGTATGGCTGTTAACGTCATATCGCAGTCAGTGAATTAGAGAAATGAAGTGATTTACTGCTGTTTGAAGTCTGAAGCGTGCATTTTGGCTTCGATAAGATGATGGGCTCCAGCGCCGACAGCAGGGACGAGCTCTCAGCTCCCGACCGGCCGCCCGGCACCAGCGGCGGTGTAGTGCCCTTCCGGGTAAAGTTAGGAGTAGTTACCCGAAAGTAAGCATTGCTTTCTGATAGATACTCTGGAGTAGAGTATAAGCGATTCATCACGCCTTTGGATGGTTATTTTACTCTCGCGTACATACTCTCCCATTTACTCCGAGAACCAGCTGAATGCTCAATTGTTCATGCACAGCAGAGAGCTTCATTCAAGAGGCCGTGAGCCAGAGTGATGCTATAGACCTACCTTTGGTTAATTCCTTGTAATCGAATATTCATTTCAGTTTCGAAGTATTTGGTGGCGTCTTCGTGTTATAATCTGGTGTTTTGGTGATTTGAGTTAGCGTAGTTTATTTCTTTGTTTTATATCTTTATTTTTAGTTCTTTTGGTCCTTGAAGTTATTATTTTTCTTTTTGATATAGTATACTTACTATCTTTATTTAGTATCCACATGACTGAAAAAGAAATTTACAGTTCCTCCACATTCCTCCATTTATATTGTACCTGATGAAGTTTACATCGTATTTTACAAATAAAATACGATGTTTCACTGTTTAAATTATTTTTAACAGACGTATCCTATTTTTATATGGAATGTGAACTGATTGATTTTAATCTTAAGATACAATTCATTCAGTACATAAAAAATTGTTTACGAAATTATTCTATTACTTGTATTTTTTAGTTTTGTAATTAGTATGCAAATTATTTGTTTCCAAATCAGTTTTAATTATTCCTAATAGAAGATCTGATTTGGTTAAACATAACCTCGTGACAATATCTCGACTGTCATAATTGGCCAAGCAATCCATTCCCTCCCGCGCTCAACTTTGTCTCTGCACTGAGGAAAAATATTTCAAATCATCGATGTAATCTTTAAATACCATCATTCGCAATTGTCGAGCCATAACAACACTTCGGAGGTACATGCACGTTAAAATTAAGTTTACTCTGTACTTTATTCGACGGATTTTTGCTGTGTAAAGTCATTCTTGAATTTACTCTCGTATAAGCGATTTACACTCGAGTAAAGTGTTGGTGAAACGCTCCAAGACGTCGCGGTCGAGTGTAGGTATTGTGGTAAGTTTTCGTTGGCATTTCCAATGAAATAATTATATGCGTCGTCATTACCAACAATATTATTTATTAAAATGCAGCTTTCGATGGCTTAGCCATCATCATCAGTTTTCTAGCACAAGAAGAAATAAAATTAAAAAAAGGTTACTAATAATTTACAAGTTTTAGAAAATATATTTAACATTCTAAGAGCTGAAAGAAAGAAAAAAAGGGGGTTAAGTCATTTAATACTAAAAAAAAGTGAATAATATTGAATTAAAACACGAAAAATTTGAAACAGAAAACATGGAAATGTAAGTTGAGCCATTCTTTATATAGGTGTTGTGGTGCGTTATCGTTGGCATTTTTCATGAAATAATTATAGACGTTGTCATTGCCAACAACTATTGTTGGCAATGACAACGTTTATAATTATTTCATGAGCCATTCTTTACCTGATGTATGGAAGCCACAAAAACGATTACGCGGGGTCGGGTGAGCAAAGGGGCCTAAGTACCCGGCCGTGGGGTGGAGGAGGGCAATGGCCTGGGTGCGGAGCGCTGTCTACTCTGCCGTACCGTGGGAGTGCAGTGTGGTGTCTAATAATAATTTTAGTAGATGAGAAGGGCTATGGTTTATGTTTTCATTCAATAAGTTATTATTTAAATGAATATGCAGGTTTTCTAAAGTAAATCTGGTGTGGTAGTGATTTTCTATTTCCAGTATACGAATGTCTGTGTGTGGATTGAATGTATGGCTTGTCTGGAGTAAATGATTGGCAAAGTGAGATTGCCAGGTGTTGTGTTTCCAAGCGTGTATATGTTTCGTAATTCTGGCACTAAAAGTTTTGCCAATATGTTTGACCAATATATTTGGCTATGCAGTCGTGGCAATTTAGAGAATAGACGACTTTTTTCTAAAGGATCTGTGTGTTTTTTGGGTGACAGCATTTTTTTGAGGGAATTCTATGATTTGAATAAAACTTTGATACCTGCTTTGTGAATATTTTGTGCGCCTTTTTCTGAAAGGGGTCCGAAATACGGTAAGTAAGTGTACTTGCCTGGTGTTTGTGTTATTGGAGAAAGTGTAGTGTACATTTTTTGTTTCTGTTTGACTGTTTTGCGGCGTAGTGTGTTGTTAATGAGTTCCGTGCTGTAACCGTTAGACATAGCAATGTGTTGTATGGTGTTCAGTTCTTCCAGAAAATGAGATTTTGTCAGGGGCAGGCGTAGTAATCTGTGTATCATGTAGTGGAAGGCAGAATATTTATGTTGGATAGGATGTGAAGAGTTGTGGATGACAGTGTCTGTGTATGTCGATTTTCTGAAAATATTGAAAGTATGTTTGTTTAATTTAATCTTGGTTACTCTCGAGTAACCAAGATTAAATCCAGAGTAAACTCTTACTTCTTAGTTGGTGAAACCGCCTCTAACTGTGTGTGCAAGTAAGAAGTGAGGATAGGACAAGGAAGATGAAGGAAAGATCGCGCGCGGTTCGTGGCCCGTTTGTTGGGTAACTGCTCCGGCGTTCACCCGATATGAATTGGAGAAACCACGGAAAACTACCATTCAGAGCAGCCGGCCGCTGGAATAGTCCTCGAAACAGTAACTGAGATCGACCTAGCTATCTCGCTAGTATCGGAAATACTGCCACCGTCGGGACTCGAATCGTTGACTTTCCAGTCAGAGCTTCTGCAGTGACATTAGTCGATGCGCTGAGACACCTCTCCCGCTACTAATAATTTGAAATGCAACTCGGTACAGTGGTATTTTTCCCCCTTTTTCTCGGTTACACGAAAATTCACCCGAACATAATGCATCGTTCGAGATCAGCCATTCTCCCTCTGCGTTACACCCCCGAAATATCACTATGCCGACGAGGGCTGTTCCCCTCGTGAATGACTTATACGCACCCCGGCATGGTGCCAACCCCTCCACAAAAAAGTAACTGCCGCACTCGTGGAAAGGTAAAGGTCTCCGGTCCTCCGATGACTATCTTTAGGGTTAATGCATAATGACCACACGGGGTGCAAGAAAAATCTCTCGTTTTAACACTGTTACAACCTTTCGGGAGGAAAGAAATATCAAACAAAAGCCCATTATACGCCGCCGACTTTTTGAGATAGTAGTGTAGAACCGCGGCCGCAATTTAAAGCACATTATTGCTCGTACTCATGTGAAAAATACACGGCTCAGGAGGATGGAGGGGGCGAATTTCCATACCGCCGGACACGTTTATCTGCATTGCGGCGGACGGTGGTACTACTGCCCCCACCCCCAGCCCCCGCTCGCGCCCCCGCGCCCCGCACCGCGCGCAGATTCACATAGACCAAAACGCCCCCATTAGGCAAAGAGGCGTGCAACAATTTTTTTAAAAAGAGCGAAATAATTAATTCATCACGAATTGGAATATTGATTTTCGGATTTAAAGAGCGGCATTGTGAACTTTCGGTCACTTTTAAACTTTCAGAACGGTATTTTGCAGCTGATAAAATGATGGTACGAAGCAACGACGAATCTGTCAAATAATGCAGTTCTTCATGAAGCTACATAGAAAAGTGATACTGAAAAATGTCGATTTGTAATTTTTGTCCTTCAAGATAAGGATATATTTGTCAAAAGTTACTTTGAGACAATTTCAATGAGTAACTTTACTTAAGCCATTTTAATAATCATTATATTAAAACAAAATGGGCGTGAAAAATAAACACAAATATCTGTATTCTCTTGTTTGGTTCTATGGAATAGAATTACGTGTCTGTTGGCAGAGTTCTGCCGGGGCTGGGGTGCGGTGAGGGCGGCCGTGGGAGGCGCCGCCCCGCGCTGCCCAGGGTGCGCGTCCGCCCGCCGCAGGTCACGCCACGGACTATTTCAGGGGCAGAAATTTACGCGTGGAACTTTGTAAACAAAGCCCGGTGGAAGTGAGCTAGGAAGGGGATGCGAACCTGCGGAGAGTTACAAGTGCTGTTTAAGAGAACATCTCGTATGCAGGAACTCGGCTGAACAAGCTGAATATTCAAACTTTCAACATTTCCAAAGCAGCAATATTTAAAAAGAATATTTAGTAAAACATTGCCATACATTTTTGGAGAGTCCTAAAGACTTCATATGAACTACCCATTAAAACTTACGTTTCAAATTTGAGGAATAGTCTTTGACAATTCGAGAGAGAGAGTAGATCGTGCGGGAAATTTACATTTTAGTGAAACTCCTCTGAACGGTTTAAACGCTAGTGTTGTTCCGAGACAAAAAACCGATGTACGAACACAGAGACAAAAAGCAAAAATTCTTCCAAAAAAACGACAATTGTTTGGTAATAATTACTCTTAAAACGTATTTCAGCCTAAATACCGATATTATTATTATCACAATATTTTAAACGTAACTTTATGTATATCATATGAATAAGAAACAATAAAAAATGGTTTGTAATTATTAATATTGTTTATTTTTTTAAGTGATTAAAGCGCGACTTTAATGAGCGCTTTTCCAAGGCCAGTCCATTTTTGTGGCCACTTAAATCACGGTCGGATTGCAGTAAAAGTAAATAGCAAATAATTTGTGCTTTCATTGATGCCTTACAATCACTGAAGAGTGAGCATCTATTAATAACTCTGTCTGCCTGCTAAATGTGGAAAGCAGTGCAAATATCGATTGTCATAGCCACCAACCAATTTGAAATAAACGCGTATGCATGTTTAAAACTAAGCAAATATTAGAGAAAAATAAAGAAATCCTTGTGTTTAAAATCGCAGTAGCAATAAAGATACGTGTTTGTGCGTTTTTCAAAATAACGTTTTGTATATGGAAATGGTACTATGTAGGAGTAACTGTTTATGACTGAGTTTAATTTTATTCACTTGGAGGAATTGTAATTCTTTTCTAATTTTTCTCCCTAATTCATGCCCAGTTACTAAGATTTCTAAAATAGTATGCGAAATTTTCTCCGTAAATGAATGGTTATAATCATAAGAACCCTGTGATATTCCAATTAAAATCCAAGGATCTGGGCAGGGAACTTCGAGTTGCAACCGTTCGCTTTACCGGGATCAGCTTCATAACATCATGTCAAAAACAAAAACAAAAGAACAATGTAACTAACGTTTATTGCAAAACAAAACAACGATTCTTCAGGGCGATATCCCATTGGGCAGCGGTGAAACTGTGGACGCGCCGCCGCAACATTCCGTACCCTAGGCTAACCATGATCGAAGGAAGACCTGAC
The DNA here is from genome assembly GCA_017312745.1 of Gryllus bimaculatus. Classification (NCBI taxonomy): domain Eukaryota; kingdom Metazoa; phylum Arthropoda; class Insecta; order Orthoptera; family Gryllidae; genus Gryllus; species Gryllus bimaculatus. The sequence continues at coordinate 6,340,234 of BOPP01000065.1, read as the reverse complement.
ATCCAAGCAAGGCCCGTCATCGCGCAGCGGTGCCGTGTCTCCGTGCGCGGCGAGGCGCCCCCTGTCCAGGGGGAAGGGGGGAAGCTCCCTCTCCGAACGACCTGCCAATCGGGTGTCCGAGGCCCCTGAAGGGAGGGGGGTAGGCTGCGATGACGGTCAGGAGAAGAGCCACGACCTGCGACAAAAAATATGTTATTGTCTTTACAGAGATGTCGGCGATTGTTTTAACACTCATTGATACCAAACTAAATAGGAGAGGAGAAGCTCGAGTTGGTGAGAAGTTGGTGTTGGTGAGAAGCTCGTTGAAATGGCTCTCACTCATTTCTAATTTCGGCTCGTGCTTAGATTGCACGGTTGCACAATCCCTCAGATAATCGAAAAAAATCGCGTAATATCTTAAGGATATACATTTTACTTTTAATGACATTCAATATCCAAGATATTGCAGCAATATCGATGCATATGAAATCATTTTGAAACCAAAGAGGATCCAACTGGCGCTCTCTACGGTGCCTGGCGCCTTTCCAGGTATTTTACCATGCTATTTTGCTGTTGCCTGTATTATTGGATTTACTATGTTTACCCTTTGTCCCTTGGATTTAACACGGGGAACATAAGGCTTCTTGGCGATGCAACTAGATGCGTGGCGCTGTCTAGCGCTGCGCGGCAACGTAGGGAATCTCAGATGAATAATATTCTGCATTTGTCAGACTCGCTACAGCGTTATTTTATGAATATTGCTTGTTACAGAAAGTACACAAGTTCAGTCTACTGTTGACGGCATATAATGTACTATTTATGATGTTTGGAGAATTTGTTTTTTTGATTTTAGATCTCTTGATTCAAATTGTATACTTGATGAACTCTTTGTGTGAAGTTGTCCGTTCTGGAAAAAGTCCCTTTCTGTCTATAACGATGGATGCTGATTTCTCCATGCAACAACCTGTGGTTACCTGTAGTGTAGCGCTGAATATATGAGCGTGTGTGTGAAAGGAACTTTGTTACAATATTTACCAGGGTAGTTAAATTTTCCACATAAAAAAATTAATGAGTGGAACGTGTCGAAGTAATGTGCTGAAGTCGAACTTAATTCTCAGTGGAAATCAAAGGCAGAACCACGTGTACGAGAGGTAGAGAATATAATTGACACAGACTCATCGCATAAAATTATGTTTCATTATAATGTCTATAATGTTTCATAATAGACTTGTATTTAACTTGCTTTTAATTAATTTGAGTTGCTTACATTTTTATTACATATTCGTATTTTGAATTTTGGAAATTACATTTCCATCAATCGATGGAGTCGCAATCTCCATCTTTTAAAGCCTCCGCCGCCGCCACGGTTCATTTCACACGCTTAACTTGGATTTGAAGTAATTGAAAGTAAAATGAAAACCAATAGTGGAGGAGACATAACCGTGCTTGGAGTAAATTTGATGAAAGAGTTTTTATTCAAAGAGATTGTTCATGATTGAGTATCAGCTTAGAAGACGTTGTGCGTGGAGGCGAATCATCAAGAAACTGTACATCTTACTTCTTTGCATGTGAATGGGTGGCCAGAGCACAAGGTTCTGATCGCACAATGCATCTGAGTAGAATATCATTCACTTCATTTGCACTGATACCTTGGCTTGAGGTGGACATGTCCAGGATGGACCTTTAACCGTAACCAATCCATGTGTAGTTCTCTTGGAGTGGTGCTACAATAGGTAATGATAATTTTGTATCTATTGAAAGCTACGGTTAGTACAGTTTCTTTATCGTTTATGTACATTATGTTATTTCATTGGATTATTATGTGTAATTGTCATGTGAATGTTTATAGTTTGTTGTTATTTATTTTTATCACCACCTTTAATAATGGAATGAAAATATTCCAAAACATTGGCAATCATGCATACAGACAATATTCTTTTTAGGGACGTAATCGGCACATTGTAAATTATTCGTTAAAACTATCCTTCACCTCTCAACGTCATACAATGAACTAACTCTTTGAGTCATTAACAGCTTGCGCTATACCCCATATGGCTGCTGGAAGAATATATTTCGCAGTGTGATGGCAATATTCAACAGTATTAGGACCTGTCAAAAATCATTTACTGTTCTGAACAGACAGCAGTTGAGCTACTCAAGCCAGCAGTGTTCTCCAAGAGTCTTTTCTACAACGCGAAGAGGCATAGATAAGTATTTGTCTTAATTATTAACTCAACACTTAAGTAGAAATACCGCAATTGGCAGCAAGTCGCTGCGTAAATACACGTTTATAATCGTTTCTACAAACTGAGTTCTTACGCTGTTAATGTAATATAAATATAACTAATTACATCTTATTTGCTTCAAAATTAAATTTCTATTAATTCTCCCTGTTAAATATTCCCAATAATATCGATAATAATGCTAACAATAATAAATTGCTGTGTGCACATCTGGCATTAAAGTTGGCACCCGCGCAGCGACGTATTACTCGCTTCCCCTGGCAGCTAGCCACTGGAGCGAGTCTGGGCCAGCAGCGGCGACGAGTACCAGAAGAGCAGAATAGTTTATTGTTGAGATCGACTGCGCTTGATATTGTGATAGATATCGATACGCTGACCGCGCCAGTGCTCCGTTAGTTCTATTGGATTATTATGAATTAAGCTGCGAACTGGTTCTGGTAACACGGGGAACGGCTAAGGACTTGGTATTTTCTTTTCTGACACGTGGTATACCTGTCATCGTTTAATGTATAATTTGAATAGTGGTTCTTGTTTGTAAAGCTAAAAAATCTCAATAAACTGTTATTCTTGAAACACCCGCCTTCCAAATTTGTTCATTAATTACAATATACTATAATAACAATAACTAGTTAATATATATAACTATTAAAGCATCGAAAAAATTCACGAAAAAAGAACAAAGAATACAATTTCTCGACAAATGCAACCCGCAACACAGAGTAAGATTTCTTTTACTCTATGTTGTTAAATAACTTCTATACGAAACATTCTGGGAAATTAAAAACCAACATTTTGAGGCCAAATACCCAAAGAAACGTTTCTTACACTGTAATATACATAATGAGATCTTTTGAAAATTCTATTACATTTCTGCTGGTTCTGCGCTTCTCAATATTACCCCACCTGCTCAGAGACGCGCAGTATTTGCAATTCGAGAGAGAGAGAGAGAGAGAGAGAGAGAGAGAGAGGGGAGGGGGGAATGAGAGAGAGAGAGTAATATCGAGAGAGGGTGAGCAAGAGAGAGGGAAAGTAAGAGAGAGGGAGAGCAAAAGAGAGGGACAGCAAGACAGGGAGAGAGAATGAGAGCGAGAGAGAGGGAGAGCGAGAGAGAGGGAGAGCGAGAGAGAGGGAGAGCGAGAGAGAGGGAGAGAAAGTGAAAGAGAGGAAGAGACAAAGGGAGAGGGAAAGATGCAGAGAGGAGAGCCGGAGAGAGAAAGAGAGATGAAGGACTGAACTCCGGGGTCTGCCGATGTCAGCTAGTTAATAATAATGATGATCCCTTGTGGTACCGGAGGCTTCAGGAGAATAGACAGGTGGGATATCCATGACGTAAGAGGTGACCAATCGGAGCAGCTGACAGCTGTGTTTGCCTGAGTAGTAGCTCCATTATACAGAAAACAAAAACCCCCATCGGCGCTAGGTGGATCGAAGGAGCTTGTCGTCTTCCGTCACTTGCCCCAACCTATCTTATTATTCTTCCCGCACTTTTCTTCGTTCAATCCATTTCCCAATGTACAAATCTACGACTGAACACGAAACACCTGTGACACGTAAGAGACGGGCAACGCAAAACAGCAGCAAACAGGGCATGGCACACCAAAGCTCTCCTCCCATGGCACACCAAAGCTCACAAAAGTCGCTCGCTGGAGAGCGCCAGGGCACCTTTGGAGGTTACAGCGAGTGCGTTCAATGGCGCTCAGGAGCTGAACAGGCGGGCCCATGCTCGAAGGAATCACAGCCGATAAGCAAAGAATTACCTACGATCACAAGATTTTCCTGCGGAACGTGTTTTGTTATACAATAGACCAGCAACAAGCAGGTTTCATTAGGCAGACTTCAACGAATAAAATGGACTAAAAAATGAACAAAAATATCAGTCGTTGCTTTACGAGTGTTACTGCCCAAGAATCTGTAATGGGACGGTCGCACATAGCGGATGACGACACGAGCAATAAATATATTTTATTTAATTAAGAACCGCTGAACCGGGGAGAGCCGATTAGCGCGCCCAGGGAAATGAGGAAGTAGCGCCTCCTTTGTTCAGCGAGACCCACGCCGGGCGCAACCCTTATGACGTGTGGGGATGTGCGCCACCCACAGCCACTTAACCGAGCAACGGAATTACCCGCTCCTATTTCTGAGAATTTACTTTTTAGGTTACTTCGGGGGAAGTTACTGGGGGCGGCTTCGCCGCTGGCGCCGTGATAGGCGGAAGGATTACAGGTGGCGCGACAACCAATAAAAGTAGACGGGGGAGGAATCACGTGGGACGCGAGCGGATGAGAGGATCGAGCACTTGTATCGGGGGTAGCGAGGAGATCACTTCTTTCGGAGGCGGCAGGGGGAGCACTTGCGTTGTAAGCCGCGAGGACACCTGCTTTTGAGGCAGTTGCGAGGCCACTTAATTCGTGCCTGGTCGCCCCGAATGCCACGCCGCCTCGCCACATCGTAGCCCGACTCATGTGAGTACGAGCCTGGGACGTGAAAAACTATATCGCGAAGCGACCCGTCATCGCCCGGGCACGTTCCCGCCGCCGCCCGCACCGAGCGCTGCTGAGATGCCGCCGGTCGACGCCCGCCGCTGGCCTAATCCGGGGCCGCCGCCAGACCTGCTGGGCGCTGGGATGCCCGAACGCCGCACCTGTGAGCTGGATCACAACCGCCCAGGAGGGCAAAGACACCGGAGCTGAGATGAATTCTGGCCATACCGGCCGTTACTAAGTTAAGATTAGATTTAAGTTAGTTTTAAGTTTATTCATGTCACTGGGCTTCACCCACACACTATAATAAGTGATTAAAGTAATTTATGAAAATGCTGGAGTCTTTTTCTCAAGTAGTTAGGCAATCATGCATGCCTCCCTCTAGGGAGTCTGCCAATGAAGCATCCGGGCAAAGCTGAATCGCCGAAGGAATCAGGTAATCGGGTGAGTCGGTGGTTACAAAACTAATAGAAATTACAGGGAATGATGTACAAACAAATTCTCGAAATTTACCCTGAATTTGTAGAAATCTTTACCAAATAAATATTGTTGACAAGACGAGATGAATAATGAACACACGTCTTTTGTCACAGCAAGAAATCAACTACATCAAAACAGAAACAGTTTATCAACAATGCTAAAAAATCTGATGCAGGACATTCTGTTGATATTCTCACAGAAATGCAATTTCCAAGATACTTCAACAGCAACAAATGCAAATACGGACAATAAAGCTGATCTGCCAAATGATGTTCACGGGAAAGACGAATTAAGATCAGAGGTTGAACAAGAGGTTGAACAATTCCTGAAACCAAAGTTGTCTGCAAATATGTGGAATATCATATGCGTTCTTAATAAGCATACAATACTGCTAATGCAGTTACAAGAAAGCAGGACATCAGAAAAACTTTGCCACATTGTGAAATGTGCTGCCTCTAAGGTTAAAACCTATTGGAACTATCTAAGGCAATATAGGACAATTCAACGAAATACACAAACGGAGACGGCAAAGAAAATATTCACTGCTCGCAAATAAAACTAGAAAATCGTGCACAAAAATTTAGAGCAAATATGGAAGACATACAATATTACAAAGGTGTTATCGCGAGGAAACTAAGGAAACGGCTTTAAAAGACTATCACTTCAGTAAAATTGCAACAGCTCTCATATAATAAGTTAACTGAGATCCTTAAGGAACACACTCAACAACTAGCAGTGTACAATAAAAGAATTGGAAGGTACAGAACGTCTACCATTCCAAAGAAACAAAATTCAAAGTTTCAAGACCAAAAAAGATTCTACAGAAGACTCAAAACCATCAGTAATAAGATCAATGAAAATAACATCAATGAATCCATCCAATGATGAAAGAGTGATAATGAAAAGACTTGAAGTAATACCCTCGTCAGACATTAGTGAGCATGATGTGAGAGAATCAACCATGAAAACATCAAATTAAAAGGCATCCGGACCTGACCATTTACAAAACTTTTGGTAAAACCAATTCCCACGCATTTACATAAGCCTTGCAGAATGCTATAATGATTAAGATACAAATTAACCCCATGACCAAACGACAAATACATTATCAACTATCTATTGCACATGGCTGACCTGAAAATACATGAATCCAAATAACAGCTTCACAAAATTATTGACACTACTTTCAGATTTAGCAGTGAAGTACGTATGGAATTTGGATATGATAAATGCAAAACTGTTCATTGCGAAAAGGGGAAATGGTCGCTTCCGAAGTATATTGTGCAACATCTGATGAGACCGTTGAAGATCAATTTTATAGTAAATAGTACTATTACTACTACTACTACTACTACTACTACTACTACTACTACTACTACTACTACTACTACTACTAATAATAATAATAATAAATAATTGTAGTAAATATTAAGGAATACCGCAACTAAAAGGAATTGATCACACAAACTCAAAAAATAATTTGAAACATAACATACAGAGAAATTGGAAATCAACTCTACAGTAGAAACAAAGTAAAAGTTATAAATACTTTTGCAACTCCACTACTTACATACCCTTTTCTCATTTAGTGATCAACTACAAATTTGGAAGAACAGTCATGAATTATCAGAACGCCTCTAACAGACTGCTGTATGAGACACCCACAAAGCAGCATTCGAATGTATCACTCTTTCTACAACCCTGGAAGAAAAGGGCATAATCTATATAACCTCTACAATAAACAGGTCGACAGTATAAGGTAGTCTTCTTTTTCTTGGACGACCGATGCTCCTTCGGCCAGCTGGTTTGTAGCCCCTTGGCAGTCGAGGAATTCGGCTTCTGCTCATTCACTCCTGAGGACTGCACCAGTTCATTTTAGAGTCACTGATCTTCTTCTTGAGACTAAATATCTCTAACTCTTTACGTATTTCTTCACTTCTAATTTTGTCATCTAGAGTGCATCCTTTTACAGCTCATAGAAATCTCATTTCTGCAGCTCTCACTCTATTTGTTTATCTTTTCGATACGCTCCAGGTCTCGCTTACATATAACACTATTGGTACTGCCATCGTCTTATAGAACTTAAGTCTGGTTCTTTTCTTGTTTTATGTTTCAGCGTTCTATGAATTTTTACACAAATATGTATAAACCTGTTTAGTTTGTTTGTGACATCGTTGTCAAATATAAAAGATACTTCACATCCCGAGTAAACTGAACTTGCTCTACAGTGTTCTCATTCAATACTATTTTTGATCTGATAGAATATTTTCCAGGAAATGCCGTCACTTTAGTTTTATTAGTAGATATTTTAAGATTATAACCTTCACATATATTTTGCAATATATACATTTCTCTGTGTAGCATGTCTTCAGTTTTCTGAATCATTACTACATCATCTGCATATGCAAGAAGGTTGAGTTTCATTTGGACAGGCTTTAGTTGAATTTCCGAATAAAAATCTTCTCTCCATTTGTCAAAAATGTCAAGATATATAATTAAAAATGTTGGGAGATACAACATCCCTGTGTAACACCCTTATTTATTTTAATTTCTTCTGTCAACCTTCCTCCATTATCAAAAACTGTCGTTAATAACTGTCGTGCTTTGGTACAGACTTTTGATAGCTTTAATAAGATGGAAAAGTAAAATCTTTTAACAAGTAAGCTCCACAACTATCCCTATTTACGAAATCTTTTGTCAAAATCAATAAATGTCATCTGAGTTGGCAAGTTAAATTCACATGGTTTTTCTACGATCTGTTTGATAGTAAATATAACGACCCTTCCTAAATCCCATCTGATCTTCGCCTATTAAGCAATCAGCAATTATTTTCAGTCTTCGATCTACTCTTTCACTTCACTTCACTTTACTACACTACACTTTCACCATATCTTTCTATGGTTAATCCATTTAACTAATTAAGGTAGCTTTCCACTGCACTACACTACACTTTATCTATAATACGCTAGAATTCACTTGAATTATAGATAAATATATCCTCTACAAGCACTTATTAAGTCGTCTTCTGAAAACACCAACGGAGCCAGGAATAGACTCTACGACTGCTGCAGGGATTATATTCCAATTTTTAACCTACGATTTACAAATAAATATTTCCCTACGTCGGATCTTTGATCTCTACTTTTTATTTTGCATTTGTTGTCATTTCTCTCTACTCTTGAAGGGAAGTTTAGTCTTTCCTATAATAATAATAATGATTATGAAAATAAACGATGGAATAATAACTCCACCTAGGGAGAGCTCGACCTTGTAGTTGGTGGTGGAGCTTGAGTACCCCCGTGACTGAGATCTATGTCGGCGGTAGCCAGGTAGGATCTCTGCTGCAGAAAAGGTTGAAGGTGAGGGGTCAGACGAAGAAGTAAGTACTCCAGAGGCAGCATCAACGGCATCTTCGAAGAAGAAAAGAGGATTGAAGAGGGGCCTCGAACAAAACCGCCGCATCTGATCCGCAGCGGGCAGCTTCAAACAACGTCTGTCTGCATGCTAGGGGCGACAGCGAGAAGTAACTAGACAGGGAAAGGCCATGAACCTTTGGACTTCCAGTTATCGGTCCTTGGAGGGAACAGGAAAGAAACTTAGAAACTGGATAAAAATAAGAAAGGTAATTAATCTTAACGTGTCATGTTTTGACAATGTCCCATACCTCCGCAGAAACCTCGCAAATGTCACTTTGTCAGAGTCTGACCAACCCACGGATGTTAGTCTCAGGGACACATAGTCGGCAGTAGCTCGAAGCCATCGTCAGGGATGAATGGGATGAATTAAATGACGTGGCGTAGTGCGTTGACAACGGAAAGGTGAACAGAATTCCACAGTCTTTCCCGTATTAGTTTCATATTTTCTTTGGTCTCGGCTAGCTATTCGGGCTTGCCATATACTCTTGTCAGCTGCCATGTATTGCCATTCAGTTTATATATATATATATATATATATATATATATATATATATATATGGTACACTCAAACACTTTCAGTCACAAATGCAATTGTGCTTACAAATTGCTGTAAATGTGCACATTAATGGCCAGAGATATTAAAAAAATACATTTGAGTAATTTTTGAAGAAACCAAAAAAACATCAATGCATTACAACATCTTAAACAGTGCAATTAGCACTATCCAGAAAAGTTTGAAGACAAAATTTGTAGCCATTTTTGTGAAAATGACGTTTGAGTGTTTTTGAAAATGTGGAATTTTTAGCTCATTTTTACAGAAAAGTTGAGTTTTTGAGAAGCTTTATCTGACATTATGTAAAGTACATGTACTCATAGATACATTAACGTGATAAAATTGCCTAATGTACATATTAACGACGTGAGTGACAAGTAAAAAATAATTTTGTTTCATTTTTAGAAACAATTGGAACCATTTTTGAAAATACCGTGTTTTTAATATTTTGAAATTGCAATTATTGCATGCAATATTGCTCGAAATCTACTAAAATTCTCAAAAAAAGTACATGACGTTATTGAAAGAACAAAATACTTTACTTGCAGGAAAAATCTTTCTTCAATTTTGTAGTTATACTGACGCATAAAAAATTCAAAGTTTTGCAATTATAGCTATTTCAGAGTTAAGAACGAATATCAGACCTATGACGCCTTTATAGTTACATTTTACTCCATTCGTACGAGGATTTTACAGAAAAGAGTTGAAGCCGTTATTGAATTGATGTTAAAGAAAGTTCAGTGGAGCCTGATTGACCAGGGAATATCTATTTTGAAAAATAATGCACGCATGATTTTGATGCTTGCGGTATTCACAGACTGACAGATAGACGGCCGGACGAACGTTTCGAAAATAACCACTTTTTTGGTATCAGGGAACCCCAAAACCTGTATTTCCGTTAAAATCTCGAAATCGATTTTACGCAGCATCACATAACTTTTCCTTTACTACTTATATTACTCCGTATATACGTATGTAAACGGGAAAGTAAAAATTGAGGCTCAGAAGTGGACGTTTTGAAGATATAGAGAGAGCGAAACTCTGATATGTGACCTACCATGGACTCAACGAAGCTTGCCAGACACGATACCTATTCAGCAGTGGAAAATTTCCAGTAAAACTTTGATCTGGATATGAATAATGTGATATGGATGTGACGCAAAATCTCCTTTGACGCGAAATAGAAATATGAATAGGAGAATATACGAAAATGTAAAAAAGAAGAGAGTAATAGAGACAGATAACTGTGTCTTAAATGAAGTAGTCCATACCCCAGGCAGAGATCTACATATTACTTAAATAAATCACATTGTGTTTGAAACTGGATGTGTGATATCTCAGATAATTTGGGGGCCACCGTCAGCCGGCGTAGAATAGTAGGATTCTTTTACAATATAAACGCGCAACCTAAGACATGATTTCTCTTTCTCAGAATGCATAAAATTTTGGAAACTCATTCTCTAGTTTTATTACAGCATTATGTTTACATTTTGAACCCAAACTTTCTTTTTGCCCAATCATAATTTATTCGAACTTCATAGTTTTAAAATTTAATGGAATAAATTAGGTCAAAAATATTTTAGGGAAGACTAAAACTCACAAATTGTACTCAAAGACTATACTTTTACTCTAAGTGCAGGTAAACTAATACTACTATTTTCTCCTCATTAATTCAAGGAGTGCCTTGGAGTATATTTTACTTCTGTGACAACTGCATTTGTATTATTTTAAATGGAAAAGAGTTGAAAATCACAAAATAAAAAACTCCACATCATTGAAAAAAATAAGTTCTTTAACGTACCAGCAATGCTGTCTTCATGTGAAGCATTTTCCAAGAAGGTGGTTGAAGGCGCTGAAAGCTTGTTTTTAAAGAGAGCTAGGTTCGTGACGCCCGAAAGATAGCAGAAAGTGGCAAACCTTTCGAGCTTATCGGGTGCGAAAAATGGTGACTGTTCTATACAGCACTAAAGATATCGCTTTTGGAGGATGGAAAATAAGTTTCATGTTTAGTTACGACACGTACTGTTACTCATTTATTAAAACTTAAGGTCAAGCTTTGCGTCACGAGTAGCCTTTCGCAATCTTTTCGCCAACTCATTCGAATATCCTACATAATACATTCATCCACACGCTATAATATATATATATATATATATATATATATATATATATATATATATATATATATATATATATATATATATGTTCAAGGCAACGACACACGGTAGGTCTCATTAATTTGAGTTTCTGTAATTCGATTTATTGGGTATTTAGAACAAAAATGTTATTCTTGAATTTTCAATGTTCAACGCTATGAAAAATGTCCATGTATTTCAACAAGTCAACGAAATCGACAAACAATTCAATGTTGATCGTAATAAAGTTGCTTGTGCAGCCTGTTTCTCTTTTTTTCATTTTGTAAGAAAGTCCGAATATTTCCCTAAAACAGGATGGAAGTGTCGTTCGTTGCTTGTGTTCATAGAAATATGCCTGAGATTCTTTCTCCCGGTCCGTCTCCTCCGTACGTCCGTCTAAGAAAAGTTCTTCAGTCAGGAAGGAGCCTCCTCCGCTCATACTTCCTCCATCAATTAGAAGGGGACTGGAAACATTAGTAGGCATTTATGTGTCCATGAAATTTTGTTTACACAACTATCTGTGTGAATGTATAGGGTAATGGCTGATTTAAAGGAAGATTCACTCGCCACTGTTTACGATGTTGCTTGACATGACAGAGTTTTCATTTGTACTCAGGATTTTCATGTGGAATGGTTTCTGATGTGATTATGGCCACGCGACGCAAATTAAGAGACTTTCAACGAGGAATGGAAGTTGGAACAAGACGCATGGAACATTCCATTTCCTAAATTGTTAGAGCATTCAATATACCGCAATCCACAGTGTCAAACGTGTGCCGAGAATACTCAATTTCAGGCACAACCTCTCGCTATGAACAACGCAGTGTCCGACGGGCTTCACTAAGGGTGGCTTCACAAGGAGCTACTCGGTGGCAGCCCTCCCTGCAGAGCCACCACTGGCAGCCGCCGACGCGGTGAGAGGAAGGTTTTCGTGAGCCACACCGCTTGGGCGCAGGCGACCGACTAGGATCGGTGGCAGCAGCAAAGGGGCGCGTCTCGCGTGGACGCTGCCGTTTCGATCTGTGTTGCGCTAGCGGCGGCGCGGTCCCCGAGAGCCACGGAAGTGCGCCTCCGCCACCCGCCTCAATGCTTTTCTAGCGGACGCGCCACTCAGGAGCCCGGCTGAGTGGTGTCATGCGAAGGAGCTCTTAATGACCGAGAGCAGTGGCGTTTGCGCAGAGTTCTGAGTGATAACAGGCATGCAACACTGCGTGGAGTAACCCCGTAAATCAATGTGCGATATACAATAAATGTATCCGTAAAAAAAATGCGCCGAAATTTGATTTTAATGGGCTTTGACGGGAGAAGACCGTCTGGAGTGCCGACGCGAACACCATAACTACACCATATCCCCTGCAGCATCTCCCCTGGCCTCGTGACCATGTCGTTTTCTCCCTAGACGACTGGAAAACCAAGGCTTGGTCAGATGAGTCCCGATTTCAGTTAGTAAGAGCTGATGGTAATGTTTATGTATGGCGCAGACCCCACAAAACCATAGAACCAAATCCTCGACAAGTCATTGTCCACGCTGATGGTGGCACATCTCGTCGCAATGGTGTGGGATGGTTTTGACAAATGGATTGAGACCTCTGGTTCAACTGAACCGATCAGTGACTGGAAATTATGTTCAGGTGAACATTTTACAGTCACTGTTTGGCTTAGTTAGGTCCAAGTAATTACTTAGAGACCATTTGCAGCTACTCTTGGACTTTTTGTTTCCAAACAACTATGGAATTCTTCTGAATGGCAATGCGCCATATCATTGGGCCATGATTGTTTGCGACTGGTTTGAAGAACATTCTGGACAATAGAGCAAATAATTTGGCCATACAGATCACCTGACACGAAACCCATGGAACATGGAATATAAACGAGTGGTGAGTTCGTGCACAAAATTCTGTACCGGCAACACTTTCGTAATTATGAACGCCTATAGAGGCAGCATGGCTCATTACGAGGATTCCTGCAGGGGACTTCCAACGACTTGTTGAGTCCGTGCCACGTGGAGTCGACTTGCGCACTTCGTGGGGAAAAAGAGGCCCAACCACGGGTATTTAGTGATTCAATGTGTACTCGTATTTCTGTCACCTCACCGTCGTTTTTGTTAATTGGAATGTTATAATAAATTGGAATTTAGTAAAGAGAGTTGACTATATTACGATTTTCTAATGTATTACTATTTACTACTGTGTATTGTTCGTATCCTTCCTACTGACGTGGTAAATTTATCATCTTGAGCTCATTCCTAGTTCAGATTACTATTAGCAGATATTACATTACATATCCAATATGCTGCGCATTTCGATTTTTCTTCTTTGTCCAATGCTGTTTTATTACAGCAACGTCCAACGACATATTACAAAAACCCTTCTTAATTGATGTCTAGTGTCACAATATTAGGCAAAATGTTAACACTTTCCTGTTAGAGATTTCGTGAACTTATTACAAAGGTTCATAAGAGTGTTTTTGGTGTTGTTTACAGCAAATATACTGCCTAAGTGTGCCTTGATACTAAAAAGTGGTTCTTTCTCACAAGTGGGTGGAGGGCGTGTGCAGACAATTTTGTGACATGGCCAATGAAAAGGCTCTTCTTTGGCTCGAGGCTGACGAGAGGCGGGGTGCACACCGAGGAGTTTTTTAGGCGACACATTGCATGGGCAGCAAGAGACAGCGCTTCTGCGCGGTGGAATGTATTCACGAATCTTGATACATTGTACTACGTAAACGAGAAAATTATATATATATATATATATATATATATATATATATATATGCATTGGAATATGGTTACAGGGAATGTGGACACAGTGAACAGAACGGTTTTCTTTGAGTTTCTAAAAAGAGAAAAAGGAGAAAAAACAAGAGATTGCAAATGATGTAGATAGTAACATGGAAGGTAGTATGGTTTAATTATTTTGAAGTTATTTTTTAAATTTATTTATTTTAGGTCGCTTTATAAAGATCTAAGGCCATACTTAATAACTGTTAATTATGTATTAAATAATTAGATATTGTTATTATTAGGTGTAGGGGAACACGAATCAGGTTAAGGTTATGTATTCGGTTTGGGCAAAAGTTACAAAGCAACATAATTTGCTTGCAAAACAATTCCAGCCCTGATGAAGGACCGAAACGTCGGAAAACAAAAAATAATGTAAAATTATTTCTTCTACGATTGCCCTTACCCTACGAAAACTAATATCCATCTTGTTCATTTTTCGGAGGTCAAGGAACAGTGTTAAACCAAATTATTTAATGTTATCTTTATACTTACTTGATAGCCACAAATACTGAAAACTGAGTAGATTTCATTCTCTATATTTCTTATGTAAGTGCCGTTACTAAAAACTAATTAATATTTGGTGATATTGAATAAATTGCGTCGTTAATTATCAAAATGTTTTGAAATTGGGATCGATATGAATAGATAATACATATTGTCCTAATAATTATTGCATGTTGTTGAAAACGAACCCAAAACCTCATTTTTGAATCAATGAAAAACTGTGAGTGCATAGATTACTCCCATGCCATCGCAATATCGCTAATTCCCCTATTGTTTTAAAAAGCAGGCTGCAAATAAAAATATATTAATTTACTAGCTTCCCATATGAACAGCTAATGTGTTGTATCTTATTTATTAATGTAAATCTACAAGTTATTAAGATATACTATCCTAAAGATAGCTTTTTGTAAAAAATATTTGACATACATTATATTTGTACGATAATATAATAATATAAACTCATATTATAATAATATAAACGCAAATATTATAAATATTCTACAGGGTATTTAAAACAAATAGTTTAGACATAATGAAATATCAATAAAATACATTAAGTTTTGAGCAAAAGGAACTTAATTATTAAGAATAATTTAATACTTTGACTCGCCTTAAAATATATAAATAAATCTCGACAATAATAAGGTGGATTTGCTGCAGATGGCTGTCCAGGCAGCTTCCTCTACGGTGAAGACGTCTTTGTCGTAGTCGTAGGTGTGGAGTAAGGAATGTACTTCCTATATTTTGGTTCTTATTTCCTTCACTGAAGTGCTTTCTTTCACTAAGATGTTGAATACAATTCAATAGATTTCCATTTTTATTTTTTTTTATTCTAAGATAACGTTTTTCTTAAAACTTCAAGAGAGAAACAAGTTTTATGGATGTAGAGGGTTCTGTATCTACTATCTCCTAGGTGCAAGTATTAGGATGACTTAGTTTGAACATGGCGGCGGGGTAATGTCGCCGCCTCTAGAAGATCAAATAAACCGCCGTTAAGATTCCTGTCCTTATTTTTTCTATTCTGTAGTTTGGCATATACTTAAGGATGGGCCGAATGTAGGCCACGACGTGCCACAAGCAGCGCCAAGGGTCTCTCGGAATAAATGGTGCAAATGTCTGTGGCGCGCTGAGGGTGACGATAATCGTTTTGCCCGGCTGAGGTGCCTCAGAGCATCAAATAATGTCAGCGCAGTGCCGCTGACCGGGAAGTCCTAGGGCTGCTTAGCTATGTCGAATTCAGCCGGCTAGGGCGGTGCCCCGCTGGTGGGAGATACCTGGTTTGGGAAAACTCGCAGTTTCGCGAAAAAATTAAAGATTCTGGTATGTTTTCTCTATAATCAAATAGGGATTGACACGGGAAATTAGAAAAATATTAACGACAGAGTCTACTTCCTAGAAGTGTCTTGATAGTGCACTTGAGACCATTGTGGGAAGAAGGATTCGAGGATTAAGCGCAGCTTCGTGACATCTCAAAGAAATTCACAAATGAGGTGGCAATTCAATCATCTGTCATATAGCGTCCGCATATTGGCAGATGATGTGTACAGTAAAATACGGAATTAACTGTGGTAATTACAGAGATAATTACTCTTGTAGGGATTTCAATTGTCATGTTTTATAACAATTTATTTTCCTCAATCAACGATTTTATGCTGCTCAATCCATGTGGTAAAAAGTTTTAAAAAAATGGGATTGGGATTGTATTTTTAGGCTTTGATCCCACAAAAGAGAATACTCATTGCTTGTATATATAGCAAATAGCTTTCGCTAGACCTTGTGCATTTAGATTCAACGTTTTGTGGGGCCCTTTATGTTAAAAATGGCTTCAGGAAAAGGTCCAGAGGTGCGCCACTGTGTCGATGGCACCAGCGCGTGAAGCGCCCGTTGGACCCAAAACTTATTTTTTCCGAGCGTTGCAGCCGGACTCGAGTCTCTGTGAATTGCAAAAGAATCTTTAGGCTTTGAATCACAGTAAGGCTCAAATACATTTACACAAATTACTTCAAATATCTTAATTATTATTTTATAGAGCAAGTACGCTTAAAAATTATGCAGATACGATTTTTGTTGAATTTTCTGAAATTGCGAAAATTGTAAAAGAATATATTTTTTCGGCATCTTGCTGCAATTGCAGTATTCGTGAAAGCTAATTTTATCTTAATGAAATCTGATCTTCGAAATTCAATTTTTAAATAATGTAACGTAATTTATGATTGGAAAATATGAGTGGTTTTTGGCAATATCGAGTAAAAAAGTGACAGTTTAAAAAAATAATGTAATCAAGAATTGTGTTCACATGTTTGCAAATCTACATTTTTTTCTTTTTTTTACTCAGCTTGTCCGATTTTGATTAAGACCTCTGAAATTTTGAAAAGCATAGGAATGGTTATAATGGAGATCAAAAAGTGTGTTTCGTTAATTTCTTGCTAAACGTAAGTAAGTTCGAATCTCAAAATGAGGAGAATTTTTTTGCGGGTTCAAGTAGTATTATAATATTACCTAACCGTTGCAAATATTGCGAAAAAGTGCGTACTCATCTAGCATCACTTGTTTCTTTTACTTCGGAAATCTGCAATATTTCTAATTGACAGCATGAAATGTAACAAGAATGTTAGAATGTAGACGCTACGAAAGACAAACGTAGAATAACATCTGACAAATTTGTGTTCTCCTTCTACTCCATTTTTTTTATCTCTACTCCATATAAACTACCATCCATCTAAAGTCGCTCTTAGATCGGAATTTCGGCATAAAAATCCACGCAAACTTAAAGAGAAGAAAAATAGTCATAAATTATTTGTCAAAGAATAGTTAGGATGCAAGTGGCAGGTGGGTCTGTAACCTAACGCTGATGTGAAACGAAAATAACAACGGAAACGCGGTGGGCGGGCGTTTGTTGGGCTGCTCCGCGCAAGAAGCAGTTGAGCGCCGTCATAAATAGTGGAGCAGTTTAATGGTCGAGGAACGAGTCTTGCGTGCGACGGGGCGAACTTCGCGTGAACTACCCATTTCGACTCCTACACGGAGAATTGATTTCAGCGAGGCGGATGCTATTAAGATCTCTCCCGCGCTGCGGCTTCGCTCTCAGCCCTGAATAAATTAACGTCTTCTTTGGCAGATAACAAATACCCGGGCTAGTTGCTGTCGCCGAGGCTTCCTACGTTCCGAAGTTTAAAACACAAGCTATTGTTCAATTGGAATTGGCAAGGGGTTCAGATTCAGGAAGGAGTACGTTCGTTTTATGGATGTTTTAGAGCTGAGAGTGACCTGTACATGACCTCAATGGAAATGGTTCCGGCAACAGAACGTCGTGGCGATGGAAGGTCAATATTAGTACCTTCACGAAGAAGACTTCTGAAAATTGTAGAAAATGAAAATCAATATTTGCTTATTATTTCGAATTAGAGTATCTCCTATTTCGTATTTCTTTTGGAGCACATGATATTTCTTCAAAGATGAAGTAAAAACTGTTTAATTATTTTAAAATAATAAAAGGTATTCGATAGTTATGGGGTAAATTATACTTTTTTAATATTCTGACAATCTTATTTGAAAATGCGTTTTTAAAAATGTATATCGAAATATTTTTCATTAGCAATATCATTGAAATATTTTGTCTCTGAGGTGAAACGCTCAAAATCCTCTCTTTCGCTCTCTCACGTTCTCTCTCTGTCTCTCTCTCTCTCTCTCTCTCTCTCTCTCTCTCATATATATATGTATATATTAACTAGACATACAAGTAATCGCTTAGTTCATTTTAAATTAATTTAGTTTTTTTTAAATTGCGTGAATTATCTATCTACTCGTATGTGACATGGGTGCTGTTGTAAAAGCTTACTCACTCAAATACTTAATAGAAGAGGCTCAGCAAGGGAATTTGTAGAGCACATAAAATTCATCAATTATCAAAAAATCAATGCGAACGTTGGCGTGAGGTTCAATTCGTGAGACTCTGTTCCACAAATCAAAGTGTTGCAAATCTACTAAAGAATCAGAAAAAAATTAAGTTTGTAATACTTTCATGACATCACGCAAAGTGTGACGTAACATTTTACCCTCGTCATCGGTTTTCCACTGAGTCTAACCGGTTTCCTATATGTTAATCTTAATTAAATATTTTGACAACTTAACTCCAGAATTTAGTACAAAATTTATCTCACAAAAGTTCGGGCATCATTGTTCATCATTGGTAAACAGCCAAATAAATATTAAGACGATATGGAATAATTGCGATGTGTTTTGTTTGTTCTGATTTCCTTCTGAGTGTATAAATAAATATATAATGTGATTCATGTAGATATTGAAGACTAAACCAGAGAAGGACATACTTATTATTTCCTTGTTTTATCCATTGAAAATATTAAACAATGCAAGTCGTACCGTGCATAAAATACCGATATCACAGTATCAGTTTTTAAAAGATCAAATTGTATTGTTCCAAATACAAAACCTCTTTTTTTGCAACAAGTCCAAATTTGATTTTTAAATTTCAAGAATTTTATTTCAATCAGATTTTTTATTAAGACCCGTTACTTTCTTTTAAAGATAATACATGAAAAATAATACATGGACAGACATATACGCGGAAACCAATTTTTTGGTCAGAATCCATCAAATGTGGATTCTGATTACACACCGTACTTGAAAAAGTAAGTAAGTAATATAAGTACTAGAGAATGTAAAAGAAAACAGACAATTTTTCAATACATCAATGCATAACTTTCTCTGTTGTGCTAATTTCTTGTACGACAAAAAAGGTTGTGAGTAAAAATACGAATCCCACGTAAGACAGAGATATAATCGGCTCTTTGGGAAATGCACAAAAATTTAAATCACCATTTATCACACATAATTACTTGTAATTCTGATAATTGTCTGTTCTTGGGCAATATTTTCATTGCTTTCATATTGATCAAGAAAGCCAAGTACATTCTCTGTTTTTGGTTGAACCATTTGATGAAGAATGATTAAAACATTAAATGTTCACATTTTATTATATTATTTCCAAATAAAATAGATCTTTTATCATTTTTATTTTCGTTTTTATTTTCACATTTCTTTCACAGTTTCTTAAACTTCCCTAGAGAGAAATTGTTCTGCTTCCTGTGTTGAGCCTTGCGTGAGTGTGAGACCGTGAGGAAAAGGCAAACTGAGATTTGAAAACGCACTTTCTCCCGTGAGAGTCGTTTTCATACACTACGTGTAAGCAACACATAAATGATATGAACATTCTCACGCGAAGCTTTCTACTGTTATTTATTAGGATAGATTAAATAATAAATTCAAGGCCATGCTGGCAGCCGTCTACCGTTCTTCCTCCATTTGGGCAAACAATGCGGAAGTCGAAATACGGGTGACATTGGGACGCATCAATACGTTTACGGGCACATTGATTTCAAAACGAAACTCCATTATCATTAACGCTGCTGAATAGAACAGCCTGGCTAGGCGTAGCAAATTATTCCGTTCTATTTCCATTCCTTTCCAAAATCGCGTGTCAAAATAATTTTAAAAACAAATTATGATATTTAGGAGGATTTCGAGTATACGCAAGCACGTTTTTTACATTATTATGAATATTATAGAAAGTCAATTTTTCAAGAAAATTAATTTAACGGGACTAATAAAATAATGGTAAGAACATTTTTATTATTCTAACGCATATCTAGATACTTGAAAATAATTTTCAAACTGTTCAGCCACGTAGATTTACACGTGCGTGTTACAGACGATATTTTTAAAATAACGACTTTTAGTGCAGATCATGGTCTTCACGCTTTGCTTGTTCCTTTAGAGAAAGGGTTGATGAATTGGCGTTTGTTCAATTTTAATTGAACTGGAGAAAATGTGAGGTTTACGAAATTATGTGTATGTGTAAGTTCCAAATTCGTGGCCCCGGTACATCTCAGAGAGTGATCATGGAATACCTGTTTTGGTAAATAATAAACTTATAAAAATGAATGGTGGCAAAAATAAGTGTGAAACAAATAGTATACTTTCTATGGTGCTATTTTTCCCTCACAATTTTTAAAGAATTATCGAAGGAACTCAAAAAGTCAATGAGGGAGCACGCAGGGGCTGACTGCCCACCGCACCGCGACGCCTGGCTCGTCTGGCGGCGGCATGTCCGTGCTGCGCCAAAATTAATATTCAGATCCAACGCAAAAATGTAAATATGTTTGTATATTTTGTATATCTTCATCCGAATTATAAAACTCATATTTTCACAGTGATGTATGAGTTCAACAGGAATGAACATAAATGTAGTTCAACGTCAATGTTTTTCCTTCCTCCCAGTGCAAAATGGACCGGAGTGGAGTTAAAAGGTATACTTATAGTAGGACGATATGTTTCATTTTGTAATAAAATATAGAGTAACTAGCTTTCTGTGTCACCTCCTGCAAGTTTACCGCTGTGGTGGTGAGGAGCAAGGGACAGTACAGTTTTGTCTGCGCTAGTGGCATTCAGTGAGTTGATGTGCAAGTTCGGGGAAGACGGACAGCGAATTCCGACGACTCTTCTGGTTTCGCGGTGACTAGGGCAAGTTCTTCAAACGACTTTCTGGTGTCTCGGCCACATCTGCAAGTTTTCCCGGCACATCTTCTGTCGGCGACAGCCTCGCGAGAACTTTGGCAAATTTTTTCAGAGTATTCGACGACTGTGCTTTGTACTTTCTTTTCTATTTGCGGCCGAGCTGACTTTCGTAAATAGTCTTACTTTTTACGTTAACTCTGTGAAGATCTATGAAGTTGCCCATCCGTGGGACGAGAAGTGTCGAATGCCGCTCGCCCCAAATAGGAGGCCGTCAGAGGGTGGACGCCGACGGACGGCCTGCCCAAGACGGCGAGGGAATTGGACGTGGGCGCCAAATTGAACATTGAAGCAAGAGCGAACTGGTTTACCCGTCGTTTATAATAATTACTACATGCACACATGGACAACCGCAAAAATATTGTTTCATGTCGTTCGGCTCTTATTTTAGAAGACCAATTAAATGAAGCAGATTTACAAATTCTGTATAAATACTTTACTGCGAAAAACTGAATTAACATGTTTCTGAAAATGGAATTAAAATGTATTTTATTTACGAACTCTACAAGTATGATGTAGTGTACTATGGAAAAGAAAATCTACTGTCCACCTTACCGTAAAAACGTGAAGAATCTCATATGATTGTAATCTCTGGATTATTTTGTGAATGGAAACGTAAATAAGACGATCTCTGAACATTGTATTTATAAACTTTCGCTAACCGTTGAATTTAAAAACACTTTTCGAACTTCAAAACTCGCTATTTTCGCTTTGCTAACTATATCATCGCACTGACATTATTGCTATTGCAAAGAAATTCGTCTGCTTTTAATACTACTATTACAATTCGCACAATGAAATAAGGAATTAATGATATCAGAAAAATCTTCTTTCAATTAATTTGAAGGTTTTATTAAAATTTGGACTGTATGCTCTGAATATGTTAATAAATGCATGTGATAACACATGTACAATCCATTACCATTCAATTATAGGATAGATTACGAAATTTGGTTAAGTTCAATGCTCAAACTTCTAAACGAAAACGTTTAATGTTTTAAGTATGAAAATCGTATTTTAGAATTCTAATTAGTTCTGTTTTTACAACTTTTTAGCCCCAAATGTAAATTCTAACTTCACCACCACAACTATAATGATCATAAACTCCCAATAGAATTGACTTTATTTCTAAAATTGTTTAAAAATGTCCTTGTTTGTGCAATTCTGGAATCTTCCTGGGTGAAACCTTAGAGCTGACCATTGAAGAATAATTAAAGTAAACTAGATCTTTGTCCTGATGTATTTATCAAGTTTGAGCTCAAAATCTTCAAACTTGCCGGGTTATACATGTCATATACTTCCAATCATTCACCCATTCAATTAGACACTCCGATTTTCAAGTACGAAATTTGCATGTAGTTCCTCTCCTACTAACCCAATCTTAACAATCTTCGAAACAACACTAACCTATTTTAATTCTAAAGCCTGTAAAAAGAACCGAAAACACTGATTTATGGACTGAAATTTCGAGATCGTAAGAAAGAATGGAAGAGAATAATAAAGAGAGAAAGTAGCGGTGCTAATACAGCACATACATTATCGCCTCTTACATGCCTCAGGGCATTACGCCCTGAGGAATGTCGCAGAATGGCGACCGAAACGTCGGCACCTTCACCATGGACGTGGCGTCACCCGAACAGCCTAGTGTGTGACAGTGACAGCCAGTACATGTGAAGTGGCGTGCCCGCACGAGTCGAGTCGCAACAGGTCAAAACAGGAACGGGCGTGACGAGACAGAACATGGCGGGGAAGGGCCGCAACTGCACGGGTGTGGGCGGGGCGGGGCGGCGCGGGGCCGGGGACGAATCCAGTTGGGAGGAGCTGCGGCAGTGCGCGAGGGGGCGTGGCTTAAGCAGGCGGGGCGGGGCGGGGCGGGGCGGGGCGGGGCGGGGGCGGGGCGGGCGGGCAGGGCGGGGCCGGGCGGAAGCGGGGCGAGCGGGGGGGGCGGAGCGGGGGCGAGAAGAGGCCGTGGGCGGCGCCGTCGCCTTGGTGACCCTTGCCTTGGCGGTGCTCGGGCGGGGGAGAAGCAGTCGCTGCCGCCAGCTGCACTATTGAAGGCCGCTAAAGACACGGGAAAGGGCGGCGGCCGTTGACATTTGGCGTTGTGCAGGATTTCCGGATCGTAACATGACAACATGACTACAATCTGGCCGAGCGGGCCGCCTACTCCATGTTTGAATGAGGTGACGTTGGGCAAGCGAACGGCGGGCGCAGTTAGGGCGAACGTGGGGGGGTGGGTGGGTGGGTGGGTGGGAGGGGGGTTGAATTCAAAGTTTGTCTGTTGTGCCTGCGTCACACTGAAACCCCTCTCATACAAACTTCATTACCAGTAGAATGTTATATAAAAGGAAGCTTTGGCATTACAATTCATTAATTAATTAGATTGCAAATGTACTTGTGACATATTTTCACAAATAGACATTTCCACATATGATGAATAATTATTGACATATGATCAAGCAATCTTTCTGCAATTTCTTTTATAGAAATATTTTGCAGAAGGTAAGTGTGCTCTTTACTAATATTACAATTAAATTCGTTGATTAGTGTCTTTCAGATTTCAGTTCTTTTTTATGAAACCTAAACATTTTTTATAATACATGTATTAGCTAGAACATAAATTTCCTTCCCTTCTCTACCTTTCTCTTTCCTTTCCTTAGTAATTTTCTTTCCTATAAGCAGAAATGAATTTCATTTTTTACTGCCACTCAAAGATATCTCAGTTCCAATGTAAGGCACAGCCCGAAAGAAACCTTAAGAGCTGAGCAGATAAGAAGCCGGGCCAGTTATTAAGAGGCGATGTCCTTTTTGTCGATAGTGAACTTCAAAATTCGCCTTATGGCGGCGTTATGCGTTATACACTATTCTGCTAAAACGCGCATTTCGCGTATTTCTTTACAAAATTTAATCCAATGTGCGAGGACTGAGTAAAACGAAGTCCCTACTGCTGGGAAGTTGTATAATTTAACGTTGGAGGCTTTCAAGAAGGCTTTCAACGCCAACGCCTTTAAGGGCAGATAAGTGAGAATTTCTGACTGTACTGTACTGAGCATTCTTACGACTTAAATTTAAATACTTATCGTATATGTTGGTCACACTGAGCATTTATCCTCGTGTTTTTTGAAACTGTTATGTATATTTAATAATTTCACATCGCTTATTCCGGTGATATTAGTGTTATCAAATACTCAATGGTATTTTCTAAATGAAAATGACGGTTAATTTCCTAATTCTTATCGTCCAGAGATGTATTAAACATCAATATTCAAATTACAATAGGTTATAATATTATTCTTACAATATTATTTTTTATGATTTATCTTTTGTAATGAACATACAATAGAAAAACTACGAAAATTAATAAAACAAAATCTACTTTTAAGAAAATAATACATTATTAAATTACTGTTTTATTTATGTTGAGCGCGATTTATAAAATTAAAGGTTGAGATTTTGGAAAATTAGAGAATTTATATGGCTGCATTTTGTATTTAGCTCTTTTTATGATGTGTCAGAAAATGAAATATTCTTTAAAAAGTAGTTTTCTTTCTTTTCCCCCTTCTGTTTGTTGATTGTAAGGGTCAAAATGAGATATAAACACATAAAAAGTTCTCAAAATATCTTTTATAGGCATTATGTCGTTAAAAAAATTACACTCATGTAAGAAGCTAGAAACAGGTTTATTATTTGTACAAAATACCCCGGGTAAATTGACTTAAATCGGGCTAAAACGTTTTATTTAAATTAATTTAATTAAGGCTTTCAACAACAAAAATGTTTATCGAAACGGAACTTGTGCCCATCGTATCTCGCTACACTCTTTATATACGAATGTATTTAATGAACTGAAAACCTCGAATGTACTCATAAAATGATGTTGCAATGTTAAGATAGCGATTTAGATAACAATTGATGAGAAAAATGTAAAGTGGTTAATAGTTAGAACAAATAATGGATGTAAACTGGAAAGAAAATATTTAGGGGACAATAATATTATGGTAATAACATTTTCTTATTACTGTGGATGGTCCGACGATATGTATCTACCATCAGAAGACGCTAAGAATGTAGTACAAATTTAAAATCGTATGAGCATTAAAAAAAAATTAATCCAAAAGAACATACCGTGCCATTATGTGCTCTAATGAAAGAAGACCCCAGATAGAGAGAACGCTGTGTCCTTTGTATTTGTGCAGAGGTAATAAAAGTTTGTAAACAATAATCGGTTAAAAACAATCATCGTTTTCCGGCACACAATTACATAACTGTCTCTTCTCAAGAACACCCTTTTAAGGACGAGAAAGTAAAAGTAGGCCACCCTTGTGTCCTTATTCCATTTCTAGATATGGACGATTCAGATATTCGTTAGCTCATTAAACATAATTTGTGTTTTTAACCATATCAGTTTCAATGAATATGTTATTAAGACTGCTTTGTATCGCAAAATGCTTTGTATGCAAAATGCATCAATTTTTCGAGATTCGAGAGACACTTTTCTCTTCCCGGCTATGCAATTCGTAACAAAACCCTTCAAATGTTACACAAGACCCTTCTGAACGCTACAGATAAGATATGAAGATTCCGTGCTTGAAACTTCCCATTCCCTCGTTTTTAAAACCCTCGTTTTTAATCTCATTTACATTTTAAAACATTTTCCTTGTTGAATCCTTTTCAGATTGAATTACTCTTTTGCGTAACAAGTAGAGAAAATTAGTATCTAGTGTGCGAATGAAATATTGATGGACAAGGCGCCGATAGAAGCCGCGTTAGGCATTTTGAAACGAGTAATCATAGACAGCTTCGTACGAGCTGCGAAAGGTGTTTTTATCACGAATTCATGAAAGCGCACTAGAAAGGCTTGCATCTTGAAATCATTAATTGTTTCGTCTTACAATTGACTTAAATTGAAAACTGTCCGCCCTTTTTAATAACCTTTAAAAATAAAGATATTCCAATTGTTGTAATTCTCATTAGATGAATTCTCTTCTTCCACACGCGCGTTCGTAGCGACGAGGAAAGTGCTAGTATGCAGAACCCTTCCAATTGCGACCTACCTTTCCAAGGGAATGCTTCCGGGGCGTGTACTGGGTCGCCGTCGGCGCAAAGCTTGTTAAGAGACGCAGTTAAGAAGCGTGCGATAAGGCTCGCTCCACTGCCTGTAGATAGCCGCGTGCGCGCGCGTGTGTGCGCGTGCGCCGGCAGCGCAGGGGCGGAATCGCTGGGCGGCGGAGGGGAGGCAGGCAGTTTCGCCGGCGGGTACAGAACGGGGAGGGGGACAAAAGAAATGCAGCAATTGCCATTGGAGAGGCAGATTCATGCATTAGAAAGCTAGACGTCAAACTGAAGTTCAATTAAAAGAAGTTGGTGATTCACAGTTGTGTGTGACTAAAGAGCCCCTCTGGTGCTTCCATTGTAGCCGCCAATCAGAACGTGTAAACCTGTTGCTGAGTTGTCACTGACAAATTGGAAACAAATGAGCATCACGCTGCAACACGTCTTGCCTGTCGCTCGCGTTGCCACCTTGCTGCATCGCCTTCGTCTGAGCTATGTGTTCGTTATTTGGTCGTCAATTGTTTATTTGTCCTTCTTTTCAAATTGGTATTTGTATTGCTATTTGCACGTAGCTATGCCCAAATCACTATGAGAACAAAGATAATCCAGAAAACGTTCTGAAATATAACGAACATCAACAGCATAGGGTGTGGTATTACACGTAAATGCTCGAAGAAACTGAAAAGTTGGTAACATTGACAATGATAGAGAAACAGATGTGAGCAGTGCATCGGCCCTGTAATCTAGCTTACTGTTTATTGAACGTATGAGGCGAGTAGTAATTCTAAAACAAGCTATTATCCATCGAAGAGGGAGGAAATATCGCCCGCGGTCCACGGCTCTTTCTTAGGTATTGCTCCGTCATTCGCCTCGTCTTGATCGGAGAAACCTCGTAAAACTACCAATCAGTGCAACCGGTCGCTAAAATTCTCCTTCAGACAGCAGCTGAATGCGATCTAGCTATACAGCTAGTGTCAAAAATGCTGCCACTGTCGGGAATCGAGCCCTAAGACCTGCCAGGTCAGAGGCAATGCAGTGTCATCACTTGATGTCTAGAGGAAAACCAAATGGCGACTCAGAAAGCTATCATCCAATCAGTTTGCCATCTTATATGAGAAAATTATTTTCAAACTCAGGTTCATTATGTTAACTCGCCGTGAGCTTTACCTCTACACCATACAGCCACTCTGACGTTCTCTTGGACCGATGTTTAAAAATATAATTTTACCCCTTATTTGCAACAGACGATTTATGAAAATACAGAAAATTCGCCCTTTTTTCGGCGCCGGATTACAATATTTTATGTTTGTGTAAAGTAAGGGCGAGAAAGTAAAACTCCTTACTAAACTTTACACGCACCTCACTACAGTAAATGTGCTACTAGCACATGAGGTTTGTTTCCGATCTCTACTTTCTATCTACCGCCAAATATTACTGAACATCTCTTTTGATTGACTCAGGACATTTTCGAAGGATTCCATGACCATAAACATACAGCCGCTGTATTCCGTGACATTGCAAATGCGTTTGATACAATATGACAATTAGGACTGATATTCAAGCTCCGAAACATTGACACTCTCCAGTACCTCACATTCATAATAGGTTTCCTTAGTGAACGTACATTTTCTATGTGTCTTCTCGGCACTCTCTCAACACTATCAAAGCAGGAGTTCCAGAGGGCTCAAGCGTTTTCTCAACTCTGTTCACCATCTTCACCGCCATCAACATCCATTGTCACATTTGCAGATGACACATCAATTTACTCTACAAACCAAGGCATCCACCAAACAGCAGAAGAAGATCTCCAAAATCGTCACTCCGCATTTTCCGATTGGGAACAAAATTGGCATATTCATGTAATTGTCAGCAAAAGTCAAGGGGAAGTAGAACTCTTCGAAGTCCCCTCGATCTATCCCCTTTCACGTACCAGAACTACAACACAACATGGATTTCCGCGAACATCATGGCCAAATACATCGGAGTATTATTCGACAGACGAATGACATGGAGAGCAAATATGCACTAGAATTACAAGACAACAGTTCTGTCCCCTACTCAAGAAATCATCCCCACTTTAATTACACACATCCATTCACCTCTACCAATTTATGATTCGACTAAAGTTATGCTATACGTCTCCAGTAAGGGCCGCAGAATCCAAAACCAATACTCACAAAATCCAAGCCTACCTAAATAAATACATAACATCAATCACAAAATCACGTAGCTTATCCCAATCTCCCATGTCCTTAATGAACTCGGTATCATCTCCAAAACAGTACATTTCTCGCTTCTTTCTGCTAAATTCTACCGTAAATTTTCGCGAATACCCTCATCTACCCATTTCAAACTCGCAAAACAGAACCCTCAATAGAAATGTTTGAAAAGAGAACTGTGCAGGGACTTCCTTGACTCTCCTCTAGCAGACTGAATACGATTAGCTTTTTGATGTGATGTAATGTGATCCTGTAAAAAATAACTAAAATAAAAAATAATGCGAACCTACTGTAGGTAAATCAACTAATATATATGCCGTACACGGTTGCTAAGGGCTACAGACCAAGCCAGAATAAGCGAATTTTTTAAATGTGTTGCTCGCAAACCTGTATTTTTCTCGAAAACAAACGAAAGTAATGCCAATTTTGGCGTAACTTTCATCTTCAATTTTGCTTTCTCCCATAATATTTACTTGGTATCTATAAACTATTCTAATGCTGCGGCAAAACAAGCCATTTTTCGCCACGGGACCCTGAGTAACCTCTATTACAAATCCATTGAAAAAGTGAATAATCCTTGGGCCGTTATAAAGTACATTACATTGCCTAGCACATTGTGTAGTCAGAATACACATTGATACCTAAACAGTAACCACGACGGCATAAAGTCTGTCTGTCTGTCCATCTGTCCCTCTGTCCATTCGTCCGTGCATCCATTCGTCTATCCATGGCCAATCCAAGCGTCTAAAACGATCAAACGAAAATATAAGTGATGGTGTGTAGGTGAAATAATGGGATAGAAAAGGGAAGCATGACTAACGTTCCATGAGCACTACTTCGTTGCAATCGCACAATGCCAGTTAAGTTGCCTTCTCTTTGCGCCAACATCCTGAATTCCGAAGGGTCGAGAACTAGAAGCGCAATCATTCTCTTCTGTTCACAATCCAACTGAAGCAGAAAATTGCCTATTTTATTCTCAGAAAGGTAAAAGTTCATAAAGATGCAAAATCGCTGCATGCTCAAATTGAATTGATTGGTGTGACGTACATTTGGGAACGTTCGTCTTTATTTACAAGACAACTAGCACCACACCCGGCGTTGCCTGTTTTTTCTCATTCAATCCTTGTAAAATAGAAAGGTTTCCTTTATCTCTGTCTCTCTCCGAGTCTCTCTTTGTATCCCTCTGTCTGTGTCTATGTTTGTCTGTCTGTCTGTCTGTCTCTCTCTCTCTCTCTTTGTCTCTATCGCTCTTTTATTTTCTCCGTCGCTCTCCGTCACTCTCCGTCTCCCTCTATCTCACTGTCGCGCGCGCCCGTGCGGTTCTTGGGCCGCGTCCTGCGTCACACGGCAACGCCACAATGAAGCTCGTTGAGATCTCAGTTTGAATGAAAATTGAATAAAAATGAAGTGCAATTTGTCCTGCAGCGCCATTAATTAGACTTACAATAAGAGAGAGAGAGAGAGAGAGAGAGAGAGAGAGAGAGAGAGAGAGAGAGAGAAGTTTAGAAATTTACGTTATTGATTATTTGTATTTTATTAGACCAAACTGTTATTAACATTAACTTTGAAATTATCAATATACAATATCAAAGTATTCTAGAAAAATAACCATAATAGTATTCAAAGAACATTAGCTTAGGGAAAAGAAGGAAACAAAATAGGTAAGTTTCCATTCATGAGCAATTCAAATAGATTTTCTCGC
The DNA here is from genome assembly GCA_017312745.1 of Gryllus bimaculatus. Lineage (NCBI taxonomy): Eukaryota > Metazoa > Arthropoda > Insecta > Orthoptera > Gryllidae > Gryllus > Gryllus bimaculatus. The sequence goes on along the minus strand of BOPP01000065.1, from coordinate 6,310,098 downwards.
AATCTATGAATCGAGAGAAAAAGAAAACCTTGGAACACAGATAAACATGCTAGACTCATCAGGGCTGTGTGTATTAACTAATTAAAATATAATTAGTTTAGATAACGTTGCTCTCCTTGTCTCTTCTTAGAGCAACCCGAAATCAGTCTCAACAGATTAAAGATATTCAATTGTTTGCTTCCAATATAATAAGTTCTCCGTATTCTACATGACCATTACAACACAAGAATAAAACAAAATAAACTATCTTAAAAGGAGCATTTCTTATTTTATTTAGAACTTATTTCATCTTCTTCAAATACGAAACAGAAAGGCCGATTTTACAAGCAATGTTTCTTGTAAACTATTCCTGTCTACTTGTGAAAAACAGAGCATGGTGCAATCTGACTATGCCTTTTTAGGGAAGTAGATCAAGACTTTGGAAACGTGGCCTGCAGGCTGCCAGCAGAATAGATGGGCACCACTTTCGTTGTAACTCTACTGCTAAGGGCATTAGTTCCGTAAGAGTAGAGCAGGTTTATCCAGAGAAGTGGCGGTGTTCCTTCCGGGTTGGATCCAGCGCCGACCTAAACGTCGGCATCGTGGATTCTCCTTTCGAGATGTCTCCCCAGATAGGAATCGCGTCAGTAGGGACAAACATTTAGAGCCCCGGAGGTTTCCCGACCTATATGATAGTGTAATGCCTGTATGTATGAGTGAGTTTAAAGAAAGAAAGAAAGAAAGAAAAGAAGATAGGATAAAAAAGAAGAAAGAAACATTCCACGAGATCCATCGTCCGTTTGTTAGGGTATTGTTCTGGCAATCGCCTGGAATTGATCGTACAAACCTCGGCAAACTACAAGCAAGAATTCTATTAGAAATAGAGCTGAATTGGACGTAGCTTTTGCCGAAAATCCGTTTCCATCGCGACTCGAACCCTAGGGCCTCCCGATGAGCCCTCTCAACGAGCATGGCTCCAGCCCAGGCGGAACACGCTCTGCACTCCCGACATGTGTACACGTGGGGCTTGTGTGTTTGAGGGGAAAGGCAAGGACAAGGAAGAGGAAAGGCGGATCGCAAGTAGGTTCTGGTTCAGCATTCGCCTGGTGTTAGTCTGAGAAACCACGGAAAATCACCCGCCAGAGCAGCCGGCCGTTAGAATTCCCCACCGCCGACAGCTGCTGAATTTCGGTGAAGCGCCGGCCCCAGGTCGTCCCGCGCCGAGGCGGCGAGCAGCAGGCCGCGCGGCAGCAGGGTGCGTCCACAGCTCGAAGGGCGGCCGGGCGAGGGTTGGCGGAGGGCGGGGGCGAGGCGGGGCGGGGGCAAGCGGAGGGCGGGGCGGAGGCGGCGGGGGCGGAGGCGGGGGCGGGCGGCGTGCACGCAAGGCGCGCCGCTGCGCGATAAAGACGGCGTTGCGCCGCCGCCACGGCACGCCAGCCTTCCCGCCTCGCACGCCCCCTGCCTCCCCTGCCCTCGTTCCCAAGCACCTCCACCCCCCGGCTACAACAATCACCACTCTCATTGAAGTATTGACCAAAGTAAGATGACGCTCAAGGAAACGCTACATTCTCCATTAATCTTTCCTGTCCCGCTGCCACCATCGTCACCAGCCCTACTGTGTTCTCTCCTGCCGCGTGTGCCAACGTTCAATCCTTCATGAGACTGGCGGTCGCCACAGACTTCAAGGTTAACTCCTGCACTCCCTACCACAGCTGTCGCTCCTTGTCTTCACTATTTCACCATATTCCTCTACGCAACACATTTGACAAAAGTTATCAAAAAGTGCCTGCAGAAATCTTTATTAACTAGACTTCATGACGTCACATTTTATTAATCGGCATAATGATTATGTCGAACGGTCGAGAAATTGAGCAATTTTCTGTCAGTCGTTTTATCCACACGGGTTGACGAAACGTCGACCAAAAACCTTAACAGCAAATATTTTGATAATTTTTGCAAAAGGACATTGTAAAAAGTAACAAAATTCTTAATGCACTTCGTAGTGCATGTAAGAGACAATTGTAAGAAATTGTAAATTAATTGTGACTAAATGACTCCTCTAATCACACTTTTCCCTATATACTAAAAGTAGGACATGTTCACCGGGATTCAAGTAGCACTTAAATTCCGGTGGAATTAAACCATCAAGCTTAACAGGGAACATATTCCGTGTGTAAATTTGTTCCGAATTTTTATTTCTCAGGAATTATAACTTCAAAATCACCACCTCTGTCTTGCACATCGACAAGGCTCGTTTTGTACAATCCATCCTTTTTCCACACACCAGTGACTCCTATTATTATTACAATCTAAGGAAGAAATCAAATTTGAAGATAGGTCTAAGAGAATTCCATATGAAAGAGTATACATTCTAAGCATCGAAAACGATACTGTTTTCTTTAATAAATTTGAAGAAATCAGGCTTTGTGAAGGATGATGATTTTCGTTGTATCGTTCATTCTGATACGTTGATATTCAAATTCGATAAATTTTCAATATTTGTCAAAATGAATAATAATTAAATCATCACAAGCGTAACGTTAACAAAGTTTCCGAGATAAATACGATTGTGCATACTTGCAGTTTTTAATGTTTTCGACGTGTAAAGTTATTTTTAATATGGCATAGTAACTCCAAAGAGATGACGATTTAAAGGATATTGATTTATTATTAAGATAAGCGAGTTAAATGTCTTCCGAAAGACCTCTTCTTTCTTTCTTTCAATTTCTGCACCTGCAGGAATTTTCTCGTAATACTCGCTTAACGAAAACTCTCAAATCTTATAGAATACTCTTCCCATAGTAGGTGATCTGGGCTGTCCGGGTGACGCCGCGCCGAAGTCTGTGTTGCCGACGTCTCGACCATCCTGCCGTGGTCTTCCTCAGGGCTGGTATGGACCTACGACTTCATATTCCCATGGTAGATCACACACGGTTTTTAACTGTTTTTGACGATTATAAATAATAAATAAATGACTAAAGATGTAAAGAAAGATAGAAGGAAAGAAATAAAGAAAGAAATAATTAAACAAGCAAGCAAACGAACGAACAAACAAAAAAGACTTAGGATTTTTCAGGCAATAATTTCGACTCTGCAAATTCTACGTCTTTTGAGGTATCATCAGAAATATGCGTCTCACAATCAGACTCGAAATAAAACAGTTTTGTATTGTATGTTAATATCTCCCCTTCTTCAATGCACTATTCAAATAAAAAATAAGACTATACGGCTATCTTGAGTAAGAAAGTGACTGCCAGATGCTCGCCACCAACAGTTCTCAAGGTGGCCGCGGCATGTGGCATTTTAAGCTCGTACATCGACTTTAATTAAACAAAGTCCAGTGGCGTTGGAACGGGAAATTCTTTCTTGCATTATTTGCACACTCCGCAATATGAACGTGCAAATGGGTTCGAGGCGTCTGCAAAATAGCTTAATGTTGTAAATTTTATAGCAAGAAACTTGTTCATTACAGGATAATTCTGTTGAAGTGTCGTATAATGAATTTTTCTTGACCTCATTGTAACCATCTTTTTACCACGTATCTGCTGCGGCGAAGTACCCAAGAGCTTTGCATTGTTTTAAAATTTCGTGCCTGTTATAGATCTTGTCTCTCAACGCGCGCAGAGCTTTCACTTGCGGAAGAAGTTTCGTCTTCATCTAGAAACAACACATCGGCAAGCTACACAGCAAAGGTTCCATGCCAATTACATCGATAGTACCTAATATTATCGTAACAATAAAAAGCACAAGAATAACGATCAACAAGTATGTGAAATGTGTCTATGAAAAAAGAACAAATGATAACAATCCTAAATTTCATACCAGTACTATGATTTTATTAGAAGAAAATGTACATTAACTACTGGTGCTACAAAATGGCGGAGACTTTCTCGTACTAGTTTGGTGTCTTTGGTATGGGCTAGCTTGTCAGTCTTGCCCCATCCCCTTACCAGCTGCCATCTTTAGCCGCCCAATTAAATTTTTTAACAAAATCTCAATTTTTCATTTTTGTAATGATAGAACCGAGCTATTTCTATAATAATATTAAAGAAGAGTAAGTAATTGTCTTAAAGGGATATTTTGTGTTGAAAATTGGGACAAGTGCCTTTTATGCGTTACTGTGAAAGCGAAATTTGAAGCTCTTTTACACAGAAAATTTTTGAGTTTTCGAGAAACTTCATTAATGGACATTTGAAACACTTTCACTCACAAACACAGTAATATATATATATATATATATATATATATATATATATATATATATATATATATATATGTATGTATGTATACATACACAAATTGCTGGATATGTGCATGTTAATGGTAATGTATTATAATTAGAAATATTGCAAGGAAGTATGGGTTTGTTTCAGCACCACTAGTTTTTCACCGTTCGTCTGACACCGTACGATGTAAACAGGATTTTCACTTAAACGGAATCGAATGATCTAGCTGATGTCACGAACCCGCGCATTTGAAACGGATCTTTCAATGTCGAGGGAACTTAACATCAGGCACCAACATATTGTTGAAATTTTCTCAACACTAGCTCAAATGTTTTTCTTTAAATATTTTCTTCGGAAGGGACAAAAGACTTATAAAATGGTCCAGATCAAATTTCGGTGAACAATCTGAATTTTCGAAAATTTCAAACAAAAATTAACACTGTCAAAATACAATATTGACCTTAGAGATTGTTTCATAATGAAATCAGATTTTAAAACTAGATCTTGAATTAATGTAATTGAAACACTGTAAATTAAACAACTGCAAATACAAATCAACATGATTTTGGCATCGGGAAGGGAAGCGCTCAGATGTGTAGCTAGTGGCGTAAGGGACACGTGTCAAGCGTGATAAGTCTAAGAACATGAGGTCGATTCGGAGAATGCACGAAATGAATTTTTCTGGAAGTAATTTTTCTCTGCAAATTCACGTAGTATTGCGTAGCCTTTACAAATAAGGCGTGAAAGTTTATTATGTTAAAGCAGCACTGATTTTATATACAACACACTGTTTAAATAGTATGTATAGAGAGAGAATATTTAAATGGGTGAATTGAGACCATTCACCATTTTATAAAAAATTATGTTTACGAAATTGAGATCAGTATCATAATAAATGTTATCACGATCATATCGATTATTACTTCATTAATACCAAAAAATAATAATTCATGTAAAGCAAGTAATATTAGAACAAACCCATTGTATATGTATTATAAACATACGTGATATCATATTGTAACGTTTCTTCGTGGTGAATTAAAACACACAGGTAATATTTTAACAAAGACGTTTATTTTGTTTCTTAATGATACACTTAAATACTTCATTTATTTAAAGATAGGTAGCACAGCCCTTGTGTTCTTCACTTGGTTATTTCCTTACACACGACTCTGTTCTCTTGACTGTTTATTTACACTGTTGAATTGAATTGAATAGAATTGAATTAATGCTTTATTTTACGTGGCGAGACTCAGGCCATGAGGCCTGCTCTTCCGTCTGACCACGCAAATTTCGCTACGTTCCTTACACCAACTAGCAGAGAAAGAAGGTATTTCTTGGGCGAGAAACAGGCGATTTGAATTTAGCTCAGAGGCGTCATTTAGGCTTGAGGATCTTTTACATGCAAGTAAATCTACGAACATGGGACAGCCGGCTTTACTTCCCCTCCGAAGGAAGGCGTACGAAGGATTTTTTTCGCCCTTAAATACCCACGGCTTCGAACCCGCCAACTTAGGTACAACATTCCGATACGCTAACTGTTACACCATCGCCGCGCGCAAATTATTCACTTCTTCTGATTATTTATTTACACTTTCGCACCCACTTCTTTTACATGATCGCTCAGTCCGATAAACCTAGCACCGTCCGATGCACTGTTGACGGTCCAAATCGCTGACCACAATTCACGGCGCTGATCAGGGTCCACTGCACTGCTGTTCACCGCGCTGCACACTTCACAGCTCAGCTGTACTTCACTGTACTCTTCAGACTGCTGACTGCTGTTCACCCACTGCACCAGTGTTCACCGTAATGCACACTTAACAGCTCAGCTTCCACTTCCGACTGACTTAGACTGCATACTGACTAACTACATACTGTCGCGAGTTGAGAGGGAGAGGGAGGACCCCACAAACTCGTGCAGGAAGAAAAGAAAGTATATTTTAAATAAGTTTATTCACTTACCCGCGTGGTAGACCCTACGACCTGGGAGCGGGTGGCGTGGCGACGGCTGGCTCCGGCAGATTGACGTGTAATAAGAGGGGCGAGGTGCGAAGTCCTCACCATTTTATAGCCTCGGAACGCTGGCGTCGGCAAATGACAACTGGTCACTTGCCGACGGCAGCGTGTCGCGAGGGCCGGAAAGCCATATCGCGACAATACTGACTGACTCGCGGCCGCCAGCAGTGGGGAATGTACACCTGTCTGGCACCCGCCTCGACCCATCCGGCGACTTGCGCCTCACCTCTACGCGACTCGCGACTAACCGTCCTGTTCGCGGGGCGCCGGCAGATGACGCAATCCACGCAGCGAATCCCGGCAGATCCCGAAATGTATCTGTATCAACGAGACACATAACATGGATTTTGACAACATAAAGAGTTAGAGGATTTAATTTTCTGTATATAGGACCAAAATGTATCCATTTTCTCGGTACCTGCACCCGAGGATAAGAGATTTTTCTATCAAAAATTCGCCGTTTCCTGGCGCACGATTACAATTCTTTTTCTTTTTACCAAGTATGTACGAGAAAGTGAAATTGTAACGCCGCGACACGGTAGTTTGAAATTAATAGAAATACTTCTCATTTTCTGAATGAATGAAACGGAATTTTGAATTGTCGAATTTCTGTTGATATATTTGCTTTTTATAATTTAAATGCGCTACCATTGTCAATTAGTTTTATAAGCTGTGGCTGAGAAGTGATAATTTGGACAGAAACTGCAGTTTTATAATTTTTTTAACCGCCACTGCTGTCAGAGAGTAGTGTTGTGGCACCACTAGTTTCGTATAAAGAGAGAGAAATAAATAATATTTATGCTTAATTGAAAGCACATTCATAGCATTGTGTATGTAAGTATGTATTGTGAACGGGCTCAGGCCTATCGGCGACGTCCCTGCCTCGTGGCCATGGGTAAAGGGGGTACGTAAGGTTTGCACGTAGATCTCCTCGCCGTATTCCGGTCTTCTCAACTTGAGAAGTGAATTTTCTCACCGTCACACAGCAACATATACTGGGGCATTGCAAGGAAAACGCTCACTATAGTCTCGGATCGACCAGGAATCGAACCCGGGGCTGCATAGTGGAAGGCGATCACGCCGACCAAGAGCAATCCACGACCCCACGTTCACAATATTAGTTGTAATCAATTATTAATCAATCGAAATTGTCCAAAACGTCAATAAAATGAAAATAATTAAAGATGTTGTCATTGCCAACAATATTTTTTAATTCAATAGCAGCTTTCGATGGCTAAGCCATCGAAAGCTGCTATTGAATTAAAAAACATTGTTGGCAATGACAACATCTTTAATTATTTTAAAAATGCCAAAGATATCTTACCACAACACCTATAATAAAATGAAAACTTGCGTTGTCTTCGGAGCCTCGCCCCTAGCAAGGCACGTGGCTTCGTGCGCCCTCATATCAAGTGCAAAGACGCCGGCAGGCGTCTCAGCCGCGGGCAGCCCTGCAAGCGATTTCGATCGAGCGTGTCGGGGCGAAGGCGTGCGTGCGCGCGTGCGATAGGCCCCTCCGTGCAGGAGCACGTCCGCCGGCGCTGGCGCCGCGCGGCCTCTGGCCTGCTTCGGCCGGCTTTTAGGGCGATGCCGCCAGATAGAACCGTTCGAATGCGAATGCGTGTAGGTAGGGTCAGCGCCTGAATGGGGTAAGGTCATATGCAGGGAAGATATTGCAAAATAGGGCGCGACTTTCGAATTTATAATCACCGCAATTATTTGAGAATGGGATTAGATAACGAACCATTCTCTCAAGTTCGAACAAAACTTTCAACTGTCTGAAGATATGTATATCAGTTATGCCGAATTTGATAATTTGTTACTTCTCTTCTTCCGTAGTACGGTTGATCAGAAACGTACAGAAATTAGAATTCCATGGAAAATTAAATCAAGCATTTGAGATTCAGTGCGATTTGAGGGATCTAACTCTCGGTTTAGTAACAACTAGGGGAGGATTTTTAAACCCTAAAAATGTTGAAACATGCCTTTAAATATATGCATTATGTGTTAGAAATTCTTTAATATGCAATTAAAATTAACAATATTGCATTTATTACATAAACCTTTCTTGATAAAATTCTGGGGAAGCATGCTTTATATATTTCAAAAGATATATTTTTGTGCAAACATAATATAATCTACTTTATTTCGCGGAGAAATAATTAACGTAAATATTCACCTTAGTACGTCTTGTTGCACTTTTTGTGCCTGGTTTAAAGATGTATCAAGAAATTAATTAATAATTTAAATAATATCAAGAAATATCCTACATTGACACAAGTATTTTATCATTAATAGAAAAGAAAATCAATGAACGCTCACAAATAAATAGATTCTATGAAACGTTTTGGAAATATTATGTAACAAGAGAATAGTACAGGATTTATTTATTAAGACAGTCCGTTTCATTGTATTTTAACATTTATCGACCAAATTGAGATTTATTGTTTAATAAAAGTTAAAATACAAAGAAACTGACTGTCTATAAATAAATCCTGGATCATTCTCCTATTACAAGTTATAAAGGCAGTTTTAAAAATAAGTCTCAATTTTATAGAAATTGCAAAATATGCGCCTATATTTACACGAATATGCACCAACAGGCAAAATCGGCCTAATATGCACTAACATATTAATTGATGTACCATCCAATTCTAACAATATGACAAGAGAGTTTACTTAGCTACGCTCTGAAGCAACGGCCAAAAATATGCACATGTAATAACCGCTTAGAATGTTAAATTGTTTACTCACACACAGTATCGGGCTTACGGGCTTTCGGGTTTGGTCATTCGAAGTTAACTTTCAGCAAGATTTTGGAACAATAATTTAAATGCTAAATATTTGAACAAATTCTATAATAGACGAATTATATAAATAAAAAGCGTGTCGTTAATAACGACAATTATTTATTGAAGACAAATATTTGCAATGTTTCGTAAATATCTTACATCCTTAGGTATTGTAAAGCAGAAATGTAAGGCAACACCTTTAGATATCTGCATGACAAGTTCGATCTACTTTAAACTTTGTATAAAAATCATTCAATTATTTTTGCTTTGCTCGTACGCTCGCAAGTTTATATTGTTATCAGAGTGCACTTTATTCTTATCCATTGTAGAGAACATCAAGACTTTTCATGGTTCAGTACAAAATAAGAGATTTTTTAGGGGGGGAAGACGCGACTTACATATCTAATTACATCCGAGAGAAATGGCTCAGTGCATCATCTGATATTACTGACCGGAAAGTATTGCACTTCTTGCAGTAGCCATCCTCTCTGGGCCTTCCTCTACTAAGAGTAGTTTTATTGGCGGAGGTATTTGTTCTCAATTGGAGTGCAGTGATAAAAAGACTAGGTTTCAGAAAATGATAATCTTTCAAAAAGGCATTTCCAATCGGATCCTTTATACGCGCCCTGACTGCTCTCACTTGGGATCTCAGCTTCTCCCGGGCGGCTGCATCGTCATCGGCGCATTTCTTCTTACATGCCCTTAAATCTTGTTCAGAATTGAACCAGTGGAGTCTCAGTGATTTTAATTTTCCGTGGCCAAAACCCGGACCCCGGAGTCTTGGATGTCCGTTGGTAAAAACCCGGGCAGGTGCTCAACCATCTGCAAAAAGAATCTTCGGATTTTAGGTTCAGCGCAACCCTAGGTTCAGCGGAACTCTTGGAACGTGTTGGGTGAGCCGCAGCAATCACAGTACTTCATTTCTTTTGACAATAATTTTTTAGAATATGCCATCTGCCGTACTCATACACAGATGAAGGAACTGATTGACTGCCACTCTGATTAGACCGTCCGCTTCTCCGAGTATCGACATAGATTGCATGGATAAAACAAACTGATAAAAGTAATGTAGCATTATGTAGGTATGAAGTCATGCCAACTTCTGAGTGGGCTTTAAATGCGCCGTCTGAAGCCTCGACACTACTACCATGAAATTCGATATGGATGATTTAGATGGGAAGCCGTTCGAGATAGAGTAGTTAACTCCCTGGTATGTTAATGTGTGGTCGTTACTGACCAGAGGAATTGTCTCCCCCAACCTTTCCAGACAGGGTCCTCAATGACGCAGGATCTTTTAAAAGTTGTAATTTGAAATGATGAACATTTCGTGACGGACAATGTCATTCCGAGGGCCCCAAGATATTTCATCCCATTGTTGAGCTCCTGGGGCATCTTTTGTTAACAGCATTAGATCGTCAGCAAATGCTAAATGACACACTCCTTTCCAATAGCGTGTATACTGACATGTTTTCCAATTTCTCAAGCAGGCACTCCACGATGTGATTAAAAAGGAGTGGGGACAAGGGGTCCCTCTGTTTTACTCCTCTACCAGTTGGCACCTCAATTCCTTTCGGGGAAGCTGAATGACGATGGAAACATCGGGATCCCTTTCCTGGACAGAGTCCGCCGAATCGCCGCGTGAGGAACAGTGCCAATGCTTTAGTTATATCTAGCGCAGCACCTGCACCACCCTTTGTTTTTTCACATCATTGGCTGCTTCGTGAAGAATTTAAATATTAGCGAAGTAGTCAGGTTCAGGGATAAACCCTTTCTGGTGTGGATTGAACTTCACCACGGATCGAATGTGTTTGCCTCATCCATTATGCCCCAAAAGATCCCGCAAGGCAAAGAACTAAGTGTGATGGGGCGATAGTTAGTGACCACCGTATTATCCCTATCCTCTTTTGGTATAAGGACGGTGCGAATAGCTTTCTATCCAGAAGACACAAAGCCACTCTATGAAACTTGGGGGTACAATAGGGACTATATTTCAATTTTCCTGAGGATATGAGGCTAACTTTTATCTTATCTGGTTCTGAGCAGTGGCATTTTCCATCCCAGTCAGACGACCTTTAATTTTGGCAACATGCACCGCGTATAGAGTTGTGTCTGGGTCCATTTTAGGTGTCAACAATTTATCATCCTCTCTTAATTCGGAAAGCCGAATTCGTGACATGTTACCTGGATTTGTACAGGTCATTAACCTCACTCCTGTTAATGTGCTGTTTATTGCCAATATTACAGTCAATACCCCTTCTAATGAACTTTGCCAAAAGCGCTGAATCATTCTTGAAAAGATGTTGCGCCCTAGCATAAAACTAGCGCTTCCCAGCGCAGCGCGACGGGGTCTTCTAAATCTGATGATGGCCGGTGCAGAGAGCCGACCGAGTGCTCTACTGACTTGGCAGAGGCTTCTTCCAACTCGTCATGGGGTTGAATATTTATTTGGAGTTTATTTCCTGCCTCAATGAGCTCTTGAGCCACATTTCTTTGAGAAGTGCCCCAGGTCCCTGTCCAAGTTGAAATGCTTTCCTTCCAATTAGGCTTGGCTTCTAGCGTGGCTCTGTTAAGACAAGTTTCAGTAGTTACGTCTCCGGGTGTCATAGCAGCGGAGGCCTCAATAAACGTTTGGCCCTGTCCTAACCGACCAGCGGTGTCGGAACTGGCCATGTCAATAGCAGAATCAAAGAGGACGGGCTCAGCCAAAAGCTCCTGATTCATCTCTGAAACTATAACGGCCTTCTCGTTAGAGGATCTCCCCCAATCTACTTCCGGGGAGGCAATGTCTACCAGTACAAGGTCCTTTACTATTGTGACGTCATGGATACTCACAGCGACCACAGACACAGAGCTTTCATATAACAAATATATTTATTAACAAAGAAAACAAAACAAATATATACACTTAATAATCTACTTACACCCTAGCTCTGATAGACCTACTATCCCCTGATCGCGGGGGCGATCCAAACCCGATTGAAGATGGTTTTGATTGTGGCATTCGCCACTCCTACTTTTGAAGCGCGCACAAAGCCTAGCTTCCGTGACCGGATGTCACGCTGGGACACAAAGTCCGTTCTGGCGCACCAACGGCTGGTTTGCCTCGATCGCAGGAGTGATCTTATCCGATGGAGAATCGGCGTGAATAGTGGCACTCAACCACTCTTCACCTCGGAGCACGCACACAGCATCGCTCCCCCGTGACCGCAGTCACCCAAGGACATAAAGTCCTCGCAGGCTTCGTTAACTAGTGACTCCAGCCTCGCGAGCCTGGCTCGCATATGCACCGTCGTGGCGCCAGGTTTTGTGCACACACACGAGGTTCTCCCACTGTCTCCAGAACCCATCCACTGGCTCCGTACACTCTGTTATATAGGCGAGGCCCACGTGACCTACTACGTCACGCCACCCACTTGTTATAACAGTGAAAAGTTTCTAAAGGCCGGATACCCCAAAGCCTTGTGTCTCCCGTTTCCGCGTTCTTGCCTTTACGGAAAAACCCTTCTTCCTGTGGCGAGGCTAATCCTCTACCAAGCGTCCCCAAATAGATGCCACGAGGCACGCTGGCTAATACGTTACTATACTACAAATAGAAACAATATTTATCCACTTTATCATTAGCAGTGCTTGACAATGCATTTTTTGTCAGAAAATCGTCGTTTTTACACATTACAATATTTTCCCTACATTGAGTAAGCAATGCGGGAGAAAGTAAACTCGTCGCTGCGGATCAACGTTGACCCTATTCGTACGTGACTGGTGATTTTTGGTGTCACGCTTACTGGTCTTTCCCAAACACTCTTACAATTCCTGTTGGGAAGGGAATCGACAAGGTGAACGACAGAGGTACAGAAGTGCAGAGTTGAAACAAGGTTTATTGGGAATACAGATATCTGAAAATTAATTTTTGAGATGTGTTTACTATGTCATAAAATGAACAAAGTGTGTAAAAATAATGATTTGTACAGATTTATTTAATAATATACAATACATTAAAATAGTTTGTTGACATTTATATGTACACATTACCACCAATAAGAACGTTATGCATTTATGCACGTACATTGGTTTTGCTTTCAGTTTTTATATGATCACACTTAAAACAATATTAGGCACTTTTAGAGATTTGATGTAGAGAGTCTGCTACCTTCACAAAAAGCGAGATGCGAGTACGATCAGCATCAAAGAGAAAACTGATTGCCCAACCACAGAAACTGGCGAGCCATCTGAAAAAAATATTTCGTTACTTTTGTATTACTTAGTTTATACTAGTCCATTACTCTTAGTATTAGCAATCGAGTTAATGCCAAATCAACAAAAGTTAGTCAGAACCATTAACAGAAATTTGTTCACTAGTGATTCAAAACGATAAATAAACAAAAAGAAATGTGTATTTTACGATTGCTGTTAAAAATATTTTTCCCTAATCCTTATTTATTTAAGAATCACCAAAATTGAGAATTTTCACAACTACAGGCGAAGGTGGTAATATGAGCCCCCACTTTTATTTCGATTCGGATCAATTAAAAGCCTTTTTTAAAAACAAATAAAACTTAAACTTCAACAATTGTTGAAACTATTTAAAAAAGATGAACTTTCTTAACTGCGCAGAAAGAGGATAAAGAATTCAAAAGAACTCATATTTGAAAAAAAGATATGTGCTGGCCCTGTCAGAATATTAATTAATGCAAAACTTTAATGATAATAATTACATATTTAAATTTACGTAAAGGCTACTTTCTTAAAAAACGTGGAAAATAAAAAACATAATTTACAAAAATCACAAATATAAATGTCATTTTCGCCCCCCCCCCCCCGCACACTCATAGTGCGCCCACATTTTATACCATCCCCTAGACCCTCAGTTCTCGACAGTGGTCGGCAGAAATAGTTACTCGACTTTTTTTCAGCTCATCACCTAATATAGGTTTTCTTCCTAATTTAAATAAAACTATTTCTTTAAAGGTTTGCAATCACGAACGGGCCTTCGAAGAGAAGATATTGGTACGAAATGGAAACCTTTTTCAAATCCCCTTCCTTGCTCTTAACATCGTTGCCTTAACCATGTCTTCAGTGTTCCAGTTTTTCCTTTTTGTTTGGAACCTAGAACCTTTCGATGCATCTAAGTTGTAGTGTATGTAATATGAACCCTTTAATGTTTGTAGTTCTTATACCCATCTTAGTTCGGGGCTCATTTTACAACCACCGCTATATTAAAATTCTGCAAACCAAAACAGGCCATTCTTACGTTCGAAATTGTAGTTTACGGGCATAAAACAATGTTTAAAACACATTGTATTTCATTTTTTAGGAATAAGAATTGATCTAAGCGAACTCGAAATGTGATTAAAAGCCAAAGACTTACCTTCCAAGGTTTTTAGAACCGAGAGGTGTTTAACACCTCTGTTACACATAAGCCACTTTCACAACTGAACCACAGAGCAAAAGAAATTATTAAACTAATAGTTTAAATCGTTCCTGATATAGTGATTGCGATGTAAGAACAGGTATTAACGGGGCTCATATTATATACATAACTAATATTACCACATTTACCTTTACAGTAAGTTATCTATGGTGACGTTTTTAAAAATAAAGCATTTTTAAACGTAATACTCGTAATTAGGGCCTGGATGTTTCTGACATGTAGTATTTTTTTCTTTGCGTTATTTCCACGGAAAATATAAGGTGAGCATGACTTTATGTTTTTAAGAAATGTTCCATATCTCGTAATTGTTATCTAATTGCTTGCAATTTTTGTTGTATATAATTGTCATACACATAATATATATACATATATATATATATATATATATATATATATGTGTGTGTGTGTGTGTGTGTGTGTGTGTGAATTAGGAGGGTAAACTAGAATGTAGACGGAGAATAAAAATTGTCCAGATGCAAATGAAGGGTTAGTTCAGTTTTGTCAGGTTTTGTGCCAAGGTCAACCGCTCCTATAAAATTTATTTAATATCTTTTTTAAGTAGAACTGTCTCCAAGGCGCGCTAAAGAAAGTGCGCATTGTGAACGGTCTAGATTTTCAAAGAATACGTTCAATCTAATGGATAATTAAACAGCGAAAAATTTGGAAGGTTTCAAAAATCCAACCAAAAATTTTTAAGTCTATTTATGGTCAAATTTTCATATTTTTTAGGTCGTAAATGTTTGCATATTTCTATCATTTTTAGGTCATCAACATCTGGGCCCTTGTAATATTATAACGCTTAAGTAGAGAAGGTCGTAGATAACACTTAAAGAAAGAGACTTACTGACACATCCATTAGAACCGTCATCAACGAAACCGTAATCACAAGTACAGTAGTTATTCCGACATACAGAATTTTCAACAATACATTCACTCTGGTAGCCGCATTTTTGATCCAAATCTAAAAAAAACAAAAATGAAATTATGGCACGCTATACACGTCTTACATTTACATTAAACAAATTACATACAAATATAGAATATTAACAATATGTTTTGAGAAAAATAAACATTGATATTTCAAACTCTAGAAAAAAGGCACTGAAAAATACAATTTTCCCATAAGTATATTATTAATTGAAAATTCAATCGTTAACGTTGAATTATTATCCAGTGACAGCTCCTTGTGTTAGGTAAAGTGAATCTGTGAAACTCACATTCGACAAGCATGGCAAGCCTTTGCCCGAGCAGTGAAGGAGAGGCAGTCTCATGCGGACGAGAGTGCACTGAGCAGCCGTAATTTTTGAAACGGCTCCTAACACAAGTAAAGAGGGGACACCTCCTAACGACTTCGTATCGTTCGACGTAAAGCGCGTTCTGCTCCAAATCCCACAAAATTATGAACTTGACGAAAGTAAATTTTCTTATACCAATTAACTAAACTAGTGGTGCAAAAACATCCCCCCCTTAGTAAGGGTTAGCTAATACTATGTACACCGCAATTTATCTTTCAAGATCTTTTCGAGATGGTTCAAAAGCTTTTGACGTCATTGATCATAACATTTTACTTTCAAAATGACAGTATGGAATTCGTAGTATTGCTCGAGATTGGTTATGTTCGTACCTTAAGAAACTATCTCCGAGAGAAGAAAAACCTCACTGAAATAATAGTACATTATGTGCACACCTTGCTGAATCTTTCTTTTAATTGCATGTGGAGTCCCGCAGGGATCGATATTAGGCTCTATTCCCTTCGTAAACGACATTCGGTGATTAGAAATGAAAGAACAGTTCTCTGTACGGATGATACGAATATTCTATGCAATAAAGAAACCATAAATAGCCCAATATCAGGAATTTCAAATTGGTTTCGTAATAATAAATTAATTGTAAATGAAAAGCAAACGGTTTAATGCAGTTTTCCATTTCAAATAAACAACTCTGTACTTCATTGAAAATGAACGGTGTGTCATTGACTGATGTTAAAGTAACAACATTTTTAGGTCTTTCAATTCAGTCAAACCCTTAAATGGAACGTCCATTTAAATGAATTGAACACTAATTAAGTTCTTTATGCTACGTTTTCAGAATTCTTTCAAATTCAGTCAGCCTCCACACTGCTCGTTGTGAATATTTTGCGAATATCCATTCCCGCCTGAGATCTGGCATAATATTCAGGTTAAGTACATCTTATAGCTCCCAGATTTTAAGATTACAAAAGAGAATTATATGAATAATAACCAAATCCCACCCACGTAATTTTTGTATGCCTCTCTTTATTAATCTAGGTATCTTTCCATTACCTTGTCTTTTGATATATGAATCAGTGTTGTTGGTTTTTTTGTTTAAAATGACTTACTTAACGGTGGGATTATACTTTCAGCAAACGCTGATATCTATAACCACAACATTCGACGTAGTAATCATATTCATCAGGTGACAGTATCAACAGTTCACTACACAAAATACACACAATATCTGCACATTATTTTACAACACCTTACCAGATGACATTAAATGATTAAATTCGATACAAAAGTTTAAGTCCCAAGTAAAATATGTTCTGCTGCACAACTGTTTCTTTACAATTAGATGCTATACCTAGTATCAAAAAGTAGTGTTAATTTTAACAACCACATTTAAAATATTATTTAATGACATTTAGATTGTATAGTTCTAAAGAATCTGCAACAAGAATTGTACTTCAACTTCTGGGTCAATGATCCCATCTGGTTTTAATCCAGTTTCCCTGAGCAAAAGGTGAGATGGCCCCTTGTTTTGCTTCTGGACGTAAACGTAACTTCAAATTAACTTCTCCCCATAGCCTATCACACAGTTTTGAACTGTTTAGGACTAAGCTAAATCGTGACCCAACACTAGACTAATTCACAGCTACCGTCTCGCGGGACGGAATACCATTGTCGCTTTCCAATCGGATATTTCCTGAAGGTTATCAATTTCTTTCATATTAAGTTATTAAATTCATTAAAGTTGAAGCTTCCTTGTAAAGAGATTATGTAAATGGGTTCCTTTGGAACTAACACTTGCGGCAAAGATGCGTTAGCTTTTAAGGAACCAAACCGCCTATCGGCTAAAGTACTTCTGGAAGCAAGTGTTTAATTTTACTTCTTTCACAAGGTGTGCACGCTATCCTGCGAAAATATTTTCTGGTGAGACCATAGAATTTACTTTCAAAGATAATCAAATACTCGACTCTTTTTTCAGCTCGCCGTCCAATATAGGTTTTTTCCCTAAGCTGAAGTGTATGTAATATGGCCCCTTTAAAGTTTGGAGCTATATTAAGCCATTGGATTCATCTAGATTTTCGTTACCAGGCCCTTGTAATAACAGTTTTTCTACCAAAAATTCGCCGCTTTTTCGCCCAGCATTACATAACTTTCTCTCGGCGAACTCTCTCCATTCATCTCTTTCAGCGATGTAATCATTTTGGACCAATTAATTTAGTATATGAATAAGCACATCATGCAAACAAGGCTTTCTGGCACATTACAGAGAAAGAGACATTAAAGACACATATTGAAGTGAATTAATGACCTTTACTGGACTCCTCTTCTTATTAGGATTGCGAAAATTAATAGAACAGATCTTTCAGAAATTTGGGCAAATGACGGGACAGAAATAGAAACTTGGCTGCAGATATGAGCCAGAAAACATTTCTATGTATATTGTTAGTTATGAGATTTGATGACAAAAGCACTAGATCAATTGACAGAAAAACAGATAAACTAGCTCCAATTAGATCTGTTTTAGATAAGTTTGTAGACAATTGAAAAAAATTCTATTCGCCTGGAGAGTTTCTCACGATAGACGAGAAACTCGAACCTTTTGGGGGCGGCAAAATATGGGCTAAAAGTATATGGTCTATCGGATTCTAGAACATTTTATACAGTGAATTTAGAGTTGTATTGTGGAAAGCAACCGGAGAGGCTGTATTATACTGAGAATTTGAAATAGTTCACAGACTACTGCATCACCTGAAGGGATCTTGTAGGAACGTTACCCATGATAGTTGGTACACAAGTTATCCACTCGCAGTCGCTTTTGAAGGACAATTTTACCTTTCTCGGAACAATGAAAGCCAACAAGAATAATTTACCAAAATAATTTATCCCTTCCAAAAATAGAACTGTTGGTAACAGTCTTTTTGGTTATAAGAATGGTGTAAGAATTGTTTCTTACTTTCCAAAACGTAAAAAATATATAACTTCAACCATCAATCAAAGCGTAGTTGATCCAAAAACTTCCAAACCAGAAATTATTCTGGACTACAGTTCTACAAAAAGGGGAGTAGATGTGTTAGATCAAATATGTGCTGCTTATTCTCTTAGTCGGAAAACCAGAAGATGGCCTCTTGTGTTTTTTTAAATGTATCTGAAATAAAAGCAGATATTCTTTGCCGTGCTATCCTCAATTCAGAGTGTAGTCAAAGAACATTTTTAAGAACCTGTGACCAAGCCTTTGAAAACCACTCTGGATAAAAACAGCATTAATGAAATCACTTGCAGTAATCCTAAAAAGCACTGTAAAAAAACATTTCAACCGTGAAACTGACTATTCTTCTAATGAAAACATTCTAAATAAGCAAAAAGGTCGTTTACGTCGTAAAAAATTTACGTATGGGCGTACCAAGAATAATTACACAACAATAGTGATCAACCTGCCAACAATTTACATGTAGGAATCACATTGTAAAAATTACATATTTTTGTGAATCGTGTGACCAACATGATATAGAAAATGATGAATGAAGGGGCAATTCTTTGAATTTATCAACTATTTTTGCAATCATTTCGTTTTTTTTGTTAAAAGTTCTTTGTAGTCGTGAATATGTTCAAACAAAATATTTATGTGCAATAAATACGTTATATTCACATATTTAGTAACATTTTAGTTGCTGTAAATGAAATCTGTACGCTGTGTGCCCATTTACGTAAGTAATTCTCGCGCACCTAGTTGAGTTAATATGCTTAATACTTTTAACATAACAAAATATGTTAGGGATTGTAGGGACATCTGTCCCTTATGTTTTACGTGAAGTGCCCTCGCCAGGAAACTGATAATATGTTTGTCAGTACAGAAGGCTGACAAGCTGCGCCCGCATGAGCTACTTGCTCGTCTGGGAAGCTGTTGGCTCCTGCCGGCACAAGCAACTTCCCCTCACTGTGCTTTAATTTCTCCTCCAAATACAGAAAAGGGTGTACACGCGCTAGCTGAAGAAGGGAAGCTTAGTTTAACGCGCGCGAAATACGCAAAAGTATGATTGCTTGATCCGAAGATATGGTTGCCAGATTTTTCTATCAAACAACCGAATTTGAATTATCTTTATTGTTTTTACTACTTATTAATTTATTTCTTATATATTTGGTATTTAAATTCTGCTTTTAGACAGGATTATGTTTGAATTGTTAACTATTGACTTTCATTTCGTGTCATGCTTCGTTAAATCTTTTTTTATTAATTGTAAATAGCGAGAGTGTGAAATTAATGAATATTTCTCTCTTATGGGCAGAGAGCTCTTTTAACAGACATGCAATTTTATCTGTTAAATCTCCTAATATAGACGTAGGAAGTTAATGAAATTATTGCACCCTTAATTATAAGTGATTGGAAAATCAACATTCTTTTCAAATTTCTTTCTTTCAATTTTTTCTTTCTCTTTACTGACAACTTAAAATATGACTTATGTATTTTATTTTAATGGATAATTTCTTTTTTAGTAGAGGAAAATAATATTGTTTTTTCGTCCATAACTGTCGACAGGCATCAAGCGACGTTACGAAACCCCGGAGTAACCTTTACTTTAAATCTCGCGGCGAAATGCCAGCGAACTCAAGTGAGCTAGTGTAGTGACAAGTTGGCTGACCTGTGTTTGGTGGGTACCAGACGGACGTGAGATAGACCCAGAGATTCTTCAGAATTGAGTAATAGCTTTGGGCCGCCATGGCGTCGGAGGGAGTAGGCCGATATTTTTAGAACCGAGTGCTCGGTGGTGCCGCTGACGGTTCTCACTAGCAGCGGGAGTGTCACGTGGTAGTCTACAAACACGCAGGTGGGGGCTGTGCCGACGGGTGTAAAACAGGCCGTCTCGCTCTCGCCGACGGATTTTGATTCTGAAGACCGCGCGCTTTGCGCAAGACGTACACCCAGGTTGGTGCGTTTTAATGCGTGGTGCCGGTGACGACAGGTCTCATGATTGGCGGTGTAGAAACGTTAATTTGAGAGGCTGGGTCTCTTTTCTATATATCCTGTGTATCCTGAAGGGTGTAAGTCGTGAAAGAGTCGCGAAACGGCCGTGAAATACCACGAAAAAGCGTACGGGTGTGGTGTAAATTGTGTACATATGCAAATAAACCTGTAACAAATGTTCATGTCTGTGTCGCCTTCCACGATGCCACACTAGTTCTTTAGCCACGGCCTTGACTTCCCGCCTTATATAATTTTATTTGTCTCTTCGAGAGTTCATGGAGAAGGAAAGCTTAATCTGATGAATCAAAAGAGCACTTACACTTGGTACTCCAGCAGCCATTGTTGTGATAATGCATGTTGGGCCAGCAAGTGCATACTGAGTCACAGTAGATGGTACTCTGTCCTGGCGTCAAAGGGGCGCACTGGTCGTCCTCCTCACATTCCTCTCCATATTCCGTTGCAACTGCAAAAATTGATCTTTATTGATTTATTATTCTTAATAATTGATCCAATGACTAACACTTGAAAACAGAAAAATAAGTGCATATGACATTTCTGATAGAATCTGTAGGTACTTACAATATAATATAGTTTTGGGGGTATTTACAAAAAATACAATTTTAAAAACTAGACGAAATAGTTTATTTTTCAACTAGTTTTATGTTAATATTAATTGCCCAGGTACACGTTTTGAGAACGAGTGACGTTGTGAGTGAGTTTTCAAATGTGTAAAAATGGAATAAAGCAACATTATAAACATACGACTTGCATACATAATTTTTTGTACAAGAAAATTACAATTTTTATAGAAGAATCAACGTTATTTTTTTGGAAACGACTTACGGGTATTTGACATATTTGAAAAAAATTGATTGTCAGCAATTTGGTTTACCTCCTCTTCAGGATTCGCTCGCTACGAGTGGCTGAATGTGAGTTGAGGCAATCACTCGTGCTTTAAACGGCAATAGCTCATACCCTGATCTATTTACTAAAACTTAATGTACTACAAAATCTTTACAAAATTCCACTTGATCAAATAGCATTCTTCTCAACTTACCTGGAAGACATTTGTCGGCCCCTCCTCGTACGAACCCGGTTCGGCACGTACATTCTCCGTCAAGGCACTCAGCGTTGGCTACATGTTCGCAATCCGCAGTCCTCGAACACTTTCCACCAACACCTAACCATAGAAAAAGTACATTAGATCCATAGGTCACGTTAAGTGAGATCTATGTGTTGTTACATAGATCATTATTTGTACAATCATTATTTGTAACTGCTCGCATTATGACCAGCACATCATATAGTCGTACAAGGATAATTTCACATATAAATTGAAGATCCAAAACTGAAGGCCATCGATTATATTGATGGCCCTATGAATGCATTCGAAACGATATAATTAGCAATTAAATTCACCCTTTTTTTTCGTTACCAGAGTCCGGCAATAAGAGTTTTTCTGCCAAAATTTTCCCAGAGCATTACATATTTTTTTACTGCTTTTTCCCCTCAGCATTACGTAACTTTCTCTTCTTAAGAAGTACATTCTTGAGGGCGAGAAAATAATACAGAAATTCATTGAGAATACAAATAGTAAAACAGGGCTTTCCAGTAGTAAATTATAAAGGGAGTTAAATTATTTTTCTTATCCTTTTCATCCATTCCTGTTCTCTGAGGATCTTTTGTCGCGGCTCATAGATGGTGAGAGACCTATATACTATATATGTTTGCTCAGAAAGCATTTTTTCAACAACTTTTAAGTGTTTATAGCGGCTTAGCAATTGGAAAAATCCAAGTAGTATATAGGACAAAATATGCTTAAAATTGTCTTAAGAGCTTATATTCGAACTTTAGTTGTTTTTTCCTCGGACACCTTGTGTACAGTTATGCAGAAAGTAATGATATAGTCGTTTCGAATGCATTCGTAATGCGATGTCTTTAGTTCTGGATGTTCAATGTATACGAAGTGAAATTACCCTGGCTGGTTTGCATGATGTCGTGCATGTAAGTCGAGCAATAAAAAATAAGACAAAACAATATATGCCGTTGTCGCTTCACTACTTTATTGATACTATTCTTTTTCCAAATACAAAATAATCAAAAATATTTTATTAGAAAAGAGTCCATTAACTCTCAAAACTCTTTTTTTCTTACTTAGTGCACTCATTATTAGAGGTCGACAAATAAAATCACATTTTGTGAGAAGAAAGTTGATTGATGAGACAATGTTTACACATAAACAATGATATTGTAAAGCAAATTAACTTTGACCTCGTAATTGGCAAGAGATTGTCAAATGTCAAGTTTTCGTTTTTGAAATTACGACCAATAGCGTGTTGACATAAACAATTTTTTGGTATGAAGGACCAACAAAACCAGGATTCTGTCTAAACAATGCGTTAGAGGATGTAATTGACTTCATATAGGAACAAGATTTATCCACTTTTAGATTTCAGGGATTGGTAATAACAGTTTTTCTGAGGAAAAATTGTCGTTTTGTCGCAGGCATTACAGTAGTACGTAAGTAGTATGCAAAAAAGGAAAATTGAAGCAATTTTGCAGAAAATGTTGAAAGTGTCACAGTGGCTTTATGTAAAGTAAATATCTAAATTAAAGGTTTTGATGATCTCCCGTGCGGCACAACTGTATCTTACTCCTGTCGTATTTACCACGTTTCAGCAAAAAATATTCTCATCTAACACGAGTTGTGCCTGACACGTAGTAATACTTCCATCCATCAATCACACTGGTTTTGGGGACGTAAATCACCTGTATTTCTTGGACCCCCAGCACGAATCTTGAGCATTTTAGAACAGTTCTACTACCTTAATCCTGATATGTATGCAACATTACCGCTGAAAAGAAACTAACACGCTGCCGAAAATTGAAGATCGAATTGTTGAGGTGCTTCGCATTCGCCTCCTCCGTTCACTGTTGGCTGCGGAGGAAAATGTGATTACACTCGACACCTGATATATCATTTGCTAAATCTGAAATCATCTCAAATCCGCCAGCGCCTTGTACTTTCTTTAAATATACTGTTTCCCAGTACCACAACAATGTTTACACTAATTCTGACCAGCATCGTTCGTAACACTCCATACTCACCTACTTGACATGCTGTTTCGTTGAATGGAAAGTACCCGTAAACGCAAGAACATTGCCTGCTGACGCAGCTAATTGTTGGGTCATCTTTTGCAAACCGACAATCTTCGGCTCCGACACAGGAATCTGTCAACTCTGCAACACGCACAAATTTGTGGTAGAATTACTAATAACTATATAAAAAACAGTCGTTAAACCTACTTATTGAGATGAAGCAATTGTTTTGCATTTAATGAATAGGAATAAATCCGCCCTACGCAATAAAAGTAGATAGGGTAGGGATACCAAAATTAAAGAAAACGTCCACAGAATACACTTCTACAGATAGTACGTCCAGCTTTTAAATGTTTTTACGTTAAATAAATAAACAATTAAAGTAATTGATCATCAAACTTTTTAATTGTTTATGAACTTTGTTGTGAACAATGTTATTTTGTTCATGAATAATGTTATTTGATATTATTTTACTATATTTTACTTTCACGAAAACGATTTCACGACTACACTCTGTTCAGGACATTGAAATTAGGTCTCTCAGAGTAGAAATAAGCGGTATTTGTAGTAAATTTAAAAATTTAACAACCCTTTTGGGTTGTCGTCTTTACAAAGTTAAACGCAGAATTTTAGAAATGTTATGGGTTCCATTAAAAATATTTTTAACTTATATTTTTATAAAAATTCCGAGTATTTGAAAATGAATTCAAAATGATCTCTCTAAATAAACCGATTGATATGAAGTGAACTATGCCTGTTCATTAACTCAGGAAGAATTGTTCGAGTTAACTGGATTCCAAACTTATTATAAAGTCAAGACCACTTGAAAAGTTTGTTTCATGTTTCGACTGATATTAATTTTATTAATTATAGGTGAAACCCATTTTGGCGCGGAATTGCTTTTTATTTACATTTCTTGTCACTTACTGAGGTGCACGATGATGCGATCAGTGCACGATGCTCATGTAGTAACTCAACAACAAGTTTTAATTCGAATACAGATTGCAATCCATGGAAAAATCAAAGAATTCTTATATCCTAACTCGTAAACTTTCTACATTTCTACTGTAACTTAAAAAACGAACCTTGGAAATTTAAGATAAAATGGTGACAAATCATTTTTTGTGGAATAAGTCGGTAACTCTGAAACCAATTGAGTCTGCGTGGCAATTTGTACTTCAATATTTCATGAGCAGGGATCGGCATTTTCTTTTACGGATAAATGTTGCTATAAGAAAGTTATCAGCGAAACATGCAAGAGATAAGTAGCATTTTCTGATGTGTTGTATTTGTATTTTAGCTAAACATTTGTGAATAATGTTTTAACGACCTCCACTGTATTTCGAATTGTGTTACCCACATGACAACCACTCTTACACACGAATTATTAGGAGAGTTTATATTTTAGTGTTGCAAATCAAAACGTCATATTACTTTCTGAAATAATCCAAAAATGTAGGATTTAAAATGTTTCCATTATAATAAATTAATAATAAAGAGACATATGTGATTTTGTTACTTAATTTGCAAGGTGATGTTACTGATCGTCGATAAATGGAAAGAAAATTATGTTCTAGGAAAATTAAATTACAGAGTCAGAAAATCATTCTTTTTCATTGCAACAGTATTCTATAAAAGTGACAAACTGTCAATCACCAACTTCTTTAATCGCACCTTGTACCTCGTCGTTGGAGCCGTACGCGTTTCAAGAGTCTACGTCTTTGTATCCGCAGGTATATGACACTCATTAACATCAAGGAAAGATACCTGATGATCGTGTATCTCTTTTTGTGAAAGTGTGTTGTTTATAAACGTGTTGCCTTTACCTGGAAAAGGCATTCGGCCAGAAAATTTCGATATACAATTCTTCTACTTGACTCTCGTTTACAAAGCAATATAGAATCTCAAATGGCTTGTACCTAATGTTATTAACAATGTAACATTGTTTTCATTGTTTAGATTAAGAACTGAATGATTGCCCTAATACAAAACACAAGGTTTTTTATTTAGAAGTACTTAGTAGGATCATATGAATAAAAGAAAGTAAATACTTACGTTAGAAACCTTGACAATAAATACTTAGGTTTCGGTGAATAAAACGTAAGTACTAATTACTTACTAGTAAATGCTACTTATTTATAGTAAATACTTAATCTCTTTGTAAGTATTTACTTTCTCAGGAATTACATATTTGATTCAGATCAAATTGAGCTTTTACTTCATTTCATATGTAAATACTACGATTTTTTTATGTACGAGGCTGACTGCACTTTAGACATCTTTCATAAGGGAGCTTAAGCTTTTGTAGGTAAGATTTAGTTTTTTCAACTGCGTTTTGCTGCTAAGTCCGCCAAGTGTGTTAGAAATACCAGAGTGTCTGTATTTTTTTTGCAATAATGACTGAACTCTTGAATTTACGAGCACAAAAAAATCCGTAACTTGCGGCATCAGGAATTGTTTCGATTTGATAGAGAAAAGTACAGTGATTATCAGAACACCTGTTAAGCTAGGCGTATCCACGAAAACAAGAGGTGTTGCTTGAATGAACATTCAAACACTAGAAATTTTCCTGTGTTTCGTAGGTGATCCAGGTTTTCAAAGTAGAATAGCAAAATACATGGGTGGTCATCGCCCCCATTGAATCGAAGACAATATCAAAACCAAAAAAATAATTGAAAAAATTCCATATCTGGATAATATTTCAGAACAGTGATGTAGGCAGACAGCGTGGCAGTGTTCCCACTTCCCGAAGTGCAATTGGAACTACAGACTCCTCGTGTGCGGGCTGTGAAACCGCGAGTCCATGCAGATGAATATATGCAATCCAATGATCGCATAGGCCTATGGAAAGTATTTATGATTATAATTAGAAATGTAATTAATAAAATGAATTTCAATTCAAATGAAACGTGACAGTTTTTCGTCATGACGATCGATTTTGTCTATCACAAACAATTTTATCTCTGTTCTCTTGCTATTAAGATCCTCACTAATCGCTCATCACGATACGAGTGGGTGTTGGTTATCCCAGCATTCCCAACAACTACTTATTTTTCCATCATTTACTTCCTAGGAAAGTAAAAAGTTATTAACACAAAAATTAAGAAAATACTTTTGCTTGATAGTAAGTGCTTTTACCTCTTACTTCAGGCTTGATATAAAGTCTAGGTTTTTATTCACACTACCCTATATCAAAAAATCAGTTAGTCGCTGTTGAGAATCAATCCCTATTTGCGATATTTGTTCATTTAAGAATTAGAAGAACTGACATCTTAAATTGTAAATTACGATTGACCATCATAAATGTAATACTTACTGTATGCTTCCTTTCTGCAATCGCCAGATACTGGGTAATAACCACTTTTACAGTCACAAATTCCTTTCGTTTTTACTGCTAAACCTTCTGGTTCTGAAGGATTTTCAGTTTCTGATGAATCAATCTCGCAGTGAATACTGTTTGCTGTACTCACACTACAGTCTATATCACTTTCACATTCTTCATGTAATCCTGTGGAAAAAATCGTTTCCTCTCACTTGTGACTGCAGAGTCATAGGATTAAGTAAATATGTCAAGTTTGAATTATTTGGCGATGTATACTTACGAGCATTTCATTCATGGCACAGTTCTCAAATATCGCAATGTTACTTTGCTAGAATATTTATAATGGCACATGAAACGAATTCGCGCGTGAAATCTGTGCACTCTGCTGACGACTCTGAGGAGGAGACACTGAAAAGGCAGGGCTACTCTGAGTCGCCTCAAAAACGTTGGCTTCCTAGCTTTTCGAAAGCCAACTTCAGCACAAAAATAAATCATTTAAATTATTTGTAAAGAAACGCAAGATAGTCAATGTCACAAATTACTCTGGTAGGCATAAGAAATTTTTTGCTGTGCAGAATAGCGTTCAGAAGTGTCTCCTCGCACTTTAACAGACACAGTGCACAGATATTCGCGGAATATTACCTCACGACTGACGACGCAAAGGGAAGTAGTTGCTTACAGGGACTTCCGCCACAAAATCACACATAACCTAACTTTTCGACAGGCAATCTTGGCACAAAACTACATTTACATTTGTGACTATAAAATCAAAGCGACAAAGTACTAAAGCAGCCGACTCAAACTGATTACAATCCTAGTTTGCATTAAGATACCCGATGTTTTCGGAACAGCTAGTATGCGCATACTGCGCAATCGCAGAGTCCCCCTTCTCGTGTGTGTCTCACACTCAGCCGTCGATTGCAATTTCCAGCGAGATCTTTATTTCGTGCGAACTCGAATACGTATGCTTTTTAGACATCGTGACAAAGAGTTTGAGGAAAAATGTATATATTCTATGGTGATACTTTTTTAATGTTTGCGCCCAGACAACAGTTTGAAGATTGATTTAGCCAGAAACGACTTATATACTAATCCTTACCTTGGGTAGGCCAACATATAAATTTGTCCGACACGTAGTGATATTTTGACTCGCAACTGCAGCTCCTTACATTGCATATACCGCCGAAGTAACCGCATTGGGCGTTGACCTGGCAATTGAATGCATTCTGTCGCGCTGTGGGAAAGAAAGTTTCATTATGACAATTGTCCAGGTAAGATGCCCTGATAGCAATAATTGTGATAAGACATCGCTTGGGAAAGAGAATTAAAGTACAAAAACGTGTTCATATAATTTTATTTTGAAATTTTGTTCCACTCATTTCAATTTTCTCGAACACAGGAACCATATTTTTTCTTCGTATGTCACCCTTCAGTAAACTGACAATGCGCTGGAGTGAATCTGTAAACCCTATTTTTTTAATATTCACATCGACACAATCACAATAAATATATTCATGAGCGAAAAAATACCGGAACGAAATGTAATAAATGCAATTTTATGAGGTAAATATTCGGTTACTAAAACATAACGTAGATGCAAATGGTTTAGAAAATTAAGTATTTAAATTCAATTATTTCACTAAAGAACAGGGGGAAAGTAGTTATAGGAGGGAAATATAGTTAGTTAGGGAAAGTAGTTATAAGGGGGAAAATAGTTATAGAATTATTTTCGTATCGCTGTGAATGCCCGAAATACTTGAAAACTGTGGAGCACTCGTGAACAGTAGCGCAACGAAAGGAGTACAGGTCGCCCGCAAAACGTTATACGGACCCCTTAATAAAGGTGTGAAGCAAACACATGTAGTGTTAGTACCTTAAATAATAAAATACTCCCTAACAATAGGCCAAAGGTTTACTTTTAGAAAAATTCAAAGGCTTCAAAAAAATGTCTCCAATAACATGGACTACAGAATGAGATATTATTGAACATTCTGTTGCATTATTCCTGGTCCTGCGCTTATCGAGACCCGGAGACCGTCTTGCTTTGTTACTTAAGGTCGCATCAATATCTACGTGATTGGCGATAACTATGGAACTAATGGTATGGTACCTGTGAGGATGACACAATATGATGGTGATAGGGGGTGAAAGGACGAACACAATTACAGCCTTAGCGGTCTCGGCCATCCGGACCGGCAGAGGCCGTCCTTGTTTGTGCCGTCACGATTGGAGGGAGGCTGTGAGTCCTCCATCGTATGTTTACACTTGCTGTGTACCTCGTCATTGTGCCGACTGACGAGGTTTGTTTGCATAATCAACAAATAATTCAAGATTCGCTCTCGCACCAACAACTAGAATTAATATTGCGAGTCCCTATTAACGATGGAGATTGTTTCTTATGCGTGCAGTGCAACCATTTATGTAACGTTTTGCCGTGGTCTATAAGTGCTCTGTTCCTAACTGTGGAGGGAACTATGATGGAAACTGACCGCATGTTCCCAAGTTTCAGTTTCACGATACCCTTAGAAAAAGTTGTATCTCTGCCTTCATCGGCACAATTCCTACGAATAAACGAATGTAAGAGTTTCTGTTACAATTTTGTGACGTAACCTACATTACTCAGGCACTTAGAATGGTACCACAACATAGATATCTACTAAACGTTCATATTATTCTTATTTAAAGTCTATTTGTCTGTTTTCATCGCTCACCCTTGCGAGAACTCTCACTTATTTAAGAGAAACCCCACCCTTTTCCTTATTCTTCCATTTCAGTATAAAAGGAGAAAGTTGTTAACGAAACTTGTTTATTTGTTTTAAAAAAGTATATTGGGGACTTCCAATACACTTACAGAATATCAAATAAAAACAATGCAATTTATGTTTGTAACAAATTTTCAATGAAGTTTTACCCAGTATAGTAGACAAATGTAATAGAAACAATTATAGCTTGAAATTAAGTAATATGGCTTGAAATAAATGAACAAAAAAATAAAAAAAACGCGCTAGCATACAATACTACGTCAATTAATTTGAAAGCAACAAAATTTAAAATTGTCGAGAGAATAGCGCAAGTTACTAGACAACTGCCGCCATCGAGAATCAAACCCTGCACCTCCGGGACAAACTTAGTGCAAAGACAACGGTAATTGTGCCTTGAATGCAGATGCGCTGTAATGGAGAACCGGGCAGGTTACGTACTTTTCTCGCACTCGCGATTGGAGGGCGCCGGCACGAAGCCCCCCATACACGCCCACACGCCGTCCGGCGTCGGGGCTGCGTCGGCGCGCCGCTGCGTCGCTGCGGGCGGCACCTTGGCGCTTCGCCGGCACGACGCGTACTCCACGTGCGGGATGCTCGCGTCGTCGCCCACGAAGCACGGCTCCCCCAGCTCTGTGCGCGACGTCCAGGCACAGCGGTTGGCAGTCGGTGGCGGACGGGGAATGGAACAAAGTTGCTTCGGTTTCTTTAGGCAGTTACATTATGTCCTAAAAGGACTTTTATGATGCATCGCACAAGTTCACTTCTAAACAAAGATAATTTTAATTTTCAAGCTTCTTTTTGAAACATTCTGGGTAATATTATCAGATTCCACGTCTGTGAAAGGTATCCTAACCTGGTACACATTCCGAGTTGCTGGTGGGCCTATAGTAGCCCCTCTGGCACATGCAGGCCGTCTGGCTGGGGGTGAGTTGCTCGTGGAGGCCACACACTAATCTGCCATCACCCTCTGCTGGTGCTACCAACTGCTGACGTTGGGCCTCAGACCATCTGCCTCTGCCTCGCGAACCTGGAAATAATCGAGTAAGTGGAGAGACACAGTATTGAAGCCACAAGTGGTACTTGAATGAAAACTAAAGCGCACATTACCAACCTATCAACTTCAAAACTATCTTCGTCCACTATTTTGCCGTAAAGCTGACTTATATGTTAAATATATTTTGTTGCAAAAATGGTAATTGAACATTTTGTTAGTGGTATGTGTGGTTGTCTTTGACATGAAAATAAGGAGTGTTTTTACAGTAATTGCTGACTAATCAATCTTTGTAATATAATTAAATATTATCTAACTTCCATTCTGATATATTTCACTTTGTGAAAGAGTTTCAGAAACATATGCTACTCAATATTTAATAAATTTTGATTATATGCTAAATTATAAGTTCAATCATTTTTACAGTCTGTAGATCGTGCAACAGCAGAGAATAGTTGAACAAGTAGTCTACGTGTTATAATATGTGCGGCAATTGTATTAATGGAGATATACTAATGAGAATCCTTTCAAATCATTGTTAATTATGTAAGTTAACAAATTAACTTGTTCTCGTATACGGAAAGATTGTAAAGAAGCGTTTAATTACACACACACACGCACACACACACACACACATATATATATATATATATATATATATATATATATATATATATATATAATATGTGCGTGTGTGTGTGTCTGTGTTATATTTACATATATTCATACATACACATATATTTCGAGTACTTACCGCTTGCAGGGTTTGCGGTGCTGTTGACTTGCGGCCCGGACAGGCGTGATGCTTCTTGGCAGATGGAGTCCAGCGCGTTGGCGGTCGGTTTGTCGCAAATCAGATTGTCTACGCAGTCGAGTGTGGACTCGCATTCTTCCCCCTCTGTGGAAAAGGAGATGTTTTATATTGCGCAATTGGGGGCTGCGCAGCCATGCAAACGAATTGGGAGCAAAATTTACGAGCATCTCTCATACATCGACTTGCTGCCCAGGAAATCGTATTGAGTTTATTTTTGAAACAATGGGTTCAGCAAATTTTCAATGAATTCAACAAACAATAATAAATAACTTACTAGGTCAAAGAGAAACATATGAGTATAGTGAAAAAAATACTTGTGTGCAGCCAGCATGTAGCCAAGGTGTGCAGGTGCAGCAGGGAGCCAAAGGTCCGTGTCCAGGGCGGGTGCCTCAAAGGCGTGCAGGTGCAGCAGAGTGCCAAAGGGCCGTGACTAGGGCGGGTGTCTCAGGGGTGTGCAGGTGCAGCAGGGTGGCAAAGAGCCGTGTTGAGGGCGGGTGCCTCAGGGGTGTGCAGGTGCAGCAGGGAGCCAAACGGCCGTGACCAGGGCGGGTGCCTCAAAGGTGTGCAGGTGCAGCAGGGTGGCAAAGAGCGGTGTTCAGGGCGGGTGCCTCAGGGGTGTGCAGGTGCAGCAGGGTGCCAAAGGTCCGTGACCAGGGCGGGTGCCTCAAAGGTGTGCAGGTGCAGCAGGGTGCCAAAGGGCCGTGACTAGGGCGGGTGTCTCACGGGTGTGCAGGTGCAGCAGGGAGCCAAAGGGCCGTGACCAGGGCGGG
>BOPP01000065.1:6239306-6276515 GCA_017312745.1 Gryllus bimaculatus | reverse complement strand
TGCAGCAGGGTGCCAAAGGGCCGTGACCAGGGCGGGTGTCTCAGGGGTGTGCAGGTGCAGCACGGAGCCAAAGGGCCGTGACCAGCGCCGCTGCGGGTGCGCACCTCTGGCGTTGCGGCGGCAGATGGGGTTGGGCTCCGGGCGCCTGCCCGTGGCGTCGGCGGCGCATGCGCAGTGGCCATTCACGCACGCGTAGGCGTCCGACTCGGCGTACTGGTAGCACTCGGCGTCGTGGCTGCACGCGTCTCCGAAGCCTGGGGGCAGATTTATTTCATTTCTAGTAATAACGGCATTGCTGTCGACTTACTTATGCCTTTCCCATACAAGAAAGTGTTGGTGTTGATAGAAAGCGCCTCTCTTATGCTTATGTAGATGGCTCAGTTATAAATGTTAGAACTTCTAGAGATGGTAGTATATGCGTACGTGCTGTATATGAAATTGTGGTCCTTTTTGTGTCAAAACCAATTTATTCGATTTGTTAAAATACTGTATGAGAGACACAAATAATCTCGATTTCACAAGCGGTATGATATGAACGGCTTATTCTCCGAATTTTTGGATTTAACAAGATTGGATTCAACTTCAGAATGTGCCAACATGTTTGTTACAAACTACGATGTAAAGGTCACGAAACTTTTTCACATCAGGAGCGAAACACCAATCGCTGACAATGAGTTCCCTCCAGTCAGAAGCAAATGCCACATGTGAAGCATCATATAAGATTATCTACTTCATATATCATTGACTAAAATATATATTTTTCCTTACCACACGCCTTAGTAAAGTGTATTCGAGACACCTGACTATTCGGATCAGTCAAATTATTATTTTATATGGCGAGGCTCAGTGCCTCAGGCCTGCTCTTCTGACTGACCACGCAAAATTCGCTATGCTAGTTTTTACCATCTAGCAGAGAAAACAATATCATGGATTAGAATTCATCTCAGAGGTTTATTTTTAGACTTCTTCTTCTGCATGTAGTTAAACTACAGCATTGAACCACTGGCTTTACTTCCCATTCAACCACGGAAGCCGATGAACATTTATCCGTTTGGGAAGTTATAATCGACCATATACACTTAATAATAATAATAATAATAATAATAATAATAATAATAAGAAGAAGAAGAAGAAGAATAAGAATAAGAATAAGAATAAGAATAAGAATAAGAATAAGAATAAGAATAAGAATAATAAGAATAATGTGGCATTGGTGAAGAATGGAGCGGGCTGGCCTCGAGCGCAAACAGACCTTTGGTGGGCCAGCACTCCCCGTGCAGATAGTGGAAGCCCTCGACGCAGGCGCAGGCGCCGCCGACGCAGCCGGCGCCCTGGCCCATGCGCAGCAGGCACTGCGCGCTCTCCTCGCACGCCGCGCCCACGCCGTCCAGCGCACCTGCAAGCAGCGCGCCACGCCGTCGGCTACTCGGGGCCCTTGCACTCCGTGCTATCTGCACGAGCATTGTCGCTCTCTAGGGTTCCAAGCTAGACGGCGGGGGACTTTTGAACTAGCTAGACTACTGGGTCGGATTCAGCCGCTTAGCGGGAAAAAAGTGCAGCTGCCGAAAGCTCTGAAAGGTACTTTCTCGTGGATTCTCAGTTAAATGCCATGCGAGTGTAGGAAGAGTATTTTGACACTGGTGCGCCCATTTTTCTCGAATTATTGGCAAATGGTTACATAATGTTGAAATATTGCAAAATTTGTCCTTCTATTACTTCAGCTATAAACTTGAAGTTCAATTAATCCAACTCAAACGAATAGCCTGTGGGTGCATTTTTTTTGATACTCAAGGACATTCGGAAGTCATTTCTTACTTTTACAAACAAAACAAACTTGAACAAATTTAACTGTTACAGTATTAGCGGTATATTGTACAGAAACGCAAGAATAAAGCTAGTCTTGATTACATTGAAGTGAGATTCTAATTTTTGAATTCCATAATCAGCGATCAAAACGTCTTAAAGCAACAGAAGTATAATTGACAGTTTTATACTAAATTTTATCCCTTCCTATCACGAGAATTTTGCCTCCATCATATCATCACACAACATTGAATGGTAAGAAAGTAATTTAATACCGTCGTGTTGCCATTTTGCGAACTGAGTGCGTCAAATAAAGCGTCAGAAATGCGAATTTACAATTTACAATTTATTTCGCAATTTTCGAAAATAGACAGCATCCAAAATGGGATAGGCGCCACTATCTTTACCGTACTCTTCTTCTATATACGTGGAAAAAGTTAAACAATAAAATGGAGTAGTTTTTGAGAAAATAAATGTTCAGAATTTAAAAATTGCCTGTTTCACGCAAAATTACGGTAAACCTACTCATATTTTCGAAAAATTGAACCCATTTTTAGTTGAAGATTTTTTTATGGCTATATTTCATTTGGAAGAAAATAATCTTCATTATCGTGGTTTTAAGAAGATTCCGAAAACATTTTGAACTTTCGGATTCTCAGAACTTCAGATAGTGCAATAAAAATGCGCCCCACGCCATGTCTTTTTCCGTATTTTCTTTATCAGAAGAAAATGGTGAAAAAAATATAACTTTGTTTTTAAAGTTGAGGTTCATGTACAAATGCGCTTCATGTAGAGCACGCGGCGCCCACTCACTCCATCTGCGATGTGACGGCTGGACGTTCGGAGGTTTAATGTTTTGGCGAGTCAACTACTTTGGCCATTAGTTCATGTTACAGACGGAAAGTGGCGGTGTTCGTTTCCACACTACAAGTTGAGATTCGGCGCCAACATATTCGCCGGTTTTCGGGTCTCCCCCCATTAGTTCTCTCCTCTTCCGCCCCGCTTCGCCCGACCCCCTTCTCCCCTCTGCATCCCGCTCCCTGCCTCCCGCCCCGCCGCCTTGCGTCCCCCGCGTTCTTCCCTCCCATCCCACCGCCCCGCTCCGCTCCACTCAGCCTCAGCTATGAGTTTTTGATAAATAGAAATCCGAGAAGTCTGAACAAAGCTGAACTACTAATAGTGACGTTGACTTACTTTTAATACATTTGGAGCGACTGCCGTCGATGACATAATCCCGATCCTCGCATACGCATTCTCCATTTTCTTCAATTGCTCCTTGTATTAAGTCGCATTTAATGGTAATTTCAGCTGTAAGAAATTTTGTATTAGAAGGACATTGATAACAATTTATGGTTTACTTAACAATGAATCTAAGACCCAACATATGGGTTCAGGATTTTAATTATTTTTTCCAGACATTTTGTTGTAAGGAATTTTATTTGATGGTATTGCTTAAATGGGTTATTTGAGAATTAAATGTTATAAATGAAGCAATTTGGAATTTCTTCTTCCACTAGAAACAAATTTTATTAGTTACTTCTTCTTCTCTATTTAACTTAGATTATTGTTTGTTTTTTTTAAGATTCGCAACTAACAAATTTAAACAAGTTTAAATATATTGACAATAATTTCCATTCATGCGTTCCAATTCTTAAAAATTGCTCTTACGAATGCAAATGGTTGGGCTGTGTTGAACGTAGCCTTCTCTGCAGGCGCACTGTCCGTCGGTACAAGTTACAGAAAGGTCTCCCTCAGCAAACACGCAGTGGTTGGCACCAATGCAAGGGTCCCCTAGTGCTTTATTGAGGACATCACAATCGTTTATTGTATACGCAATGTGAAAATTAATCAACAAACGAATAAATAAATAAATAAATAAATAAATAAATAAATAAATAAATAAATAAATAAATAAATAAATAAACAAATAAATAAATAAATTCATAGTTTGCGTTCGCATCAGTTTGTAGGAGTTTAGAATGTAAAACGACGTGTTTCTTACATTCAGCATCTTCCCTGCAGTCGCCGTCCGCCGCATGGAAGCCGTTCTTGCAGACGCAGATTCCCTCCGGGTGGTCGTCGGTGGAACCGCTGAAGTCGCACTCAACGGTGCCGGTAGCACCCACAGAGCAGACTTCATTCGATATGCAGGCTTCCTCCAACCCCGCTGCAATGAATTTGAAACGTATTAATTACGAGTTGTTGTACACATGTTCTTCGTTCAACTTAATAAAGACAATTAATTCAAATAAATTAATTAATTGCATATATTGTTGTATGCACGTCAGCTCTAGCGTCTGTTATTTCCATATTAACAGCAATTTAACCTTCTTTTCAGATAACTTATCATTATTACCTTTGAGTAATGATTCACTTCATTCGATTTTTATAATTAAAATTCAGTACAAATAGTCAAAAATCATTTTTCTTGAACAGAAATGTTAACGTTCAAGAAACGCTTTTTTCTTTAAAATATTGAAAACTTTCCTGCAGACATTTCGAAGAAACTAAGTTAGTGAATTGTAATCTCTAAAGAAAGGCACATTTCTTACAAGTGGGCCAGCACAGTTGTCTGTCGGCTATGTACACGAATTCCTCAGCACAGATGCATTTGCTTCCGATGCATCTGCCGCCATAGTAGCCGCATTGAATGTCTAGAGTGCATTTGCTGGGGAATACTTGAGCTGTAAGCAAAGAACAATTTTAGTGTCAAATTCTATCCAAATGTTTGTGTCTTTAATGAAGGTTAAAAGAGTTTTAAAAACTAACGTAGTGGTGCTAGCACTTTGTACTTTCTCAGATTGTTTCTAACATTTTCAATTTTCGAAACCAAATACAACATTTTTATAAGCCTACCCTGCAATATCCAATATAAATAAAGGGACTAGTAGTGAAACAACAGCAAATACATTTTTTGCATTATTTCCTCTTTTCGCAATTTTTGAAAATTCAGAGTTTTACGAAAATAAGACTAGGACCGTGTCTTTAAGCAACCTTTCCTCAATAAAAGGAAAGAAATTAAATGAAAGATTTGGAACAGTTTTTAAGAAAATGTGTTTCTATACGTTGTATTAAACTCAGGTAGAAAATATAAGAAAACTAATCGTTATTTTCAAATAACGTTACATTATCCTTTTAAATATATTATTTTTAGCCCATATTTTATGTAAGGCAATAATTTTAATCATGAATATTCTACTTTTGTAATGTTAATTTTTTGGGTACAAAACACGTGTATTCATAATCGCTCTTGCTCGGAGACGCGCAGAATCCGCAACTAAATGTGAACGAGAGGGACAGAGAAAGACACACACGCAGATACAGAATCAGACGGAGTGAGAGAGACACGGAGAGAAAAACGGAGGGAAAATGACGAAGAGAGAGATGGAGAGAGACGGAGAGAGAGGGAGAAAGAAAGAGACGGAGAAAGGAAGACGGAGAGATTTCTGTGAAAGGGAGGGAAGAGGCAAGAGGGAGGAAGAGAAGGGAGAGGGAAGGAAAAAGAGGGAGATGAGTGGCAGAACGTCTCCTGGTTCCGCTTGTTGACATATATTTTTTGTTTTCTGTTTTCTTATGTTGAACTGTGAATAAATCATGTTATGAATATCAGTGTGGTCTGTCCTTAATGAACTGGCCAAATATGTAGTATTATAATATTAATTAATATTTATCTTATCAATATTGAGCTTGCGATCATAGTTTCCATTATCTTAATGTGAGAATATGACATTATTAAAAAATATTTGAAGAATATGAATGTAATACTTTAAAACTAAAGTTTTCAATTAAACACTTCTCATTAACAACTGATGACTTCGAACAAGTAATGCCCGAAAGGAGCGATGGACAATCAATACTTCATTAAGTTTCGTGTAGCGTTGGAACCATTCGACCAGCATCAACTGCATTTCAAAAAATACGTTTTTCCCCCTTTTTTGAAAAAACGTTGATAATGATTTACAATTCCTTATTTTAAAAAGCTGCTGTTGTACAATACATACGTACTTTCGTGACAATTGCGGTTGTCTGGTCCGGGTGCATAGCCACCGCTACAGGACCAAACACCTTCTTCGCCCGTTGCAGCAGCACCTTTGTCGGATGCAGGCGGAACGTAAGGGAACTTAGCACTTCGTCGACATAAAGAATGCGGTATATCGGGATTTACGGTTCCCACACGGCAACTTTCTCCCAATTCTGCAGATAAAAGTTTAATAAATTAGTTACAAAAATGTAATTCGATTCATGCGGGTTTTATTTTCATATACTCTCAATATTTTCATAATTGGATAATTGCATCAACTAAAGTAAGCCTTGTTAAAATATGCCTTTTCATTGAAAATTAGAAATTATAATTTGTTTTCAAATCTCTAATAATTCACCTAAAGTACTTCTTAGACTTAATTGTTTCATGCTACAGTTATATACCAATAAATTTAATTATTTTCAAGAATTTTTTTTCAAAAGAATTGATTACAATCAATAATTATTGTAAGCTTGGCTTCAAATAAGAATATTCTTATTTGCTCATACATGACGATTTGACAGCCAATGTGAAACTAAATTGGGAAATGGTCGGTGAGAAACACATAGGAACATTTATTTCACAAACATTGGCTAACATGTACTGGAGCAGAATTATTCCGTTACTTTGTCAATCAGCCAACTGTCAAATATTTGAGTAACAAAATCAATATATTTATCAACAAGAAAAATACAATTTGAAACTTTCTTTTTAAGAAATATTATTGAAATGCATATTTATGTGATTAAAAGGTAGTGTATTGCGAGTTTAATTAAAAAAGATGTAAATGTAATGAATGTAAAAAATGCAGATGCGCTATTTATCGAATATTATATCCTTTTGATGGTTTAATTCATACGAATTCATACTTTTGTTGTGTTCTTTATCGTCTCCTAGACCCTACAGAATTATTTTTAATGACTATAAGAGAAGAATGTGAACTTTGAGACATTGAGAGCCGGTGATTTGCTCATGCGGTTGGCGGAGCGAAGCCGCCCAGAAGCCCGTCTGCACGCGTCGCGCAGCGCGCAGGCGCGGGAGACCTACCAGGGGTGCACGGCGCCGCGCTGGAGAGGCGGAAGAAGCCGTGCGCGCAGACGCACTTGCTGCCGCTCTCCGTCCACACCTCGTTCTCTCCGCACTCGCCCCTGGGCCCCGCGGCAGCGCCTGCGGGCAGGGGAAACAGCTCGCTTTTCTGATGAACAGAGCTAAACCTACGCCATTTCCGCATCGAGCATTGCAGGGAAGAGGTCAGCGACGGGCCCCCGAATAAATTGCAAAATAATTGAAGAAAAAATGTATGTAGGTAAGAAATAAATTAGAAACCAAAAACTGACGAGACCAAACTTATTTCAGAAATCCATCCTATTTGACAAACCTACATATTAAACTAGTAGTGCTCAATATTACATACTTTCTCGCCTTATTTCTAGCACATCTTACAGATATGCAAGAATAATTTCTCAAATAATTGAATACCTAGAACTGAATGCCATCCAATATATCTATCGCATCATGAATGCATTCGAAACTACAATATAGTTACCTTATATAATATATAAGGTACATATTATATAATATATATAATACACAGGTGTCCCATTTAACTTAACAAATTGAAATAACTAAAAAACTACGCGATGTACGAAAAAATGAGTTGAGACCAAATCTCTACAGATTTGAAGGGAAAATCATTCCACGCCAAATCAGCACCCCCCTGCCCCACCAGATGGGGAGGTGGGCAATATTGAAATCTTGAAAAAGAACCCCCATTTTTTATTTCAAATTCGGATTCTACAAACAAAAATACATAAGTTTTGTCT
This sequence comes from Gryllus bimaculatus, assembly GCA_017312745.1. Taxonomy (NCBI): domain Eukaryota; kingdom Metazoa; phylum Arthropoda; class Insecta; order Orthoptera; family Gryllidae; genus Gryllus; species Gryllus bimaculatus. Next base: position 6,268,868 of record BOPP01000065.1, on the reverse strand, counting down.
GGAACTGTTTTTCTGATTTGTGATAGGTGGAGCTGAAATCGCAAAAATTTAATTTCCGAATATTTCCGACTGTAATTGGAGAGGTGTTGAGTGTGGCCTCAGGGCACACCGTCAATTTGTGGGTAGCGTCTCTCCATGGTCCGTGCCTACAGGACTTCAGAGGCGATCCGATATTTATTAAACATTTACTTTTCTGAACTAACATTCCTCCTAGTTGCATCATGGATTATGTAAATGTGCAAGAAAAAATTGATATGATTTTCATTTACGGCGAAGCTGAGAGAACTTTCGACGCTGCTCTTAATTTGTATGCTCAACGTTTTCCTGACAGAGTATGATCGCGTTCTTATATCGTTAGATTTGTTCAACAATTCTCTACTGACGGAAGCGTACAACCGAAGAAAAGAACACGTAGAGTTTCTGCTACTGGAGAAAATAATCAAATATGAGTACTGGCTGCAGTAGCTCATAATCCACATGCGAGTGTTCGAGAAATATCTCAACAATCAGGGATTCCTCGTATGAGTGTTTGGAGGATACTGAATATACATAAATTTCATCAGTTTCATGTATCCTTATATTAGGAAATTATTGACAATGACTTTCAAAACCGACTAAAGTTTTTTCAATGGGCAGTTCAGAGAATACAGACGAATCCGAAATTTTTTGCTCAAGTTCTATTCTCTGATGAATCGACATTTACAAACCACAGTGAAGTTAACCGCCATAACATGCATGGTTGGAGTGTAGAGCGCCAACACTGGATTCGTCAAGTAAATCATCAGCGACATTGGTCGGTTAACGTTTCGTGTGGAATAATTGGCGATAAACTTATCGGACCATACTTTGTTGACGGTAATCTAAAAACTGACAAGCACCGAAACTTTCTTGATAAAGAACTACCGAGAATGCTCGAAGACGTAAGTTTGGAAGTGCGACAAAACATGTGGTTTCAAGATCATGGTTGCCCAGCACATTACTCTTTAGTAGCACGCGAGGTATTGGATCGGGATTAGAATAATCGTTGGATCGGTAGAGATGGATCAGTGCACTGTCCAGACAAATTACCAGACCTTACCTCACCAGATTTCGTTTTGTGGAATTACTTAAAAGAAGTCGTTTATAAAGAAACGCCTACTACTGGTGAAAACATGATGCAACGAATTAGGGACGCTTGTATTGCGATTACACCAGATATGCTTATGCGATGTGTTCGTTCATTTGTAGGACGAATCAATAGATGCATTGACGTTCATGGCCATCTTTTTAAGCACTTACTTTAAATAAATGCTGAGGTATTTGTAGAATCATCTAAAACGAGCACTCCGATAAGGAGAGACAAGGGGACTCACTGAAAACAAGCACCCAGAAGGGAACAAAAAACTATTACGTCTACGTTGTTCTTCTTGGGTTACGCTAAAAGTAGTTTATTGACTTCCGTAGAAAATGCTGGTTTTTATTAACCACTCAGAAATAATCGACCACGCTCAAAAACCACTCAAATTACAGTCGGATATCTTCAGAAATCATTTTTTTGCGGTTGAATCGCCACCTATCACAAATCAAAACAAAAAACTTTTCAGACAAAACTTAAGTATTTTTGTCCGTAGAATCCGAATATGAAAAAGTTGGGTGTTCCTATTTAAGATTTCAATGTTGCCCACCGCTTCACACGCTGGGGGCAGGGGGGCCTGATTTTAGCATATAAAAGCCCCTTCAAAACTGTTAAGATTTGGCCTCGGCTCAATTTTTCGTACATCGCGTATTTTTTGAGTTATTTTAAGTTGTCAAGTTAAATGGGACACCTGTTTATAAAAGCGGTATATTCCGAGACAGTGGGAACGTCTCACATCAACGTCAACGTGTTTATTTTCCCAGAACGTTTATATGCTGTTCATTTTGTTGTAACTTTACTAGATGGCACAGAACAACATTGCGCTTCATTGTAATACAATTTCCATTTAAAGTTCGGTCCACCTGTTCTTCATTGCTGTGTTGCCGTGTGATGCTGAGCGTTGCTGTGTGACGCAGGGTGAGGCCCAGGAGCACCGGGCGGGCGCGTGCGAAAAACAGAGAGAGAGAGAGAGAGAGGGAGAGAGACGAAGACAGATGTAGTGTGACGGAGAGAGCGAAGGAGTGATGCAGAGAGTGACGAAGACAGAGAGAGAAACAGATAGGCAGAGACAGAAATAATGAGATAGAGGGAGAGAGAGGGAGAGAGAGGGAGAGAGAGGGAGAGAGAGGGAGAGAGAGAGGGAGAAATAGATAGATAGCGATAGAGAGAGACATGGAGTCGTTTTATTTTTCACGAGGATTGAATATGAAAAAAAAGAAAGGCAAACGGACAACACCGGGTATTTTGATAGTATTTTGAAAAAATTCAAAATGGCCTTATTTGTATCTTCAGTATCGCATCGTCAGTGTTGTACAACTGCAGTTAGCGCCGATATTTTTTTCCCAAAAATTAGGCATTTTACCGAACTTGAGAGCAGTACAATTCTCTTGAGCGTTCTTTACACTATATTTAGTCGAATTTAATATTGAAAAATGGTACCGCATTTAAGAATAAATATATTAAAGAAAAGAAAATTTCCTATATTAAAAAAAAATACTCATGTTTTTGAAAAATTGAACATATGATTTTTAGATCTGTTTTTAATGAAAACATTCATTAAGAAAAAAGTTTAGTCAAATGAGAAAATTAGCAAAAATGAGAATAAAAAAATCAATAAGTTCATATAATGTACCAGTTCAACACCCTGCAAAGTATGACATGCTGACCACGAAAGAAATAAACTAGTTGTGCTACAAATTCCCATACTTTCTCGCATTGTTTCTAAATGCTCCGTAATATTATACAGCTCTATAAACTAGCAAACGTGTTTTCAAGCACTAAATATTTTTCTTTAAGTTTTTTAAAGGGATGATGCTAAATGCACTATAAGTTGACATAAACGCCATATTGCTATATTCTTCGTTTTTTTTCCTAAATTACAAAAATGTAATTTATTTAACTTGTTTCTCACGTCATTAATATTTATACTAGCGGCAATTTGTTTACATTATTGTACTTATAAGTATATGCGCTTTAAATAATGTCATAAAGATTTTAGTTTTTTTATGAACACGAGCTTAAACTTTCGCATTTTCAGAAACAATCGCGATTTGCTTGAAAATAGATTCAAATTTTTTCTTCAATTTTGTTCTAACGGGTAGTGCTTATCGCACTGGTAAAAACGGCATAAAGTTAATTTGGTGTATTCTTTTGTGTTTAAAGAATCACAAATATACGTTTTGAAATACCTCTCACGCCGTTAATGCACACATATTCGGCTATTTGTAAACACTATTGTATTTACGAGTTAGAGTACCTCAAATGATTTTGAAGTTTGTCGACAATTCAAAAATGTTCTCTGAAAATGAGCTTCAAATTTGCAATTACAGTAATGCTTAAACGCCATTTTATTAAAAACGGGTCCAAATTTTTCAATAAAAATGATGAGGTTGTACTCTCATTTCAGTCTTAAAGTAATATTTAGGTTCTATTTTAGTAAACCAAAAAATTGAGAAAATTAAATATATATATATATATATATATATATATATATATATACATACATAGACGGCGGCGATAGACCAGAAAGCCAGTCTACACCAAGCCAATTAGAAAACTTTACTACAAAAAAGTACCACTATTTTTTTTTGTTCTCGTTGTTAAGTGTGAGTAACTTACTTTGAAAAGTGGCCCAAAATAGCCCAAAATTCGTTTGTTTAAATCGTTCTTTTTTAATTTTGAGAAAGTTGTCGTGCATCTTTACTAGCCCCATTTTGGTATCTTAAATTCTAGTTGTTGGAAGAAAAATTCAAAATTTTGGGGGGGCTGTCTGAAATCAGCCCTAAATTACGACGCAAAAACGGTTCAGTTTTGTGAAAGTGAAAGCTAGCTTTACCAATGTCAAAAAAGTAAAACAAAAGGGTAAAGCAAACGTAATTTAACGTAATAATTCCTTAATTCACAACAAATGAAAAACGAATCATAAGAGTCAGAGTTTTCAGTTTTAATAATGAAAGGAGCTTTGTCAAAGATCTTAGTCCGTTATTACTTTATGTGAATTTCCAATTGAAATTCTTTGTTCCACTGGTACTCTAACTAAACACTTACTCATTCTGTAGGTGCTTGTATTGAAAACGCTGTTAGACGTTGATTGATAGCAGTAGGTGCCCCTCGAGTCTGATGTAGGATTGCCACACTCAAGTCCCTCGATGCAATCTAATTTTGATTCGCACTCCTCATTCTCTGCGGGCAGAAATATCACATTATTAATAATTAACTTAATTTTTCTTGTGTTATTAATGGCATAATTTATATTGACACACAACTTAGAAAAATACATTCGAGTTTATGTTTGTAATTTTTCAAACTGAATGTTAATTTTAAGTTAATGTCTAAACTTGAAGCCATGTTCTTTGAGGTCAAAGCAGCGCCCTCTGGAGAAACAGAGAGTTCTAGTATTTTGTTGGGCGCTGGTTAAGGCGAGGTGGGTGCGGGCCGCGCATAATATAAATCCTCTTATTCTGTGGTTCACGACCAAAAACCAGTCATTTAAAAACGTAATCACAATATGCAAGGAGAATGAATTGAGAAACTTTACACACACGTTGCCCCTTGCATCGGTGATTGTCGTTTGAATGGAAGCTGTTGAAATGTTAATGCAATTAGCATAACGCCTGAAAGTGAATTATATTACAATAAGACACAAACAAACCGATCACAAATTAGGTGGCAAACTTGAAAAATGGCATATTTGTTGTTTAATGATTTCTATTTTTACAGTTATGTGACAAATATACTGAAGTTATCGTGAATATTATTATTCTAACCACTAATATAATTTAAATACAAATAAATGAAAAGACAACAATATAAAAATAATATCTAACACAAACACGACGATTCAGTTCAAAAGTTCACAATAAGTTTTGACTGCAAAAAACATGGCGGCCCCTAGTTCGTCGCGCGTCCACCAAGAGCGCTGAAACCATAGCGGTCAGCCTCTCTATGTAGGCTATTACAGCTCGTTGGCCCACTGCCAGGCGGCCGTCGTGATTCCACGGAATGCAGAGCGACACGCCGACGTCCGCGGAGCCAGCCCGTCGTGCAAAGTAGCCTACCTCTGGCGATTCTCCGGCACAGAGGTTGGGCTCCCGGCCGCTTCGCCACAGCGTCAGGTGCACACGCGCACGCGTTGTTCACGCACGCGTACGCGTCCCATTCGCCGTGCCCTACGCACTCTGCGTCCACTGTGCATTCTTCGCCATACCCTGAAGCACGTGCCACATACACACATTTCAGCGGAAAGCTTACCAGTACACTTACTCAGTTGCGATCTTGGGACATGAGCTATTATTTCTTTCTCGAGTTTTCGAAGCAATTACTTCAAACATTATGAATATAAGATGTAATTGCTGTTATTTTGAGTAATTTCTCTTTTGGTGTGTAATTCCTCGCGCAAACTCCTTACTTTTCGTATGAATAAATTCGAGAATTTGCTTCTCGTGCGAAGCATTTACTTCGAATTTTCGGAGAAATCTCTGTAGGTGACTCAAACCGTATAGAATGGTAACAATATAGGTTACACACGGCTGTTGTGAGGTGGATGTAACGCTTTAGGTAGTGAGTGAATGAATTATGGAAAACTTCGTACGATTTTGCCAACAAAGCACGTCGATTATATCACTTCATGTAACACGGTCGACGCCATCAGGAACAAGCACGCGCCACCGTAACGCAGATGAACTAAACCGACGAGAATCGACCAATCGCAACAGATCAGTTAGTGAGCAATTATTCAGAGAGAAGTAAATGTTCCAGGTTTCACGAAACTTTTTATTCATATGAAAAGAAGAAATTTCTTATGAGAAGTAGTAGTTTCTACTTGAACTGGTGAGCAATTGCCATTATTATATTGAGAGTGTATGTAAGTTCTTTATGGTTTTATTCGCGGGTAGATTGAAATTTTCTCAATAGGCTTTTGGAAATGCGTACAAAGCTGCCACGAAATTGGAAAATTACAAAAACACCTTTCTAAAAGAATCTACGCTTTTGAAGCCAAAAATATAAAGAAATTATTTATTGTCAATGATATGAGGAACACTATATTGTGTTTTGTCACCTAAAATGACTCATAATAATAATATCAATCAATAATTCAATAGTAAGATAAGTTTCCATTGCGAGGACGTGATATTCATACACACTGACGTTGAATTAGTGGCAAAGGCGTACCTGCGCTGTGCCAGCAGACGCCATGCAGATAATGGTAGCCAGAAGCGCAGCTGCATACTTTGGTGCGTTCTGCGCACACTGCGCCGTCGCCCATGCGCATTTGGCACTGGATGTCGTGCACGCAGGGCTCGTTGATGCCCCCGAAAGCCTCTGCAAAATTTGTTAGTTTCAAGCCATTTCGTTCCTTAACTTTAAGTTTAAAGTTGATCGAAGGAAGAAAATAAGCAACAATTCAGAAATACATTTTTCTACTTTTAATATTATTCGCGAGTTTTTCCTTTTTGTGTTTTTTTTTTATAATGGACCTTAGAAAAGTGAATTTCTTAGATCTACTCCATGGTAATCTCAAAAGACTTCTAGGTCTTTATTGCTGGATTCTGGAATTTAAATATTATATTTACGAATTTACATACCATAATTTGAATAAAATAAAGCCTCAACATTTTCAAAATTTTCCAAAAAATAACTCAAAATGTTTTGTTTAAGCTTTGTCTTTGGATAGCGCAAAGGGAGCATAATAGTTGAAAGGGCGCATAATAGTCGATTTTCGTTGAAATCCCTAGCTTTGCGACAGTTGCAAAAGTTCAACATTTTCCTCTGTCTTTCTACAATTACAAAATTGAATACAGAGATTACTACTTGATGATATACATGTTTTTAAGATAGATCTTGCAATAAGGACACCTACATTTTTTGCAAAATATGTAGGTTCTATCTTCAATAATTTAGTTGTGCAAAGAGTTCCAACAATTTTCTAACTTTTGGGAATTTCACAAATACAGAGATAACAGGGAAAATTGGATATAGGCCATCTTTACAAAGAGTATTTCACTTAATACTGTTACTAATAAATGTTACGAAAACTTTGAGAGCCATTTTTGAGAAAATTGTGAAAAGTCCAAGGAACCTTGTGTAATGTAGTACCTCCAAAATTCAAAGTATTTTGTTAAGAATCGCAGGGCTTGGCCTGGTAGTCAATCGGGTAATATTCAATCGGGTAATATTCATTTTGACAAAAATCTTACTAATAGTTTCAGCACTAGTCTTGTTCAGAGACGAGCAGACGGACGTACGGGTTGACGGACAGACGGGTAGGTGAATAGACGGACTGGCGGATGGGCGAACGGATAGACAGCCGGACGAAACGGCGCACGGACGGAGAGACGGACACACGGGCAGAGAAACGGGCGAACGGGCAGACAGACGGACGGGTGGGCGGACGGGTTGGCAGATGGACGGGCGGACGGATGGGCGGCGGATGGACGGGCAGGCGGACGCGCAAACGGACAGGTAGACGACTTACGAACGGACGGTGAAAGCTTAAACATTGGATTTAAAAATTTGGGGCTGAAAATTGGGGTTAAATAGAAAAACAACTTTAGAGAAAAAATGCTTACGAGAAGAAATGATACATGAAGATCCCATTCGGTGTGCCAGTTCATGAAAAAGATCGATTGAGAAAGTGAGGCTAGGGGCGACGTAGTCTGAGATGTGCTATGGCATCAGCAAGAGAGCAGATTAATAAAAAACTTGCCGAGATCGAACGACAAGAAATCATACATCGAAGGAGGCTGTACCAAATCAGTTTAATATAGACGTAAATACTCTGAGAAAACGATTTAAATGTATGAAAAACGGAAAGTCGCGGGCTCCAGATGTCAGCCAATTTTACTTTATCTAACAAGATTATTTCATGTATCCACCAGCAATTCAAGCGTTCCCGGCGATCGGAAGCTAGCTACGATTACATTCTTACGTTTAAGAGTGGTGACAGACCAGTTTTAGCCAATTACACGCCGATAAGTCGTATGTAAGCTAATGTAACGGTTGATAACTAGCTATATTAAACAAGAATGGGAAAATGGTTATTTAAGGGACTGCATGGTTTTAGGAATGGTTTCTCTTGCGACAGTCAGATAGAATCATTCTTTCAGGATATAGCAGATGAAGTTGATGATTGTGGGAGGGTGGATGCCGCAATAATAGATTTCGCAAAGGCATTTGTTATTGTCCCACACGATAAACTGGTTCAGAAATTACTGCAATCGGGTACTGACATCAGAGTTATGGCGTGGGTAAAAGAGCTTCATCGAGATAGGAAACTGAAAGTCCGGGTTGGACAACAATTTTCAACACTGGGAAAGGGATTCTTCAAGGAAGCGTTATTGGACCTCTCCTGTTTCTCGCGTTTGTGAATGACCTGCCAGTATATTTATCTTCAAAGGTAAGACTATTTGCAGGCGGCTGTATAATGGTTATTCAATCAAAAGTAGACGAAGATATTATGCAGGGTGATCTAGAAAAACTGCATATCTGGGCGGGAAAAAAATAGCATGACAAAAATAGTTCGAAAAGCAAAACCATCACTTTTGGTAGGGACCACACAGTGAAACTCAATACCGTTTAGGCAAAGCAAATATTCCAAGAGTCGTGTCTGGTAAATACTTGGGAATTATTTTTGATTGCAAATGGAGTTGGGAGAATCAGGTAACTTGTTCGTAGGGAGGGAATCTTTGGATTTTACCGGAGGTCTTTGCATTTTACTATGCGGGTACTAAAAAAGAGTACGGCGAAAGTCAGAGAATTTGCTTACTTAACTCTAGTTTGTTCATTAATGGATTACGGAGCGTTTTGTTGGAACCCTTACAGAAAATTGCAAAAGGAATATGTCAATAGAGATCAGAGAAGAGCGTGTAAACATTCTTTTCTAAGCAATTGGAATAAAATAGAATGGGATACTTGAAATCAGGAGGGTGAAGGCAAGACTCTGTGCTCTGTCAAAGCTTATGCCGGTTATCCAGCTTGGAAAGATATTCGCATCTTTATCCGACTCAGTAGACCTACATACTTTAGTAGAGGAATTCACAAGCACAAAATTCAGTTCAGGCCACAGACAACAGACGTAGAAAAATTGTTCTTTACAAATAGAACAATAACGGACTGGAAAAGTTGCCTGCGACAGTCTTGGAACCCTTTTATCTAGGTGTTCATAAATTTAAAAGTAATCTATCCTACAATATTTGTACAGTTTATTCATTAGTAAGTTAGGCTTATGAAAACAGTTCTTGTATTATTATTATTATTATTATTATTATTGTTACCATTAGTATTGTGATAATAATTATTAAATGCAACGCTATATTATATATATATATATATATATATATATATATATATATAGTTATGTTCAAGGTAGTATTTGTATTGAAGTGTGGTGACGTGTTGTGAAGTGGAGTACAGTGTAATTAAAATATCTATGCTCGCCAGACATAAAATTTAGAGTTAATGCTGTTATTGCCTTTATTGTTATCATTGTTATCGTATTAGTATTATTGTTATTGGTGTTGTTTTATATTAATTTAAAGTGTAATTGTATTAATATTTCTAATTGATATGGAAATTGAGGTGTTCTGCCACCAGGTTGCATAAACCTACTTTCAGAAATAATATCTATCTATCTATATCAGAAACTTGAGAGACAACGTCGACATTTCGGATACCTACTTCTCTCGCTCGGGAGGGGTCGCCTAGATTACAAAATCTCGGTGGGTCATTAGTGGTTATGACGATTGGGGCTGGAAGTTGAGAAAAAGTGTGGTACTCACCCGTGACACATTCTTTATTATTATTATTGATGGTAATGATGATTGCATCAGGGTCTATGCAGACACATTTGCCTTCCTCTTCAGTTGTTCCTGGTATCAGTTCGCAATGGGGAACCTCCACTGAATCAAAAAATACATTGTTAACAGACAAAATAAACATCTTAATTGTTGGTTTATATGAGATATTAACTTAGATTAGAAAATTATGTAAGGAAAGAATGAAGTGTCACATATGTCATACTATAAATATATTTACAGAATGCGGCCCGGGAAAGGTTGTTACTTATTACTCAAATGTGAAAGCCCCTTCCCTCGATGTCGGGCTAGACCACTGGGCACCTAGCGCACGCGCTCTGCCAGGCTGAGCGCCCCTCTACGTAAAATAATAGAGTGCTTAGACTTGAATATTGTTTCTAGTAAATTCAGAAATTCAAAATCATGACCATGTGTTTCGCTGCGTTAGGCTTGGTACGGCCTAATACCACATATGGTTATCTAATCTCTTTAGTCTGGACTAACTTTTCGGTTAAGACTTAGTCTTCCCCCAACTACCTTTTTTTGTCGCCCAAAGCAGATTTTTTCACATCTCCATAATCTTTCGGCCCCCAAATGCTATAACTGAAACAATCCATTTTGAAGAGTATTAAGGAAGTTTCAGGCCCTTGACAGTCGGGGAGGGGTTAAATGGCGTGTATGAATTCAGCGCTTTAGAACAAAAGGTCGCCTCACAAGCCCCGCGCAGGAATTTTCATTTGTTACTTATCTCGCATGAATGTGAAATTGCAAAAAAACTAATGAAAATTAGAGAAACTTTATTGAAATCGTTTGAAGCATTTCTACTCACAAACACATTCAATACAGTTAAATAAACCGTAAGTGTCTATGTGATGTTCGTATTTGCAGCTTTTAAACATTTTTTAAACTCTCTTATTCGATTTCTAAAAAATATATCGTGTCAAATCAATTTTCTGTCTGTCTCTCCATCTGAATGAATCTATTTAACTAAATATTAAATTGGTCATCATTATATTTAAATATATTATAGACACATGTGACCCACTAAGTTTTTCTTTTACCATGAAGCCCGTAACGGTTCCGAATATTATTACTTCTCGCTCTTATGAAAGTTCTTGTCATATGGCGCTTCTGTGACAGTAATATGGTCGTCTCTGGGATGGCAGCTCTTAGGATCTGAGTTCGAGTCTCAGATTGGAAATAAACTGTTGCTCGTTGAAAATACTTTTGCAAGTTTATATAAAAGCATAATACAGCGGAGCAGTTAGAAATGGTACGAGGAAGTATGTGCTTTTATATTTCCACTAACTTTTATTTTTTCAGCATAGGAAAACGATGAAACATTCGTTCTTGGGGATCAAACATTCGTTCATGCTGTTTTCCGATAAACGTTCGCAGACATGTGAAATAATGGATCAAAGTATTGTTGAAAGTCTTCACTCAACAGATTCCGTAAAATATTTAATACAGAGCAAAGCTTAGATAAATATAAACACAATAGATTACTTACATCAATTTCGAGTATTTATATTTAAGAGGGGGGTTAAGTTTTAAAAGAAGTAAACATAGGCATGCAAAACAGGTAAATAAAATTCTAATGTAGATATTTAAACAGGCATTACTAAATTATTTTCTTCAACGAATAATACAATAAAAAAGAGTTTCTAAATTCGAATGCCATAAATCAAAACAACATCACGTACGATTGTAATAATGAATAACTAAATATCGCTCACAATTCTCCAAAGTAAACTAAAGATTACTTACTTAAGAAAGGATTTCCTTAAAGTTAAAGGAAAATCTTCTTTACCCTCATAAAAAGTGAAAGCGTGAATAAATATGCACACAATCACACATGCTCCTCAGAAATCTCAACTCCTAAACAACGATTCTGGCCTCTCTAAACACATATAATTAACACTACAATCCCCACGGAAATACGACTTCACACTACGTCCGCGCTCTGATGAATAGAGTACAGTATTATCGATATTTATTCAACTTGTCTGGCCCTCTATTGGGTCATGTTGGAAGCACTCTAGGCTTTGTGTAATACAACTAACGTCTCATGATATTTACACAATACAGGGATCATAACGGATATTATTCAGGGAACGTAAAGGAGATTATAGGTAGTGTACAATTAGCATGTAATAATCCTAATATTTTAAAATAGATATGTAAATTAAAATATTGAATTTTCTGTTTAAGGAATAAAATAGAAATATGAGCAAAAATTGGTAGCTTCTTTAATATATATCGACAACCAAATAAATCTATTTCTCAGTGTTTTTGCTGAAAACTTACCCACACATTCTGAGTCTTGTTCTTCGTAACCTGCGATGCATTTGCATTGCATGTTCTGTGCATCACCTTGACACGAGGAGTATTCTGGATAGCATTGATTGTCATTTGCACACGGGTTTCCAAGATCTGCAATTTAATTTTTTATAAGTTTTCTTAAGTAGAAGAAAAATAAAATTGATTTTATTTTCACACTACATCCAATGATTTACCAAAAGAAAAAAATACTGACGGAATCACATATTTTAAGTTTTAGCAATTTACTATAATAAACTTAGTTCATTAAAGAAATTAAAATAAGGCACAGCACTTACTAGACGAGGCCCAACATGTCTTTGCCCGGTAATGCCATCCAGTTGGGCATCGACAGGTCCCAAAGGCGCAGTTGATTAGAGTAGGTGTCTGCTTAGGAGTTAAATGCAAACACTGCTGAGTATCTTCACATTTCTCATCGTAGCCTACTTCTGTAATCAACCAACGAAAATAAATTCTGTTTAAATCTTGATTTATGATATTGTAAATCAAACATAGTTGCGAAATGTGAAAACACAGAACGGAATGAAACCACGTTGATCACTTTAGTACACGTGACGGCTAAGGGATGTTTCTGAGTAACGTTGATTTAATTATGTAAAAACGATCAAAAATAATTTGTGTACAAGGATTTTACATAAAATTGGACTTACGTGGAAGGCATTTCGTTGGGTCTATTTCGACAAAATTTTCTTCACACTTGCAAGTGTTATCACTGCACCAGCTGTGATCTATGACGCAATCTTCCGAAGATTCACATTTCTCATTCAGATCTGCGAGTAGAAAAATAGTTTTAATTTTGACCAAATGCTTTAAAGTTTAAGATATATCGAATTAGAACGTCGGTCACCCCTCTTCATAATTCATTCAGGAAATCTACAGACTAAAATAAAAACTAGGGCTGCTACAACAGAATACACGTTTCTATCAACTTACACGTGAACTTGTTGTAAGAGCTATCACTGAAGATGAGATTTTATGAAGAAAACAAATATCTGTCTTCAAAATTGTAGTTGTAGGAAGGTGCCGAAAACGTTTAAACTATTATAAGTTTCAAAAGTTTGGGGGATTCAACGAAAATGAAACTTTTTTCATTGTTTCAAGCGGTCTTTGATATCTCCAAGGAAAACAAATAAAAAACTGCTGCCAATTTTGAGAATTTTTTCAAAATGTTGTGGTCAGACTCTTAGGCATCAATCAACGTTTTCGTATAACGACCCACAAATCGAAAACAGTAACGTGTTAGAGGGAGTAATTTACTATATATAGGGACAAGTTACAGGGTTATAATCCCGCAAGAGTAGTGCATTTTTCAATCGCGGAAGGTGGCAGTGGTCGTCCGCCGCTGCATTGCGGCATCCGGTGCCGACCTACACGTCTGCTTGCGGGTATTCCCCATCCAGGTATCTCCTACCAGTGGAGGCACCGCCCCAGCTGGGACAAGCTGTAAGCTCCGGGAAGCGGCAGAACGCGACCTCGCAAAGCAGCTAGGGTCGCAAATCCTTCCGCGGTCGGGGCTGTGGAACCTGCCAGCCAGAGGCATCGCAGTGACATCCTAAACTGTGCGAGCGCGAAGGGCAAATGCGAAGAGGACTGAGTGAGAAAGGCCAGAGTGTGCGGAGTGCGCGAGTAAGATGCGAAGGACGGGGGAGTAGAGGTGCCTACCTGCGCGCGGCGCGACGGCGGCGGCGCCGGCCTGCCCGGCGACCAGCGCCAGCGCCAGCGCCAGCAGCAGCGGCAGCGGCAGCGGCGGCGCCGGGGCAGCGCGTGAAGGGGCCATGGCGCGGGGGAGCGGCGACTGAGCGGCCCGCGCCTGCCCGCCGGCGCAGGTGGACGCTATCGCCGGCGCGGAGATAACGGTGCTTATCTGGCCATCGCATTGTCCCGCTTGCCGCCCAGGTGGCTGGCTCGAGTGGCCCTGCGCTTGAGATAGCGCCGCAACGGCCGGGCGGGCGGGGCACGTGCGGGGAAAGGGCGGAAAAGAGAGAATCTGCGCCTGGGATTACAGGAAGGAGTGGATAACGATTTGCTCAACTCTGGGTTATGACCCATTTCTAATGCTATTATATGATCGTCCAATTTGATATATTTTTTATGCCAAGTGTATATCCTTCAATTAGGGTCAATAAGATTAGCCGTTAAGCTATATACGCTACAACTTAAAGACTTTGAGTTTAAGGTGTCTCAAAAATATTAAACAAAATGGAAAACTTTCTAAAAAATTTATGGAATTACACAAATTTATAATTAGTATACTTGTATATATATATATATATATATATATATATATATATATATATATATATATAGAGAGAGAGAGAGAGAGAGACAGACAGAGAGAGAGAGAGAGAGAGAGAGAGACGATTCTCATCAATTTTTAAATTCAAATTTGGAGTAAGTTTTTATTTAAAGGCATTGTTTAATTAATTATGAAGGAAAATATTGATTGATTCCACCTATATTTCGAAACTATCCCATGCATATTTCGTATATTATAAAGAAAAAAATGAAGCAGTTTAAAAAAATATAATAATAATAATATAAATAATTTTTATTCACTTTTGAAAATCAAATCGTGATATCATGCACTTTTAATGCATGCATAGTTTTAGGAGATTTTTGCATTTTATACCTTTATATGACAAGGACTATGAGATAACAGCTGTTTTAGAGATAGTTAGGGATATCAGATTTGCATCTAGCCAACCATTGATAATATTCATATCTTTCTTTACACTCTTATAAACTTCATTCCAATTTGAGTTTCTGAAAATTTCAACAGTATCTTCTATATAAGAAAAAATAGTTCTACAAAATATTTCCAAGTTAATATGCAGTCGATCATAAATAAATACCAGAAAGACCTTAGGTCCTAAAACGGTACCTTGAGGTACTCCTGTAACATCACTATCTGTCTTCAATTATAGTAATTTGAGCTCAATTTTGTTAAATGATGAAAATATTTGTAAATCTATTCCTTGTACAGAAAGAGGGGCGAATAACCTTGGGAGGGAAAGGTTACGGTTGAATAAGCAGACTCCTTCTCTGCACAACACATTTTCACACCTCACCGAGCCCTGAGCTGCCCTGAGGAAGGGGGGAGAGGGATGGCGCTGGGTAAGGGATGAAACGCAATTTGACTGAGGACGCTGTGAAAGTATGATGATTAACATTGCACATACACCTTATTCATTAAACTAATAACACAAGAGTTGCAATGAAAATTAATTTACATGAAGGCGTTTTACACAATGCGATTCTTATTTTGGTGAATCGTCACTGTTCAGTTCCTGGCAAGTAAATTCACATGTCCCACCTCACGAAAGTTTATACCTTACAGATGCCGGTGATGAGAAGTGCAGACTTCTGCGTTGTACAGAAGGGTTGATGTAAAAATGCACACTCCCATAGAGTCCAGCGATGGCAGGGCGTATTTACAGCGCCGAAACAGGATCGTCGTGGGGGACACGTGCTGACAAACGGCAGCAAATGGAAGGCAGCGGCTCGCGTGGCCAATTTCGAACAATCGGCTGAGAAAACGAATGCCGCACCACGATGTAGAGTGGACACACTCGAACGCGCAGAAATGCATTGCGGAAGTCTACCGGACGAAGAGCTGCCAAAGGCAGAAGTACCTCGTCGTGGATGACATCGAGAATAGTTGTGACTAGTTGGACCCGTACAGATCGAAAGTACTCTAGAAAAAGTACTGGATATCCATGAATATTCATATTTACCAAGATTGTTACACATATTAACGTGGATATTGTTTTGGTTTATAACAGAAAATCCTACTATCAACCTTTCTTTAATATATGTAACAAAATTTAGTTTTCAAATAACAATCAGAACAAACTCATCTCTTTGATGTTTTCCGTATATATCATAAGAACTGTATATAAGAATATACATTAAATACTTACACTTGGTAGTCACAAACAATCGTTTTAACTATCACACAACACGACATTCTCTACTCAAGATCATCTACTCTTTCATATCTCGCGAACTCACCAAGTTGCACAGGCGCAATTTGCCGTTTTCATTCTAGCCGCGCATTTCAAACAACACAAATTTCCAAATTTATAGTGACCTCCACTCCTAACCTTTTTTTCTTTCCTTTTGGTATCTCAGTAGTTTCAAGCCATACGCTGGGAGCGGAATAGAAGGGGCATCGAAATCGTTATCTTTGCAATTTTAATATAGATGATGACTGGAAATCCATCTGCTTGTCGAAGGCAGCCGAACTGCTGAGGGCAGCGTAGTTACGTAACAGAAACATCGAGAAGGAGCCGGGCCGGGGAGTTGCTTGCGTGCTCGTAGGCAGGGATTTTGTCCCGGAGACTGTGTTCAGGGGGACGCAAGGAAGTGCTTTGTTTTAGAGAGCACATCGCTGGAGGCGTCCGGCGAACGGTCCGGTGGCTCAATGGGGTGAAGGGAGCGGTGCGCAATTCATAAAACTAAAAATATTCATAAACGCTAAGAATCCCTTCCTTAAATCCAACCCAGTAAAAATTGTGTAGTAACTTTTGTGATAGCTTCTCAGGTGGATGCATTATTTCTGAAGCCGTATTCAGTTTTTCGCAATATTTTTTTTTCTTTCAGAAAGTTCATTAACCTAGTTTTCAATCAGTTAGATGAACTTGACAGAAGGGATATTGGTCTATAATAATTTAAATTTCTCTTATTACTAGATTTGTTTATTTCAACGAGAACGTATTGTTTATGTTCTTGTGGAAATATTTCTTGTGATAAACACTAGTTGAATTATTTCAGAGCAATTATTTGACACTAGAGATACTTGAAAGATATTTATCGGCTGAATAAGCTCGGAGAAATCGCTGTTGCCACTCGAGTAGCTCCGCTCGGGTGATCCTACGGTTCGGGTCTCTACGGTTTCGAATGTTTCGCCTCTAGGCAAATGGCTGCGTCCAATAAATCCGCTGACGGAGAATTCTGTGGTCGGCTTCTCGGATCGGTAATATTCCTGACATTTGTAATCAGAACCCAGAAAATCCCCGGAGCAGTGACCTAACGAACTGGAGTACTCCTAAAACCACCGAAATTAAAAGAAAAAATCAAAATTATTAGTTATTTTTTACTAAATATCCGTGTACGATTTCTATATTATTCAATCGTTATTTCACCATTTCAGTGAAACTAGAGAAATCCAACACAAGTACTTTCTACATTTTTGAATATTATCTTCATTAATTAAGATTAAACAAGTTATTGACTTCGGCTCTGATATTTGAATTGATAGTTAAAAGTCTACTATTGTCTTTCACTTAATTCTGACGTGAAGAAATCACCGGCAGTTGATGTGACGTTCGTATCAGCAGACCTCGAAATATACGGAGTGTTTAGGAGCCCAATCCAGAGTGATCCGCGTACAAATACGTCTTCAAACTGCACAAGCTGCACTGCGTACACAAGATGAGCAGCAACTGTGCTTCCGTGAAACGGTCACTGTATCTCGGCGAGATTGTGCTTGACGTGGACATTAGAAACAATAATAATAATAATAATAATAATAATAATAATAAGTCTCCCAAAGTCCAGCCCTACGTCCGAGCAATTGAGGACTTAGCCACGTGGGAGACGGGCAACGTCAGAAAAGTTGGCGGCAAACAGGGCGATGGCACACCCATATACAGAGCGTTCAGGGCAGTGAACGATTATAATGACAGATTGTATAACAGATGAGCGTCGCCTAAGACCGCATCGCTCTCCGCTAAATATTCTTCCGCCAGTCAGCTGAGTTGCATTCACAGCTGGTCGCGGTTGACTGAATTTTGTTGTTCAATGTAATTTTGATCGCGTGGATGTTAGAAACAGTTTTCAGGAGAGATTCACATAATTCCGTATCATTAATGATGAAAAATTATACTAAGTGATTCAAAACATTTCGAAATACTCTTGAAAACATGTGTGATTCAGTGAAACCAGAGAAATCCAACACAAGTACTTTCCACATTTCTGAATATTATCTTCATTAATTAAGATTAAACGAAATATACGGAGTGTTTTGAATTAAGTCATTGAATTGAATTAAGTCATTAGATACAAGAATGAAATGGAATATACTGCATAGTTCCCACGTATGCCTTGTAAAAAACTACCGGAATCCTGTCGGTGCTTTTCGATTTTGCGTGTTCAGAAGATTCAAAATATGTGTTCTGTATAATGTTTTGCAGTTATGATATCTGGTGTTTATAATTACGATTTCATTTTCACGTTGCTCATCTTATGACTGACAGCCAGTGTATCAATTATTGATTAGTGACTGGCAGATATGGTTAGTTAATTGTGAATTCGTTGTAATAATACTTAAATACTATAATTTGTTCAGTTATTGACTAATGAAACAAGGCTTAAGAGACATGTATAATTGATATAAAACTACCATGAATTTGCTATTTTCTTTTCATAATTTTGGCTTCTCCTGGTTGCACAATCTTGGAAAATTTTCACACTACATTCAAAGATTTCTTGGGGGAAAAGGGTACAAGTTAGTAGATATTCTGGAGTACTGTTTGGCAGAATTCTCAGTTAATTCAATTTAATTCAATGATCGAGTTAATTCAGGTAAATTTCTCAAAGTAGGGAAATCAAATTCAGTTCTTAAAAGATAAAAGAATGGGTGTGGAAAACTGCTATAAATATTTGTACTCACTTGTCATTCAAAGATATTAAATGTATATTCAATTAGATGAAAGGATAAAATGGTTTTTCCATTATAACTGTGCAAGTTTAGCCTTAGAAATGAAAAAGTGAAATGTTTCAATACCTTTCATATAACTTTATTACATAATATTAAAGTCAATTAGAAATTAGGTGAATGGTAACATAAAAATACAAAGGTAAAGTGAAAAAATGTATTCCCTTTATTTGCATGATTATTATTTGAAGGAAACAACATTTCCACCGAATCCATTTAAGTTCAATAATGTGCTACCACTTAGATAATTTTAAAGTCCACACTATACAAATCAAAATTGAGTTCCTAAGTCCTTTAAAAATATTCACAAACCTACTGATTAACATTCTCCAGCCTCAGCTACCACATTGCCAGGTCAGAATAAAAATTTTGAAATAAAAATTATACATTTTGAAATTGTTACCAAGAGGATAAACAATGAACCAATGCTACGTATTGTATCTTCT
The DNA here is from genome assembly GCA_017312745.1 of Gryllus bimaculatus. Lineage (NCBI taxonomy): Eukaryota > Metazoa > Arthropoda > Insecta > Orthoptera > Gryllidae > Gryllus > Gryllus bimaculatus. The sequence continues at coordinate 6,249,458 of BOPP01000065.1, read as the reverse complement.
TATAGACAACCTTTATTGGTTACCAAAGCCAGTCCTAACAGCCGATTTTTGATAATTTAATAATGTATTGCATTAAGATGGTACCAATACGAGAATCTACTACTGCTTAAAAAGAGAAAACTTTTCTTTTCCCACTGAATCTGCATTTCTAAATATTTTTTATGAAAAGAACTATTTTTCTGATTACTTGAAGTTAATTTTTGATGAGTAAGATGATGTTAATTAAAATAGTATTTTCAACCCATTCATTCACAATCAAACCTTTTTCTTTCAGCATACTTTCATTCACACATCATTTTATATTCCTATTATATAGCATAAAAAAAAATAAACTTTACATGTACTGAAAAACTTCTTCTTGAAAAATAAAAATAGAAATTATACAATAATTACTGTAGCGGTACAAATTATTCAGATAAATTCTATTGATAAAGCAACCTAAGGAAGTTGTACTGAAGAAAAAACATACGGCGTCACGCGCGCAAGCCCTTTCTTTGCAACGCCACGGGTCCCTGACCCCATTTCGAAGGTATTATGACCACCCCACCAACAACCCCGTAACAAAGTGGGTAAACTGTAAAAGCGCCCAGCGAGAGCCCGCAGCTGGAATTTACTTCCAAACGCCTGTATCGTAATCGGGGAATCCCGAAGCAATAAGTTCAGTAGCGGGGAAGCACCCTCAGAGCATTGACCCACTTTCGAAAACACGTTAACGGAAAAATTCATACTTCGCCGAGCCCTATTGGCCAATTTAGTGTACAACGCCATTCACCTTTAGCAATAGCGAAGCGATTTCTGTTTAGGACAATGAACACATGAGGCAGAAAGGGTGGGCGAGGAAGAGTAACCTCGTTGCGTGAGGCAGAAAAACAAAGTGACACTGGAGGAGAGAAAGACTCTCTGGATGGGAGCCGGTCGCGGGAGAGGCGAGTGCGCCACCGAAGACATTTTGTTTAAAGTTACATTTAGGAGCAGAGAGACTTCTCTGCGGTGGGAGCCGGTCGCGGAGAGGAGAGGTGGGTGCCTCTAGACTGGCATTCACTTGAAGTTTTATTAGAGAGGAGTGGCAAGGCACTTACGGGGGATAGGCGAATCTTTTGCACTGCTTATCAGCTACAAAAAATTCGCATCCTGAAATTGTTCGAGAGGAACCCGCAGACGCTTCGAGAGACCATCTCTGGGTGCTTCCGCACTGGATCGGGGGCAATACACCCCGACATTTACGATCCGGGCCGAAGCAGCCTCCAGACGAGCCCTTCGCTGGATGTCACGGACCGCCGCAACCGCCGCCAGCCCGCCCACCTTTGTGAAGGCGTTGCCCCGGCCAGCCGTACTGAAAGACATCCCGGACGCCCACCAGGCTGCTCGCGCGCAAGGACCTACTGAGCACATGTTGTCCACGGAGGGTTTCCAGGGCAAACGTAATCAGGGTCCAATAAGCCCTTTAGAGAACTTATGTTTAAAGCGGTGCCGCGCTGAGGCCAGAAAGATCCTTCCAGGACAAATTTGTAATTGTAGCTATTAGATTAATTTTTGTACCACTCTTTATCTTTAGTTGTAGTCTTCTTAATTTCTAATCTCTATTTTTATTTTATTCACCATCTTTCTTTTCATCGATGTAAACTTCCTTGGTACAGCCCGGTCCAGGAATAAACATTGGCCTTTTCCAGTAACCAAAGTGTTTGTTTTGAATGCCATGCATGCTTTTCGCTTACAATGCCTTCCGATCACTGAATCATATGAAGTAAGGGGAGTAAGGACCGACTGAGCTAGAACCGGCCGCAAACCGCCGTGCGTTTCCCTATCGCAGACGCGTGTTGTTGTGTACATTACTAAAAAGAATTTTACAAAGGAAGTTCACTTGTGCAACATAGTGAAGTCTTCTAGAAGTACGCCTAAAAAACACCTACCCATACAGAGGGCAAAAAGCAACATTACTTCTGGGAAACAAAGCAAATGAGCATTTATTTCCAAAGGCGATATTTTTCAGTAAGCCAAGATCAGCTTAAAAACCGAATAAATGTTTCCACTATTTTCACCCTGGAATGTAAACCATTACTTGCCCTCCCGATGGAATATTATAAACCTTTTAATCTGCACCTGAGAAGAACAAGGAGTTATGTGAAAGCTTTTTTCAAACCTATGAAAAATATACTGCATTAAACATGTAAAATATACTGACCTTATCTCTCTTAAGTTGAGACACAAGAGCCCAGCATTGGGAACAGCATGCAGGAAACGTTATCATCAGATCATCCTGAATATGTACTTGACCAGAAATCCCTGAAGCATCCTGACTAACTTCTACTTTCCAATTTTCCTTCTCATAATTTTCTCTTATGTTGTGTCATATAATTCTTCAATAAAGCAAGGTACAGATGTGAATCATACTTTATGTAACAAAGTTTTCTGCAAAAAAGGGACTCTTGACATATTTTGTTCTTCAATCATTTCATCTACAAACATATCTGCACCACATCAACTGATATGATTTCAAATCATTGAAAACATTGGCAATCGTTGTATCATGCAAAAATAAAACTGCCTTATTCTATGATTCATTCAACAAAACTTAGGTATAAGAGTACCTTTGGTAACATTACTACAGAAGTTTTCAAAAGAAGACTGTTAAAGTTATGCTCAGGTCTTGAACAGTATGTATGTGCTGAGATGGAAAAATGGTGCAGGTCCACCCTTCCTACATTATGATGAAGGCCTTTTCACTTTCTAAAAGGTTGGAAATGACGAAAAGGATATTTAAATATTTTAGTTATATTCAAAAGGACAAATATGCATATATTTTCATTCTCTCAATAAAACATATAAAATTCTACGCGCAAACATTGATGTTCTCTAAGAAAAATTGTATTACTGAATATAACTAAAATCACTGAACCACCATTGAATGATAATAAATTCTATTCCAACGCTTTTAAGTGGAAACCATCAATTTCACCCGACTGTGGTTAGTTTTAATACTCGTTTTTTATAATCGGGTATTTTTATAAATGAATAAATGTGATTATTTCCAAGAATATTTTGCACATTCTAAAAAGCAATTGATGAAATGTCACTCACCAGCACAGCATGAAACAGGTGCATTGTCCTTTACAATAACTGATGGTTCTGCTAATCAAGGTAGTAATTCTCTTTCATCCACTTTTGGAAACATCTCTGCGTCATAGTTCTATGATATTCATTCTACTTTTCTTTGTCTTTGACGGAAACAAATGAGTCTGCATCTTCGATGAACCATTTGCATCTCCTGCCATGTATTACTATATATCTTTTACCTTCAATCTAAATTTTTGCATTGAGAACTTTCATTTTAACTTGCCATGACCGAGGAAGCCATAACCTAAAGGATTAGATTGTTAAAACCAATAGGAAAGATCTACTGAAATAAAAAATCATAAATTGTGAACCACTATTGGAGGTGCTTCTAACTGGACAAACGAATATTCATTATACACATAAGTCATTACACACATTGCTATTTCCAAAAGATGCAATTTCTTTACATGCAATCATGCCGTTCTCCATTCACCTTATATCTATAATTCATAATTTCATCACTACAAAATTTAGTAGATTTTTTGCTTGCCTTCTGAATAAGACCAAAGTTCATCCAAAAACCACAAATTATAACCTTCAGCGTTCAGTTTCTATCTATTCCATTCAAAAATTCAGATATTTCAATAACTATTATCATTTCTGTCCATGCACAATCATTAATAATTACTCACCATTCTTGTACATTGAATAAATAATTGTGCCTAAACAAGCCCTGTTCCAAATCATCACTACACAGTTTCTGTTCCCATCTATTCTTGGACCACTCCTTCCTAGGAGTCTGAGCAGTTCAGGGTCTTGCTTCCAATATGCGTGAAATTAAATTCAAACATTATCCAAAACAATTCACCTGCACTTTATTGACATTTTATTGACTTTCATATGGACACTTTATTATGATTTTACTTACTTTGAACAATGGTGAGTTTCCAGCTTCAATTCATTGCCAGTTTTGTCAATAACGTGAAGAAGTTTTCTATATTGCATCGCATTCAGCTCTTCCACAAAATCTTGCAATAAAAAAAAGAGTCTTCTTTGGCCTGACTGCTGTCACTCTCCCTTCTGCATGGACTCATTGCTAAAGTTGCTTAATAAGACTACATTAAATATTTTACAACTTAATAGTATATTAATTACATCTAATATTTCAATGAATATAAATAATAAAATATTAAATAATCAAATCGCGAAATTCTCCGTGGCATTAATGATGGAGAGTGGATAATTCGTTCACTCCGTCTTCTCTCTCCCTGTGTGTCCGACGATAATTTCAACCAAAGAGGGTCTCACTACACGGTCATCCAGAAGGACGTGTAAAGGTCCGGAGAGCGCCCTCCCTGTGCTGCTCCAGAGAGTCGGTTGCTCAGTGCTCAAAATACACAACACGAGTAGCATACAACACGGCAATAACCTGATGCCCTGAACTCGGTGCAAAACGGTCCCGTCCCGAGGTCAGCAAACAAAGCTGCCGCATAGAGATGCTGACTATAGATCTGCACCTCCCTCTCGCTAGTATCTCCAGTAATTCTCGAAATGGCACATATAATGGTCGCGCTAAATTGATTAACTTTTTAAATGATAGTATGAAAAACCCTTGGAATGATAAGTTTCCAGAAACTTCTCTCAAATGATGTTTTGATCGACTATAAAATTACACATATGTTACTATTTTACGCTTTGAACTGTATGCTCCTTTCCCGAACGAATTGCCCGACAAATACGATGTGAGGTTGCGCTGCCACCAGAACCCACGACCAGGTTACTCCAAGGTTCGTGAAAAATGAAATCGAATCATTTCTACATGTTAATCACTGGGCCACGCCTCCAGGTATGGATCCATTTGGTATGCACAGTGGCTGTCAAAAAAACCGTTCACATGACAGAACGCTCTTAGATATGGAGACACGGAATATCGCGTTGTAAGCGTCGGAAAAGCAGCTGCTGCCTGGGGAGCGCCCGGGGCCCTTCGAGCCACCGCTGGAGGTGACAGGATGTAAGCCGGTGGTGATCAAGGAGTTGAACAGGCGGCCCTGATCGCGGGATAACCCCGAATATACTGCAGACGAACATAGCACCACCCATCCATCTCCACTTATAGCTGCACTGGCGCAAGTGCTTCCCAGAGAAAGCAATCTATTGCTTCCCACAGACCACTGCCGCATGACAGGCAACGCTGAAGGATGAAGTGGACTACAGAAATAAATACCCTTCATCATGCGTGAATACTATACCATTACCAAAATGGAGATGACACTTCGTCTACACAACAAGTTACATCAAAGATTCTTCACCGTTTTCCTGATTCTGAAGTTAGTGAGCAAAGAATAAGCGGACCAGCGTCGAGCAATTGTTCACAAAAATTCCTCTCTCACTACTTTTGGAAGCAATCAAGGAAGAAGTGAGAAAAAAATGCTTAACTCCTCATAACCTAGTAATCTGAGAGGGCAATGGAGATATCACGTGTGCAAACTCAGGGATGACAATGGACAAGCATGTCAGAAAGTATGGATGATAAGAGTAGTGAAGAGTGCAAATTCGCAATGAATTTGCAGTCGCACTTGCAGAATTTGAGGGAACTGACCCACTGAACCGCTATCTCATTCCCAGACAAAATTGCTCGAAGAAATTAGCAAGAGCAATCAGCGTCTTGAATGAGAAGTACTGCCACAACATCGACAACAAAGGCCATGTTTCGAAGAAGTACACATAGCAATTACTGTGCTGAGTTGACGTGATTCAAGAGTAACGGTTCAAGCTTTTCAGCCGCGTAGCAACTGCCACAATGATCGAGATGAAAAAGAAAGCCCCTTGGGAAAGACGCTGGTGAATCGTCCAGAAAGCACTAGTAGAGATATTGGGAAACTCACGCAATTTAAAAAAGGAAATACCTCAGAAAAAAATAGAAGAAAGGTGAATAACATCCTTATCAATACAAAAATACAACGAAGCACGAGTCCTTGAATTCAAAATACACAACATCTTGACACCCTACGACAAAAGCTTTTGGCGTTAATAAAACGCCTTCGACGCTACAGAATAGCACTTACGAGGAAGCAACAGAATCTCTTTGTAACAGAAACCAGAAAGAATTCTACAAGAATACTGGCAAGGGTAAAGGGCTTGTAAATGTATGCAAGGTCAGAAACTCCCTCGAAGGCACAATAGAGCGACTTTTTGGAAGCCTTCTGCTGGTCATCAATCTAATCTCACAATTGGGTTAGTTCAAGAGTAATTTATTATCAAATGGTGTTCTGGCTGAAATCATCGGTTGTTCCCACAGCTATATAAAACTTTTTCACTCCAGAAATTTTAATAATCCGAATTAGTTGAATTCATTACTTCGGGTGTGAAAAACTTTTATGCTTAAACATGTTTCCACTCGGAATTGAATGATTCAAAATGACCATATGGTGAATATATGAACAGACATGCGAAACAACAAAATGCCAGTCAACCCCCCAAGCCTGAATAAGATCAGTCGTGGAACTTCCTCGGGCTTAATGGTCGCGTGAACCAATGACGTCAATCCGTAGTGAAGGTAAAATTTGATTGTGCAGAGCAGCTATGCGTCATTGAACAAGCCACATAACTGAGAAAAGGGAGCGGCATGCAGGTCTTAGGCGCGACGGTTGTTACTGTCATCGTGCCAGCATAATTATTAGTAGATACCTTGAAAAAAAATCTTATGGTTGGTTGTACCTATGGAATCCGACAGCTTTCACTCCACCATCTAACCGCTGCATATACGGCTCTTGCTTATAAATATTGTTGCCTCACTAACTTCAACTGATTTGGTCCTTCTTCACAATCCGAAAATCTACGCTTACTTCCCCAAACCTTTTCACATTCAATGAACGGGTGTTCTGTTCTCCCATACGAACATTTTGGCTAATGTCTCCAAATAGCTCTGGAGCCGGTGTAGAGGCCGACTGGACAATTGGAGAGACAGATATGATATTATTGATTAATTTTATTATATATATTGATTGTATATTGTATTATATTATTTGTGGTTTGCCTAAGGGTCCACGGGTTCCCAAGCGTCTGACAAAATCTTCCGCCCGTGTACACCCTGAAGACCCCTCGATGTACAGCCTATAACCTGCCTTCCAAACTTTCATACAAAACTCATAGCAGTCTATGTGTTCACAAATGATGATGACACACATTGAAAGGAAAAGAACATCTTAGCCAAATGAACAGAAAGGATGTAGACCTGGATCTCAGCGGATGCAAGGAGCAACCATCTATAGCCTCCCTGTAATTATGGCGGCAAAAGTGCCTGGAAAAAAACAAAGAACTTTGTAGCATGTGCCATAGTTTACAACTAAAACAGTTCGGACACCGTGCCCCATTCTTGCTCCTTCTACTGTTTGATGTATACAAGGTCCACACCGTTATCCAAAAACTTTTCTTGAAAAACCGCGTGATAAGGTCGACTGGTGAATACAAACTGTTTATCTCTCCTAATGGAAAAGCAACCTGTCCACACAGATTAACTATACACATCCGCCGAGGGTTTTTTACAGGAGTGACGCTTTAACCTTTATTGTTCTGCTTAGCCTTGAATCGCCCTGTACTACTCTACTTAATTTTCTATGAATCTATTGGAATCCGAGCACTCCTTGTGTATTAAAAGCAGCCGGACCAAAGCCAGAGAAGGAAACTCAACTCTCCTCCGTATCTCACATGGCTATTCATTTACATGAATGGGATGACCGAAGCCTCTATGCAGCACTGAAGAGTCGAATATGCGGGCAAACTAATAAACGTTGACGGAAGAAGTTCACTTCTGAGGACATCAAAGATATGAAATCGCGTTATGTGTAACTAATGTTGAACCGTTTCACGGAGAGGACAATTGAGACTGGCTCTATTCTGCTTACCGACGAGTGCTGCAGCTTGAGTGCAAGATTGCAGGTTTGAGAAACGTCATGTGCTGAAATCATTCGGTTGTATGTACCGGAATCATATATGCCACTCGTTCTTGTGATAAGTGTGTTGGGCGGCGAAAGACCTCCTCACCGCCACTATATGAACCAACCTCCTATATCATTACTCAATGGAACCCCTCTGAAAACCCTTACATATTATTTTTTATTCCTTAACTTCTGGCTTTTTTAGTATTAATCATTTAACTAGTCTTTTACATCCGAAATCAAAACAACACTTCCAGCTATATTTCTTTTATATACCGATATAGATGAAAGATAAATTATTCAGAACATTAAGAAAAAGTGCTAACGGAGAAAAGCTATGACCTTGTGTTGGTACGATGATGCATGGACTCTTGGATCTGAAACCCAACTCTCTGTTAAAGAAACCTTTAAAAAATAATAGACGAAGCACAATAACAAATTAATTTGTTATTCCAGTGCTAAGCTGACATGACTCCTTTTGGCGTTATTAAATGGAGAAAATACCGACGTCGACAAACCTTCCAGAGGACAATGCGAACCGCTTGATGACTCAACACCGAAACATGTCATCCCATTCAAGAATACTGATGGTGACTTCGTCCTTGTTGTACTTTCACCCTATCACAAAGTGGGTGTTGAAATAACATTGAAATATAGAATCTCGGTCTACAAGGCGGAAGGTATTTTAGGTAGCGAAATAACGTAGGAAAAGGAGTGTGTTGCCTGTGGTGATGAGTATTAGAATGGTCAAGTAGATCTCAGTTAAAATCGTACACAGCTCTCAAATTTGCTGTCACTCAGAATTTATAGGGAATACTTCTGTATCTGGAACCATCTGTAGGGTTGGCGATTTACGGGATAAGTTCACAGACAAGCAGGTCGCCCGGGGAAGCTGTTGTCTGGAGCTCGAGCGCCGGAGTTGATGAATAACTATAATCCTCTGAACTTGAAAAAAAAGCCTTGATTCCGCGGTCCCTGTATCAACCAATCATTGATAAACGACGATGAATTTGATCAAACACTAATAGGTCACTCGGAAAAGCAGAAAGAAATATTAACCCCGGCATACCGACTGGAGGTGAGAAAGCGACCACAGGAATTCCACTGTCCAAGCGATTTATTGAACCGCCCAGCCCATTGCCTAGGAGCGGGGCGATAACTACTTTCCTCTTAACCCGGAAACCCGTACTGGGAATGAGTTAACAGAAGTCGGAATCTCTGTACGGACACCACGCATGGCAGTCGACCGTTCTGACAACCGCAAGGGGAGAGATTCTCTCCTCTCCGGAGACAGAGAGTCTTGCCAAGATGATGATAGCTATTTTCCAGCAGGAACCTACCAGTGAGTTGTACCAAGGCGCAAAACCTGAACTCACCCAGGAGAGAGCGACATTTCTCGATCCACCCGAGATGGTTGCTACTTCACCTCGATTACGACTCGTGTCCCAGAGAATGTAGCACTTATTAGCGTCTTTGCTAAGCAATATACACACTTATCCTAGACTAGCTCATAATTAATAGCTCTGAAAATAATTCAACTAGTGTTTATCACGTGACAAAGAGTGAATATTCTGTGTCAGCAACACGAAAAACATTCACACCGTCTACGGCGCTATTGAAAACAAACAAATTAGTGAATAAGGGGAATAGCACAAAATTAAAATAATTATAATTATAGACCAAAACCTTCTGTCCAAGTTCATCTAACCTGTCTTTTGAATGATAGAACTAGAGTTGGTTCGAAAAACTGCTTTATAGTCCATGAAACACAAAAAAAATTAGATTAATTGTATGAGAGAAGAAAAACCTGGCTAAATGACTCGTGGCGCTTGCCAACTATACTACGCATGCTTATCCACCTTGAGAAGCGTATCCAAAAAAGGTTACTTACCAATTTTCTTGTACCTGTTGGTCGTATTTTAGGAAAGTTAAAATGGAAAAGTGATGCCATCAGAATCGTCGCTCTAAAGTACTGAGCACACACTCTTACTGGATACGCTTTAATGGCCATCTTACAGATTGCAAATAGTCGATCTTTCAATTAATTTAATTTGGCACAGTGACACCGCTCGACTTTTCACCCAGTGGTAGCCTACACGTACCCTGATAGCCCATATCCACACTCGAGCCAGTCCTTTTCATGTGCTCTCTATCTATAAAA
>BOPP01000065.1:6191219-6239281 GCA_017312745.1 Gryllus bimaculatus | reverse complement strand
ATTGTTGTTGTGAGAGAGATCGCCACGACAGGTTAGCTCCAAGTTCGTGACAATGAAATCGAATCATTTCTACATGTTAATCACTGGGCCACGCCTCCAGGTATGATCCATTTGGTATGCACAGTGGCTGTCAAAAAAACCGGTTCACATGACAGAACGCTCTGTAGATATGGAGACACGGAATATGCGTTGAAAGCGTCGGAAAAAGCAGCTGCTGCCGTGAGGCCCGGGCACCTTCGAGCCACCGCTGGAGGTGACAGCATGTAAGCCGGTGGTGATCAAGGAGTTGAACAGGCGGGCCCTGATCGGGATAACCCCGAATATACTGCAGCGAACATAGCACCACCCATCCATCTCCACTTATAGCTAGCACCTGGCGCAAGTGCTTCCAGAGAAAGCAACTATTGCTTCCACAGACCCACTCCGCATGCAGGCAACGCTGAAGGATGAAGTGGACTACAGAAATAAATACCTTCATCATGCAGTGAATACTATACCATTACCAAAATGGAGACTGACACTTCGGTCTACCGACAAAAGTTACATCAAAGATTTCTTCACCGTTTTCCTGATTCCTGAAGTTAGTGAGCAAAGAATAAGCGGACCACGTCGAGCGAATGTTCACAAAAATCTTCCTCTCCTCACTACTTTTGAAGCCAATCAAGGAAGAAGTGGAGAAAAATGCTTAACTCCTCATAACCCTAGTAATCTGAGGGCAATGGAGATATCAGCTGTGCAAACTCAGGATGACAATGGACAAGCATGTCAGAAAGTATGGATGATAAGAGTAGTGAAGAGGTGCAAATTCGCAATGAATTTGCAGTCGCACTTGCAGAATTTGAGGGAACTGACCCACTGAACCGCTATCCATTCCCAGACAAAATTGCTCGAAGAAATTAGCAAGAGCAATCAGCGTCTTGAATGAGAAAGTACTGCCACAACATCGTACAACAAAGACCATGTTTCGAAGAAGTACACATAGCAATTACTGTGCTGAGGTTGTGACTTCAAGATGTAACGGTTCAAGCTTTTCAGCCGCGTAGGCAACTGCCCACAATGATCGAAGTAAAAAGAAAGCCACCTTGGGAAAGACGCTGGTGAATCGTCCAGAAGCACATAGTAGAATATTGGGAAACCACGCAATTTAAAAAGGAAATACCTCAGAAAAAAATTAGAAGAAAGGTGAATAACATCCTTATCAATACAAAAATACATACGAAGCACGAGTCCTTGAATTCAAAAATAACAGAACATCTTGACACCCTACGACAAAAGCTTTGTGGCGTTAATTAAAACGCCTTCTACGCTACAGAATAGCACATACGAGAAGCAACAGAATTTCTCTTTGTAACAGAAACCAAAAAGCAATTCTAAGGGAATATGGCCAAGGTAAAGGCTTGTAAAATGATATGCAAGAGTCAGAAACTCCCTCAAGCACAAATAGAGGACTTTTGGAAGCCTATCTAGGTCATCTGCTGTGTCCCACAACCAGATATGATGTGGATTTGAAATGGAATATGACAGAACCGAATATTCCTCTAATGGGTGAACCAATCGTCACCGTGGAAATTGTCCAAGCAGCTTTGAACAAAGCACATATGAAAGCACCAGGCAGTATGTCTGCACAATTATTGCTGAAAAAATGTACCAGGCATCACCATCATTATAGCTAATAATTCAATATTTTCTTCACAATCCAGAAAATCTTACCTTACTTCCTCACATAAGGTTAGAACATTCATGTTTACCAAAGGAGGGTGGACACTGAAGACCCTCGATGTACAGGCCTATAACCTGCTTCAAACTTTCTACAAACTCATAGCATCTTGTGTTTCACAAATGATGATGACACACATTGAAGGAAAGAACATCTTAGCAAATGAACAGAAAGGATGTAGACCTGGATCTCAGGATGCAAGAGCAACTCATTATAGCCTCTGTAATTATGGGGCAAGTGCTGAAAAACAAAGAACTTGTACGCATGCTGCCATAGTTTACACTAAAACAAATTCGACACCGTGCCCCATTCTGTTCCTTCTATGTTTGGATGATACAAGGATCCACCCGTTATCCAAAACTTTCTGAAAACCGCGATAAGTCCGATGAATACAAAACTGTATCTCTCTAATGGAAAACAATCCGTCACACAGATACTATACACATCCGCCGAGGGATTTTTCAGAGTGACGCTTTAACCCCTTTATTGTTCTGCTTAGCCTTGAATCCCTGTCCTACTCTACTTAATTCTTCTAATTGTAATTATGGAATCGCTCTTAAACCAGGGAACTCAACTCTCCTCCGTGTCTCACATCTTCTTTACATGGATGACCGGAAGCTCTATGCAGACACTGAGATCATATGCGGCAACTAATAAACGTGACGAAAAGTTCACTGAGACATCAAAATGAAATTCGTTTGGATAAGTGCATGGAGAGTGAATATCATTCGGGATCATATTGCACTGATAAATTTGGAAACTGTATATGAACCAATTGATTACCCTCATGAACCCCATGAAACTTACAAAATACGTGGGTTCTAACAGTCACTCCGAAATCAAACACACTGTTACTAAGAACATACTAACACTGAAACGATTGCATGACTCTTGACTCTGAACCAACTCTCTGTTAGAAACCTTGTGCAGGCATCAATTCATTTGTTATTCCAGTGCTGACATACTCCTTTGGCGTTATTAAATGGAGAAATACCGACTTCGACAACCTCCAGAGGACAATGCGAACCGCTATGACTCAACACCGAAAACATCATCCCCATTCAAGTACTGAGCGTTTTACCCTTCCAAGGGTCGCAAGGAGGGCGAAGTATTGTAGATCTCATAAATCTACCACAGCTCTCAAATTGCTTCACTCAGAAGATACTTCTTGGAACATTGTGGAGAATTCAGAAAGCAGTGAGCGCAGTTGATAATAACTATAATCCTCTGAACTTGAAAAAGCTTTATCCGCCTGTTCAAACCAATCATTGAAACGGAAGAGAGATAACCTTATGGAAAGCGAACGCACTGCATGGAAGTACCCTCACGAGCTAGGTAAACCAGAAGTCGACATCTCTGCGTCGCACGCATGGCTCCAGCACGGGATCTCTTTCCGGAGACAGAAGTCTTTATGATAGCTATCCGGACCAAGTGTACCAACATTGAACTACAGAAACACATTCTGAGAGATTCTACCATTTCATTACGACTCGTGTAGAAATGTGATGGCTAGCAAAACTATCCTACACGTGACAAGTGGAGTGTCAGCAGCACGCACAGTTGAATACAAAAACGAGCATGATGAAGTGGCGAAGCAAGTCCACCAATTATTATTATTGAGAACGGCTAACTCGCCACTTCCGTTGCCGTTATTATAAATATGTGCCTCAGAACGTCTCTAAAGTAGTGAGCACACACTCTACTGGGATCGCTTCATTATCACTTACAGACATGTCGACGGCAATAGACCCGATATAACGTACATTGATAGAAACCATCAGCAGGTTTTCCTTATCGATATATCAATACCCAATATCCACAACATATCGAAAAATATCAAGAGAAGATCCAGAACTTATACCGATCTCGCCCATGAAGTCGCATCTTAGTGGAACTTTTAGTAAAGTGACAACTGTGCCTATAATAATATCAGCTACAGGAGTAGATCCCAAAAATGACACTTCGGCACTTGAGTGTCCTTTCTTGGATGACAGGAATGATATAATATGCAAAGGTGTGTATTTTGAATACATGCCGTATTATCAGAAGCCATCTGAAACTTCTGTAAAGCAACCACACACCTGGTCAATCATTCCTGTGTGTGGTTATGGGACAAGACATACCGACCAGTAGATACTGTGAATAATGTATAATAACAATAATAATAATAATAATAATAATAATTTTATAGCATGTACTGTGACCTACGCCCAGTCCTGGACATAGATGCATCTTATTTACCCTGAGAATTACCTCCAAGAACGTAAGGGGACCTTCAGTAGATCTAAGAGTGGGCAATGTAGTGAAAGAGCGTAGTTTGACATAGGTAGTAGAGCTTCCATCAATCGGGAACGAAGGAGAAGCCCCAACGTCGTAAGAACTGGTACGTGAAAGCCTTCGCCTGAGGTTCGCTATGATAATAGGCGAGCACTTCATCATCGTGTAGAACTTTAAAGTCATGTCAACGGAACGCTACCCGGTGAATCGCATATAACAGGACATAAAAAGGAAGAACAGCTTCAAATAATACGAGGTAAATATATTTTACAGTCCTAATTATGAGACTTACTAAGAGAAATACTTCAATAAAGACATTCGGTGGGTACCATGTGCCTAAGAAGGAAATAATCACGTTTCTAATTTGAGTGCATTTTCGCTATCTACTTCAGCTTTTGTTGTTTTTTTCTTGTATTTTTGTACTCTATTCTTTTACAAAAATATATTCTATATTCTTCATCTTGACTATAAGTTTAAATTCAAACTTCAAACATGTATTTGGTACCACGACTAAAAATCCGTCCGAAGGACAATATTCAGCCAAAGCCTTAAAATAGACATAAGAACTGGAGTTCGAGGAGCAAGCACACCCACGCAAATCAACCGGGTCTGCAATGCATCTACAGAGGCTCTCAAAATTGAACGTACACTTTACTGTACACCTTTAATGATACCATAATTCTTCTCATATGGATAATTCTGGACATAAAATATGTAATTTTGATATTTGAGGTTTCCTGGAAGGACTAGTGCAACTTGAGAGCAGAAAATTGCTTTATTAGGAGTAAAATTAAATATTTTGTATGAAACCTACAAATAAGCGTTGCACAAAAATGAACGTACACAATCACAAGCGCGCTTTGACGCGCCCATTGACATGCTTTCCTGGGCACAAAGTTGTGACAAGCAGATTCGTAGATGGTCGGATTTGCGGAGAGCAGCATCGTATTAAATTTGGCCCCGAGAAGGGAAACGGCGTTGGACGAACGAAGACTTACTGCGAATTTAGCCATGAGCGGAAGATCACTAAGAGCCATTGAGATGACAATAAAAAAGCCTATTCAAGTATACTATTCCTATACTAACTAAGGTATAGTTGACCAATACAAGTACAATGGCAGATTAATTAATACAATAAGCAGAGGACGAAACCGATACTCAACGAACGAGTTAAATACGTATTGTCAATAACATCAGCAGGAATCCACACCAAAGTGTCGTCAAAATGACTCTGTGGCTGGATTCAACAACAAAGAGAAATGAATCTTCAGAAAGTGTCCGAAAGGCACTACGAGACGCAGGTTGCAACAGGAGAATAGCGAAGAAGAAGCCTTGGGTTAGTTAGGCAAATCTGCACAATATACTGCAGTTCGCGAAATATTATAGAAACCACCCTTCGGAGTACTGGCAGTGATTTTTAGCAATGAAAATAAATTCAAGATATCTGAATCAGATGGTCAGCAGTACGTGTGGAAGAAGGTAAGCGCAGTATTAGAAGATACAAAAATGTATGCAACTGTTAAGAGCGGCAGGTGTTCCGTAATGGTACGGGGCTGTATGTCTGCGTCAAATGTCGGGAAACTCCATTTTATTGATTCCACAGTTGATAAATTTGGATATTTGTAAATATTAGAAAGTAATGTCAAACAAAGCGCAGCTAATTTTGCACTGGAGCTGATATATTACTTTCAACAGGACAACGCTTTCAGTCGTAGAGCGCATATTGTGAAGTTATGGTTGTTATATAACGTACCAAAGCGCGTTGAAACGCTGCCACAATCACCCGACCTCAACACAATCCAGAACTTTTGGTGGAAATTGGAAAACCGTGTGCAAAACCATAAAGTTTCTAATAAAAAAGAGCTCAAGAGGATCCTCTCTAAAGAACGGAAGAAAGTAAAGTCTGAATTTGTAAGAAAGCTTGTAAGAAAGCTTGCATATTAGGAGAAGTTAATTAAATAAAAATAAATAAATAAATAAATAAATAAATAAATAAATAAATAAATAAATAAATAAATAAATAAATAAATATTTGCCTTTACTGATGGCGAGGCTCAAACCAATTAGTCTGTTCTTCCGCCTGACCATTCTCAAAAATATTTTATTGAAATAGTTAATAAAAAAAAGGTCGTTCAGAGAGAAATACGTGCGCAATTTGTATGAGGGGTTTTCACACTGAGAACGAGGGAGGACGGAATACATAGAAAAGGGAGTTTTCTCATAGCATTTGTGAGATGAAATTTATATATTTATTTTAAGTTAGAGATGTGTTAAATTTAACCATAAATATGTTAGAACGCTATGAGAATTTACTCAAATTTAGATAAATTATATTTTCTAACCCAGCAAATTAGGTACAGAAAGGGTTAGACGGATATTTATAAGCCAGTGAAAGGTTATTAAGTACTACTAAATGTTTCACACAGAGATTTTGAAGGAGCTAATATTTCGTAGGTATTATTGAACTAACACTGAATTACTCGTGTTAGAAAGGAAGGGAATATCGTCAGCATACGAGCGAAAACACATCGAGTCAATAGTTTAAGCCCTGATAAAAATGGAAAACTTATTAACATTGATCTTTGTATTATTCAATCGAAAAGAAAATAAATTTTAAGAATAGTAGTGAAAATATGACTTAGAGCTAAAATTTACGAGTGCTTTTAACGGGGTGGCCTTGCATTTTTGCCGGAACGATACATTTTAATTAAAGGTTAGTAGCAAAATAACTGGCGTTGCCCGGGTTTTCTTCATATCCAGTCTTTGGGAAATACGAAAAGGGTAAATTTTATATAAACAACGGTGTTTAAGTTCATTATTAGTAATGTAATTGGATCAAATTTTAATACAATATTATAATTTTCGTTTATCTTTTAAGTACATTGCTATTAGATTTTTATTTATTATGCAGTCCTCAGGGTTTCAACGTATTTTCTTCAAAATCTCTATTTAAATGTCCATACTTTTTGCAAAATGTATTTCTACAAATATTTTCTTCGTAAAAATTATAATTTTCTGATAAATATATTTCAATAAATTAAAATGCTATCCTTACCATACATTAGAAAAGATGGTAAACCAGCACGATTAAAAATGATTCAAAATTCATCAAACCAATTTTAACCTACGTTATATTATTATAAATCTAAATTTATGTTAACCCCCACGCCCACAAACAGCTTGGTCAGGGCTTGGAGCTGGAATGGCTTTCGATCAGAATCGCATATATTGAACAAATACATGCACTGCACTTTGGCTGTGGCGACTGCACGCACATTATCTATGCTGATCTACGGTAACAAAGGTGCGTGTCTATGTGCGCAGGCATATGAACATTCCCATCGCACTATGCCTACATTGTTCCAATGCAAGCAATAAGTTGACAAACGAGATGTACGAGTTTTAAGTGAATGAATGTATCTCTATATTATGACTAATTTAATAATATCATGAAAAGAAGCCTCCAAAATGAAGATTTTGAAAAAGTCAAGAGAAGGTTTAGCTGATTTTTATGATGTTTGTTGTGCTAATTTAAAACATTACCTCCATTTGCCCCCATCACGTCAGGATTTCTTTTGGTTAAATCCTTATCGATGTTTATGCTCCTATTTGAAAAAAATCTCTTGAGTAATTTTTCATGTAATATCTGGCAACAGTGGTTTTTATCTATATAAAATATAATCGAATTTGTTGGGGCAAATTGCTTTTTTAACATTGACAAATAATGTTATGGGTTTTAATCGATGAAAACGACTGTTGCCAGATCGCACTACACGCCTCTCGTCGAAAGAACAAACGTTCTCTGAAGTTTCAATTTTTACACCAAATTTTGGTGCAGGTTCTTGAAGAAAATCACCGATACACTATTTTAATTTTTTATTAAAATAACTTTTATTACATAGATGATTGATCAAGAGAAGCATGTGAACATGGAACTTTGAAACAAATTTTAAACTGACCCCAAAACAAAACAAAAAAAATACGAAGGGTACACCAAAAGAAATGGTCATTAATTTTTTTCAATTCTTTTTATTTTCTACTTATTTACTCTTTACAGATTTCGAAAAATCGTTCTTCTCACTTGAATTGAAATTTAGTTCAACCTGTTTCCGCAAGTGTTGCCCTGGTAACACACGTTTAAGATGGGAGCTACAATAGATGTTAGTCGGAAGCAATGTGTTGTGATAGAACTCCTTTGTTGTGATAATGAGACAGTAACAAACAATAACAAGAGGTGATAAACGTTCATGAAAATGATGCTGTTGATTGCAATCGATGTGTTTCTAGACTCTCTGGTGAATTAGAGCAAGGGAATACTCAGGATCTCTCCCGCAGCGGCACACTACGCTCTTCACTTATTTTTGGCAATGTGCAGCTCAGTCACAACCTCATTTTGGCTGGCAAACGTGTAACCGTGAAATAATTGTCAATGAATCTGGCTATAGGTGAAGCGAGTTTGTGCAGAATATTGAAAGAACTTCAGTTGAAAAAGGTTTATGCCATCTGGGTTGCAGGAGATGATGAGTTCCTTGTGAGAGCTCTTACATCGTGGCTTACATGTGCTGGCCCTGACTTCTACCGTACGGGTATACATGATCTTGTTCCAGTGTGGCGTAAAGTAGTGGAAAGAAACGGAAATAATGTGGAGAGGTGGAGTGTTCCCCAAAGATGGATCAACATACTGGAAAATAGAACAAGTTCCCCTCTTCTTGAAAGTACTTAACACATAACGTTTTCGTTTCCTATACCAATAAAAATAGTTCCTTTGGCATTTTTTTTCTTTCAATCTGGAACCTCTTTTGAAAGGTCCGAAAACAAAATGATAGTAAATGATCATAAAAATTCAAGTAAAATTGTTCTTTAAGACAACATGATGTTATAGAAATTTTTCATTGT
Source organism: Gryllus bimaculatus (assembly GCA_017312745.1). Taxonomy (NCBI): domain Eukaryota; kingdom Metazoa; phylum Arthropoda; class Insecta; order Orthoptera; family Gryllidae; genus Gryllus; species Gryllus bimaculatus. Next base: position 6,230,391 of record BOPP01000065.1, on the reverse strand, counting down.
TTTTTTTTTAAATCGGCACTAAAAGAAACAATGCTTAGCCATCATTGTATTACATTCTCCCTAGCAGTAATACATGCCAGTATAGTCAATAGAAGACTAAAGCCAAGCTTGTAAGTAATGAGAGGCAAATGGTCGTGTATTTTGATTCCTCCTCTGGTGTTCCTCCAAAATTTTACACACATTAATGGACTGTAGATTCTCTTGTCCGAGCAATTGGAAAATTGTATGTAAACGAGATTCCCTGGAAGTCTCTGCCGGCGGGCAGGGACCGCCCCACCCGGAGCAAGCGCTATTCTCACGGCTCTGGTGTAGTGCAGCGCAGGCGTGTGTGGAAGACGAGCGGAGAGGAAGAATGAGAAAGAAAAGATCGCGCGCAATCCGTGGCCTATTCGCCAACGTACTCCACCGGCATTCGCCTGTTACTTATTGAAGAAACCATGTATACCCGCCGATCAGAGCAGCCAGTCGCTAGGCCTCCCTCCAGGCGGCGGCAGGGGCGCCAGTGAGGAAGCCGGCGGAGCCACTGCAGCGGTCACGTGGGCAGCCGCCGCGCGGGCGACGCACGGGTCGAAGCCGTGCGCCTAATTGTAATTAACACAACGCCCGCGGCGCCACTTGTTCCCGCCCGTGGCGTGCGGCTACTTTGTTCCGCGCGGGCCCTTTCTCATGGAAATGCGGCCCTGCAAATGCACGCCGGTGCGCCGGCGGCCGCGCGCTCGCGTGCCCGGGAGGGGGGTGGGGGGCGAACGCCTCGCCTCGCCTCGCCCTCGAGCGTCAAGTGCATCCTGAAGGGACTGCAGTCCGAGAAAGGTCCCTCGCTTCGCTCGTATTTCTTCTTTCGCCTTCCTTTCGGCTTTTATTCGCCACCTTTCCGAATAATTTTCTGCGCGTGTATTCCAACACCTTACACATTCAATCGCCCGACCAGCCCTTGACTCGGAACATTCGATAATATATACTCACATTGTCCCATATCAGATTCATTCTTCCTCAGAATCATTGTCTATCATAAATCAAGAGGTACAAGACATTAATTGAGTTCTGATTTTGATCAAATTTCTCGTCATAATTTTGTTTTTTTACTTTTTCGAATACATTTTTGGGTGTAATTATGTACACCATACAAATTCAGTTACTCCGCGCATCGCTGAAAGGCAGAAAGTCAATAATTTATACTCTCATTTCCCCGTTCAAAATGCAGGCCACCACGACAAAATCATTGTATATCGTAACTCAATACGTAAATGTGTATTTAGTAAGAGTATTTTACTCGTATACTGTTGCCCTTTTAGGTCCTGAACCTACGGAAACATTCTCATGAATGTTTAGATGATATGTCTATGAATGTTCATTTCATTAGTGCGTATCTCATGAACCTTTTGCGTCCAACTTATACTTTTAAAGTCTCCTACCAATCGGGAGTCAATGACGGACCCCAGTTTTTTTTTTATTTTATCTCTATGTATTTAGCAAGTTTATGATTACTATTATTATTATTATTATTATCATTATTATTATTATTTTCCTCTACCTCACGACTAGGATGTTATCAGTCGGCTGAATATAAAATCTACTCCAGGTTGCAACCAGCTACATAAGGAGCAGATCTAGTTACTGTCAGTGTCTCTACAAAACTTTGCGCAAAGTGTGGGCTGTTCCAAATAAAGCATTTTCTTGCACTTAACAGTCTTTTTAATGACTTGGAGTTTACACATGTTGTTACACAAATTTTGCGAAACTAAAACTACGCTCCACAATCGGCTGATCTCGATTTCCAAACACTTGTGTTTAAGATGTGTCTCTGCCTCCTTGGTTGCGACGTTTCGATCGCAAGGCACAGTCACATCTACAAATTGGCACAAGTTGACACAATATCAAGTTTATTTGTATCATGCGATCTGTTTGAATTTGTTGGTCGTATAATAGAGTCCAACTGTTGTCACCGGTTTTGGTGAGTTCGTACCATTTCGGGCATGTGTTTCAAACTTCGAGGGTGGTACAAATCTATCAGTGGAAGTAACTACCGCCCTGTTGTCTTTTGAAGTATTCTGTATTTTCTATAATTGAACAATCTGAAACGATATGATCAATTGTTTCTACTTGTTCCTGGCAGATGCGGCATTTATCATCTTGATACACTTTGAATCCCGCTTTATCATAATGTCGTGTTTTTAACGCCTTATCCTGACCAGATATGAGAACTGCTTCCGATTTTGGCTTTATTCTTCCCCCTTTAAGCCACATATATGATTCATAGTTATTGATCTGCACATTGTCCATTCTTTTTAGATATTGTCCATGGAGTGGTTTGTCTCTCCACGATTTCTTTAACATTTTTGTATCTCGCATTTCATGCCCTCCTCCAGTAGACACCGTCTTAAAGTAGCACTGTCCATGCGAGCGAGGAGGTTTGCGTACTCCAATGAGGTCGATAGCATTACGGGGAAAAGGTGCTGGCATGTTAGTAAACTTGTCAGTACTACTGCCGGTAGAGTCACCCATGCTGTATAGGTCTGGGCAGAAGTGTCAGACAAAGGGTTGTCTCACAGCGTCCCGTCAAGCAGATACCTCACCTATTCTAATTTCTAGGCTCCATTGTATCCTTTTCCTACTACTTCCGCACCTGCGGCACTGTCGTAAAGATGGATGTCTAATGTGGTATTATATCCACTTTCTTGTACCACAGTACTTTTGTCTTTACTATAAGGCCTCTCTTGGCCGCTTGTGGTATTTCGACACCGACGCTATTAGGTTGCGAGGGCTAGGGTGTCTTTCATTTTTATATCTTCCCCTTTTCTCATGTATTCAATTCTTGTTTCTTTTTCATCTTCTCTCATTGCTGAAGCATGGCTCCAGTTTATTATTATCTTACTCAACTGTACAATAGATGTTTAATGGGGGAAGAATTACCCAAGGACTTCACGAAAGGATATGTATATCTAAAATCTATAAAAAAGGTGATAGAAAGCAGTGTGGAAATTATAGAGGTATAACTGCAGCATTGGCCGAGTGTATGGAAAAATATTAAAAACCCGACTTGAAAGAGAGCTTATTGATGTCGAGGAGAAGGCTTTTGAGCAGGGCGCTCATGTATTGATAATATGTTTAGTATTAGACAGGTTTATTTTTAAATATATCTTTATTGGTGCACGAATATACATAGTTCAGTAATATTTTTACTACATCATATGTATTTTATGACTTATATTTAACTTAAATGCTAATCTTACAACTAAATCTAACTCTATGAGTAGAAACTCACAAGCACATATGTGATTAGATTTGGTTCTGAAAATATTGAGGAATAGTCTAATGGATATCTATTTTTATCTTGATTGCGACTGGCCTAGTGGTGGCTGGCCATATGGGTGGCGTGGGTTATTGCTGTTTATTTTGGAGAGAAATTTTAGATTAGCGAGCGCATATGGTAAGTATAGGAGGTAAATTAAATTCTTTGTGAGTGAATGTTTGAGATGAAGGGTGCATGGTGGAGTCTTGAGGATTATTTTTTGGTGTTGTAATTTTATTTGTATTAGTTTGAGGCATTGTTGTGGGATGCCAAGCTTGTGTATTATTGTTTAGATGGTGTGATTGTTTAGGAGATCTACTATGGGATTTAGAGTGGCTTTATTGAATTAATATTTAATTATCGCATTGCTGTGCCTTTACTGTTATGTGATTTTTCCAATTACTAAGATCTTCAGGTATCAGATATAGCCCTACAGTATTTACAGATTCATTCTCCGTTCATGTGAGATCCATGAATTGCCGAGATTATGTTTTATCGGAGTGCTGCTTCGCGTTGAACATTTTACTAATGAGAATATTTATGGCGACTATGATTCTTTAGTGATTGTTTGATTTACATTTGCAGACCATTCATCATTTTACTTTAAATGGGTTGTTTGGAATTCTGTTTAAAGATTAGCATAAAGTTTGAATGATTAGATTATGGAAATGCCGGTCATCGCGTGATTATGGGTGCATGTGGGTAGTGATGTTATATGGGATAGTCCGACTAGTTCTAATATGTTTAAAGCGTGGCGTCGACGTGGTGAGCCTTGAGTAATTTAGCCTGTGCTTCTGCGCACGGGCATTGGATGTAGCATTAGATTATTTTATCTGACAAATGTTTATCTTGGAGAAAGTATTAATGGTATATTTAAAATATCAGGCTTACCTTATTATCTTATAAGTTTGAATATTAATCCAGGATACACACACTTTTGTCAAAAAGCTTTCGAAATGGTTCTACAAACTAGGTTAACCATTGTATTGTGCATTTTTTTGAACATGCCGCCGTGCTGTAGTGCTCCATGATTTTTAATAATTGATGAGAAGTTGAAAACTTTATTAGTGAGCCCATATTGTGCATTGGGATGTTTGAGTTATATTCAGATGGGAATTTAGTATTTTAAGGTAGTTTTTTGTTAAGGTTTTTAGGATTTTTGATTTAAAGTGAGGATAACGAAGGCTTAATGGGTTTCGTAGTGTCAGTTCTATGAATAGATTTTGAAATGCGCATTGGGGAAGGGTAATTTACATTTGAATTTTCCAAAACGGGAGCAGTAACCACGTTCAAACTATCTTTCGTAAACTTATGGTGAATTGCTATGATGGGTATTCAAAGGTAGTTATTTTAGTTTTTGTCTTATTTTTTGTGTGTCGGGGTTTTTTATTGGCATTGCTTAATTATTTTAATGACAATTTGGGGTTGTACGTTGTTATTGTTGTACGCGTGGTACTCGTGTATAGCTTCGCGAAGGAAGCGTCCGATTGCTATTTACGCGTAATGTTTGAATGACTGCCGTACGGTGAGTTGGGGCAGCCATTAGGGAGTCAATGACTTACAGCAACTGCATTCGGCAGATGCTTCAGGCTTCTCATGAAGAGCGAATTTTAGCCGTTGGAGTTGTATGGGTATATGTATTTTAAGATATGTGGAATCCTTCCTACTCAGCGTAGTTTGCCTGAAATCTCGCAGTATTATGTTAAGTAAGTTCTGTTTGTACTAGCTCATTATTACCGATGTTGACAGTAATTAAATCATTCTACTGTGAAGGTGGAGTTTCTAGTTTGTGCAGAGCTCGTTCTGTTTTGTTTACCATAGTATTATTATCTTGGGACATGTTTTCGACCAGTTTTAATATTGTAATAGCTTTTACTTGGGGGTGGCTTAATTTGATGTAGACAGGTTGTCTGTGTTAGTTTTCTATGTTGAAGCGCTTTAATGTGAGTCTTTTTAACGAAGTCTGTTAATATTGATGTTTAAGGTGGGGTGGCCATGTTTTAATTGAATTTTTATTGTTTCTGTTTAAGATTATTGTTCCCATGTTTAGGAGTTTTTGTGTTTAAGGATGTGCAGTGGCAGTGATGCCTTTTGAGGCATGTATAATTTTTACCTTGTGAAGTGAAGTGGCATTCGAGTGTAATGTTATGGACTTGTTTGTACTAGGTGATCGAATCTAGTTCAAACAAACAGGGACTGACCAGTGTAAAATTGCGTATAAGGCTTCGTGTACAGAATCATCGCCATCAATCATATAATATGTATGTCGGTTTTACTATGTGATCTGTGGCGGCAGCGAGTTGGTTACTGCATCGAGCATAATTACTATCTGATAGCCATATATATTCGCGTCCTCTGATGTACTGTTTGTACGTCGGCTTAGCGGTTGGTATTATACTGCCATATAGGTTTTGCCATTCAAGACCCCATCCAGAGAGTGTGCGAATTCACTCTGCGAAATACGCGCCTTTAAATATCTTCGGTGTCAGAATTTTTTTTTCGGGGCTTGTATTCCCGTATTAGGTTATTAATCTATTGTTTGTGAGGAATTATGGCTTATGTTTCCGAGACTCTGGCCAGTGTGTGATGAAGGTTGATTTTCTACTGAAGTAGATTTTTCTATTATAGCTATTGTACACCACTCCGTGATCTTACACTCGTGTCGCGTTCAGACTTAACTATAACCTGCATATATAAATGCAGATCTGATTTTAATGCCGTTTCCGTTATGCAAGATGTTTATTTTGTTATCATTTAAAAAATACGTTATTCTATATTTTTTATTGTTTGATTGCGATTGTTTCCGGTCACAGTTTGCGCAGAATGATAAATATTAAATTGTTTTTATATGGTACTATTACATTATTGTTGGAATAATAGGCTGAGAGATGCTTGTATATTGCGACATTGTGGATGATATTATTAATAATATTGACTAAGAAGTAGTAATTGAGTTAATATGAATGAATGGATAAGAGTTTATTATGAATTATTTATTAAGAGGGATGTGGGGTGGGTTATTGCTAGGTTGTTGTTTCTTGATTTGTATTTTGGGAGGGTTTGCAGCAATGTTGATTTGAAATGTATAGATGTTGGCGAGAAGCTGGTAAGTTTTGTGAGGGCGTCTTGGAAGGGCGTGTTCTTTCTTATTATTGTTTAATATGCCTGATTTGGGGTTACGTTGAGGGGGTGTCTATTTGTTTTATTGTATGGATTCTATTGATCTATAATAGCTCTTGAGATCTTTGTTTTTACAAGAATTGCCAGCGTAATCTTTTTTAGACATTACAGAATAATGATCTTTTGCACGGAAAATACACGCGATTGAATTGTGTACAGTTATTTTTTGTTGTGTCACAAAGTTCCTACAAGCACCGCAATACCCACTGACGGACCTTTTGGCCTTCTTCTTCTTTTGGCTTAACACTTATATGTTACCAATCTTGATTATTGGTAGCACTTGATTGTCGGTATTTTTGACTACCGTTGCTGCAATAACTGGAATGGCACGTTATTTTTATAAAGTCTTGTTACATGACGATGGACGGTGGATTGTGCTTGAAGGTCTTCGGTTATTCTCTTTGTAAATTGTTGGCGTGAATTTTTTTAGACGGACAGAAATTTTTTTATTGTGGATCTGTGAAGCTGTGAAATTGTCTTTTAGTTTCAATGAGGTATTTGATGGCGCTGTTCTGAAGTCTGCTATTGTTTAAACTATATTTGATTCTGTTACCCGTTGAAATCTGTTGTAATTGCTGTGTTAAATTTTGCCTTTTATCTCTTTGTTTAATTCCGAAATATTGTAGTATTTTTTCATAGATGAGGAAGGATTCTTGGTTTTTGTCTTTTGGGCAGGTGACATGGCAATTCAAATTTTTGTTCTTGATCTGATAGAATTTTACTGACAGCTATCTGTTTCCCACTGGTTATTTACTGAGTGAATCTGGAAGTGGGTTGATTTTTTATATTTGGGGGAGGTCTATTTCTCCTGAGGTATGGTTTTTATTTGCATGTTAGTAATTGTTAACGACTCACTGGTTGTCGGAAAGGCTGCTTACCGCTAGCTGCGTTTTTGTCTGAACAGAGGTTACGACCTGGAGGTTTCCGGCTCTGTGATTGTGCCGGCTGTAATCGGCTCTTGACAGTTGCAAACTGCCCATACTGCATGTTTGAGGCAAGCTGAGGGTTTTGGCAGCTCGGGATGGCTTGATTGATGAGATTTCATGATGAGATTTCATGATCCGCCTCATTAGAGAGTCATTTTTATAACTCTCTACATACTTTCCCACTCCGACTATTGCATTGTCCCAGGAGGCTTCAATTTGTCTCAGGCCTCTTTCTCCTTCCTTACGTGACACATTAAGTCTATGTACATCAGCTTGAGGATGAACGACATGATGCATTGTGTTGCAGTTTTCAGGTTTCTCGATCCATGATTCGAACTTCTAGCTCAGTCCAGTCCACGAGTCCGAAACTGTACTCGACTACAGGCACCGCCAGACTACCAATTGCCGATATTTTATTCCTGGAGTTCAGTGCGGACAGCAGGACGATTATCTTCTTTCTCTTCTTCTTCTTCTTCTTCTTCTTCTTCTTATTATTATTATTATTATTATTATTATTATTATTATTATTAACTTTTTAAAGCTTAGTGGATGTTTTGCCTTTCGTCGTTTATAAGCTGTTTAGAAAAAATCGAAACTGGTGTGAAATCGTTTGGTAGAAATCCCGGCGTTCTCTCACAGCCAGTCATCACTACAGGGTGATTGAAACCTCGTTGTAATATGCCGGAACCACACCTCGTATGTAATGTACAGACTGAATTTGCCCAAATTGGATACTCTTCGACGTTTAGATTTGCAACTAATTAACACTTTGGACTATGCGCTTGTGCCCGTGTAACACGGGCTTCGGCCAGGGAGCGAGCGGCTTCCCCTTAGGGCTTGCCACTTCTCTGGACTGTTAGTACTCAATTACATTTCATTCAATTACATTACTTTAACGTAATTACACATTAACAACATTAACTCAACAGTTAATAGGCACTATCCAAGAGGTCCCGGAGGCGAGTACAAGGCAAATCTCGCGCGACGTCGACGCATCACCGTCTCTTCTATGGTGAACAACTCATGCGGAGAGATTACGACTTTTCCGTTTCCAGCGGGTGCAGTATTGCACAGTAGACACGTAGAATGTCATTTTCAATTATCTAGGCATTTCCAGTCCAAAACAGGCGTTCAATATCTGAATTTTGACTTATCTTATTCTCAATGTTCGGCTTTAAGTCGCATTGAGATTTTTTCTGGGTTTACTCAATCGATTAAGGCGTATGCCGGGATGATCCCTAGTACTGCATGCCAGACGTAAAATGTAAAGTATACCCCCCTTTGTTCATTGTTTACAGTTGAGGCATTTCGAATTTAGTGACAACTGACATTTGAGCGAAATTAGAATAATTTATTTTAAGTAGGATAAGTAGTAGCTCTTTTGTATCTACTTTTTATGATTTTTGCAATTTGACTTTCCGTTTTAAAAAGTTTCAACAATAAAAAAAAATTATATTACATTCACTTGGATAGCACAGATAATTTCATGTAAATGACAATTTCAATTTTTTTTTGTCTGTGACATGAAATGTCAGTTAATATTATTCCATTTAAATTCATTTAAGCGGAAGAGCAGGCGTTAAGGTATGAGCCTCGCCACAAACGAAGACAATTTTTATAATTAATTTATTACGGAGCTACTTCCAACGCTTGTGGAGGGTTGGGCGGGCGTTCTTCGGCACATTGACAGCGCGGCGACAGAAATAAACGCAAAGTCGTGCGCGACACGGAAGCCATGCGGTCTAGATGCGAATCTTGCGTTTAGGCACGAGGATGCCATTTCGAACGTGTAGAACCCCTTTTACACAAGGTGAAAATGCAAATTTCGGCTGTACACACAATATTAGAACGTATTCTAAATAACACTTTTAATTTTTTTCTCTCTGTCCTTTCATATTCGTCAGGTAAGTGGGCAATAATAGCAAAAAGAAAAAATATATAATGTAATATTTGGGCTACCTATTCCGCAAATCATAACCAATGACAAAAAATTCTTGGTTCAAAATTGTGAATAGGATTTACACTATTTCGTTTTGCACTTACGAATAACTTAGTGTGCTCTATCACCTGGTCCAGTACGAGCATCGAGGTGAGAATCACCCTGTACAAACCTGCTGCAATTCCTGTTTAGTATCTGTATGTGGAGACCTTCGTCACAACAGTTGTTCAGACGAAGACACACTGTACATATTAAACTTGTTCTTAAACTAGTGGTGCTACAACAGAAAATGTCTTTGCCTTTCTTATACCTGAAAATAGTTAACACAAACGTGGAGAAAATTATTGTTGTACATTGCTAAATACATGAAACACTAGTTCTAAAATACAACTTTTTCTTTTAATCATTTTGCAATTTACTCTAAAACGGCGTCTACCATCCCGTCGGCTCTTCATGAAACCTTGTTTTTGTGAGAGGGTGACGTTTTTAATGAAGGTACAAGAATAGAAAATGTGATACATACGAATATATGATATTCGTATTGTGCATAATAAATGTACTGAAGGATTTTTGAAGCATTGCATTTTTTTATCAGATTTTTTTCTAAAAAAATGAAATGACATGGCACATTGTATAAATTACGTTTATCACGTAGACATTCAAGGCGAAATATAAAAGGAACTCGAGAAGAATAAAAACCCTTTCAGTCTCCTAATATATTCTTTCGAAAATAGAATGGTTATAAATAAAACATGAAAAAGAAAGGGTGAGAGCAAATTTGTCGCAAGAGAATGCTTCCCCTTTTTCATTTGCCTTCGTTACCACCATAATGCCTATGCAATAATCGACGTGACAGAGATGAATTAGAGTCCTGAATAGTGTTTGGTGTGATGGATGATGGAACTGGCAGACGAACCAAAAGCATTCGTAAGTAAAGGTCCTTGAAAAATAACTTGCTGAATGTGTATCGCGTTGCTTTCACCACCCCTGTTAAGGACTAAACGTTAGCTTAAAGGTTACGCTCTTGCGGATGTATTCGCTCTCAACTTTTGAAGCACCTAAATTGAATTGGGTTGATAATGTAATTGAAAATATATATGAAAAATAAAAAAATAGAAATCTAAAGTTAAAATAATAAATATTACACAAAAAATGAATCCAGTCTTCGATGGACGAAGCCATCTTTCGAAAAAAAATAGTATCGACAAAAGTAGTTGTTAATATGCTCAAATAAAGGAGCGTGTTTGTTTGAAGGATGGAGTCGCAAAGTTCCCCATATAGTTATCAGGAAAGGTCGAATGGAAAATCACGTCAGTGGAAAAGTACGTTACAAATTCACATCTATTTCTAAAACAATATTCGCTTAAATACGAAAATGTGCACGTATTTTAAATAGACTTTCTAAGTTATTTGCGCCACGCTAAACTTTAGCATTAGGTTACATTTAAAATACAAAGTTGACCTTATATCTTCAAAGTGCAAAAAAGCCCAAAGACGAAGTAGTCCTTGATAATTCAATCGACTGTCCAAATGGTGCGTATGTTGCATGATTGAGAAGATACAAGTGTTATCACTTAGTTATTCCACCCTGTATATTGTGTGTATACAATGTATGTAATTATTTAGGACAATTGTAAATAATAAAATAGTAATATTTGTATTTGAAAAATACTGGAGAAACTCAAAGGCCTACAAACAATGAGCCCAAATATAACGCAGCACACGAAGGGGAATTGACAATCGTCAGGAATCACAGAATAAATATTACAAACTTTTGAGTCAGGCTACACACTTGTGCTAATTAAATGTTTCAAATTTCATATAACTTTGAAAATCTAATGGAAAATTTGATATAATTGACTTGCACAAGTAACATTCTCTAATTGTAGGCACGTCATTATTCACAGATGTTTCGTAGGACTCGTTTTGAAGCAATCGAGGAGCAATCGAAGCAATGTCAAAAAAACTGTGCATTCCGTTTGCGAATAATAACAATTCTTTGCAAAAGCGCTTACTTCCATCTGTATTCAGATTCCAACTTGTTTATCTGTTAGTTATAGTGCATCATACGCCGTTGATAAATATTTCTAATACCTTTTTCTCTGGGTTGTGCCATTGTACAAGTTTTCTCCTACTACATCCGCGTACCCGCGGGAGAACTCTCGCAAGTTAAACCCCTCACTCGTGCCTGTCCTTCTTTTTCCATTCTAAGAGGGAAAGTTGTTAATAAAACGTTCGTTATTTGTTTAATAATGTAAAAAGGTAACTTCCATTGTACTAACACATCAAATCAAATTAAAAAACAATGCAATTGATGAGGGAAAAACAATTTATACTAAAGATTTATTCAGTATTTTCGAGAGATTTCTAGGAACAATTCACAACACTGCCTTACAACATATTAATAAAGCTTTTTACTCTAGAGAAAGCTACCTGACTGAACACGCTGTCTTGAAACTTCACTGACTCACTACTAATAACGAAAATACTTGTACAGGTAAAACGGAAACAAAACTTACATCCTTTCACAATTAGGTACACTGCACTTGTAGACCTAGGCAAAACGTTAAATGAATATTTTCACTTCACACATAAGAAACTATCTTCATCAGTATCAAGCAACTATTACTAGTACTTCTAGTTGTTGCTGCGAGAGCGAATCATGAGTTAATAATTATGCAAATAAACCTCATCAGTCTGCGCAAGCCACTGTGTACAGAAAGCGAAAATAGTTTAAGATAGAGGTGCTTAAGCCTTTTAAGCGAGTCCACCATCATGTAGGGTTGAAATATAGATGGCATTTATAGCAATGATAAGGGCAGAACCAGCAAAAATTCAATAGATTGTCCAAAAGTATATCATCCTATAGATTACGGAGTGAGAAACGTTTCATTAAGGCCTTTGGCCCAAACTTTAATTTTTAAGGCCCTAGAACGCATCGTTTAGGAGTTATTTAACGAGATAGCTGATTCTGCGCTGCGGGTTGCATTTGACATGACTATTTAGATGGTTTTTTTAAACAAATCCTTTATATTTTTTAAAATCAAAGTGTAATTTGTCCCATCTAGGTGTAATTCTTTTTCTTTAGAAACGTCATTTGTAAACATTTGTGACAGCCGAAAAATTTGTGAATACTTCTGAAATAATATAGGAGACAAAAAAACATTTTTGTTTTATTTTCATTTTCTGCATAATTTACAATCTGTTCTTGTCAGAACAATGAGTAAAAGGTGTCTAATAAATACATTTCTGACGTGAATTTTTTATGACATTGAAAATTTCATTCGGTATGGCAAATCTAAAATAAATCTATTCATTCAAATCGGTATGGCAAATCTAACATATTCTCTCGTTATATATTCTCTAGTCTATAGACATGTTCACTGTTGTTTTGTTGAAAGGTAATTTGGGTGCTCTTCTGGCTACAATCTCTTCTGGTAAGCTTGGCTCTTCGTGGTGATAATTTCTTCTAGCGGGATAATGTCGAGTTCTCTGTATATCGTCTTGTTTATCACGTACCATGGTGCGTTGCTAAGTTTTCTTAATGTTTTAGCTTCGAATCTTTTTAGAATTTCTAGATTCGATTTACTGGAAGAGCCCCACAATTCAAAACCATAAGTCCATGTTGGTTTGATAGTAGTTTTATAAATCTGTATTTTGTTATGCAAGGACATCTTTGTTTGTCTGTTTATTAGCCACGACAATTTGAGGGCTTTAAGAGGCGCTTCTTTTTTTTTAGTTTTCATGTGGGTTTTCCAAGTCAGGCGTATATCCAAATGCAGTCCTAGGTATTCGATTGTACCAGCTTCGTGGAGTTCTGTGTTGTTTAGTTTTACTTTTGGGCAGTTTTCTTTTCTTAGTGAAAATGTTATATGTTTTGAACTTTGTTTCATTAACGGTGACTCGCCAACGATGACTCCAATCTTCGATTTGTTGAGATGTTCTTGAAGATGTTGTGAACCGCAGGAGGGATCTTTATTTGCAGAAAGAATAGATGTGTCGTTTGCACAGGTGGCTATTGTAGTTCTTTCTGTAATTGGTAAGTCTGAAGTTGATATAAGGTATAATACATGTCCAAGAATACTTCTTTGTGGCACTCCTGCAGAAATAGGTTGGAATTCCCATAGAGCGTCCTGGTATTTCACTTGAAATAGGCGATCGCAAAGATATGGTTTGAGAAGCAAATAGTAGGAATGCGGGAGAAGTTTTTTTATTTTAAATAGAATTCCTTCATACCATACCTTGTCGAATGCCTGTTGTATGTCTAGAAATGCTGCAGAACAATACAGATCTATTTTCAGGCTTTGAGAAATTGTGTTTACAATAAGATGGGTCTGTTCTATTATTGAGTGTCCTTCTCTAAAGCCGTATTGAAAGTCAGGAATTATTTCTTTAATTATAGGCTTGAGAAGCTGTAAGAGAAGTTTTTCAAATACTTTTGATACATTGAAACATAAATAAAATACCAAGTAAATGGAAAATGAGATAAAATGGGGGAATTGATATTAATAATAGATGTGCTATATTGATAGCATTTCCTCGCCCCCTGCACCAATTTGAATTATTTCTTACCGAGCAGCAGTAATAGACATTAATCCTGACGAGTGTATGTGTGTGTGTGTGTGTGTGTGTGTGTGTGTGAGAGAGAGAGAGAGAGAGAGAGAGAGAGAGAGAGAGAGAGAGTATGTGAAGTTACTGGGCAAAGAAATCATACACACAGATTTTACAACCGAAAATTCGAGAAGCACTGTTGTCAGTGCCTGACATTGTGGATGTGATGCTGATTCTTTTCCTCCAGACACTATAGTGTTGGGATGACAAGAGTAAGTTTGGAGACGTTCTTGAGAATACGGTGTTCAAATATTTTCGGAGTATTGTCAAAATTAGGCAGTCGAATGAATTTAATGAAATAAAGGCCAAACCTACTAATACACGGAAAACTTTGTAATGAAACTACTTTATGTATAATTTAAAGAATAATATTGCATAAGGCATTTGAATCACTATTTCTCCAAATGGGCGTGCTTGAAAAAATTAGGCTTACTGCGGTATTGTGGAGTGTTTTTGCATTGAATATTGATAGATAATATTTTGTGTTTAATATTGTTGTGTTAATTGAGCATGGTTGGCCTGTTCTGTTTTAATATCATTTTTCTAAGGACGTCTTGAATCAAGATTTAATCCAAAATATGTGATAGTTTGATTTTGTCGTTTATTGTGTTATTCTTTATTTGTAACGGGCTGGCGACAGAGAATTTTTTTTTTGTTATTTAAGGTCGCATCAACTTCCAGGTCACTAGCGACTGCTATTGCTTGTAACCGTATGGTAACTGCGAAGATGAGAGAATGTTGGTAGTGAAAATCTTAAGCAGAAAGAAGTTGTAGTACACCGTTGGGAAGTGAACCAAAGAGAGGCGCCTCGTTGCGGGTGTTCCGCAGGGACTTGACCCCCACGCAACTGGCCCCGCTGCGGAAGCGGCCGTGGGTCGATGGCTCCGCGCCGGGTAGACGGTGGGGCGGGGGGAGGGAGGCGGTCCCGCGCTGCCTGGTGACGCTAGGGCTTGCGAGCCATCGGGTGGGAGCAGGGTCTTTGGGTGAACAAGAAAAGATTCGGATTGAGAATTCATTTGTTTCGGGGATGTTTGCGATGTGCTTCTTTTTAACCGAACTCGACTTATTTGCGCGATAAAAGAAAACCTATAATTCAATCAATAATTTAAGATGTATCTTTGCGTGAAAAAATTTCGAAACTCTAATGATAGGTAATTCAGTTCAACAAGTATAGCACCGAAAGTATTTAATACTTGGCTATTGTCTTCTCTCAAAACTAACATTTTACATTATGAGTCGCTGTAATACTATGATCAACCGTC
Source organism: Gryllus bimaculatus (assembly GCA_017312745.1). Lineage (NCBI taxonomy): Eukaryota > Metazoa > Arthropoda > Insecta > Orthoptera > Gryllidae > Gryllus > Gryllus bimaculatus. The sequence goes on along the minus strand of BOPP01000065.1, from coordinate 6,215,184 downwards.
GGGGTGAGGGGTAATTTCATCCTTCAACATGCTACCTTAGTCAGTGGGACAGTTGACCTCATGCTTAAATAAGGACATATAAAATCTTTTTGGGACTTCAGGGCTGTGGTTTCTCTGTACCCTTAGGATTCTCACAATCATTCAGATTAAAACACTTTGGTTTTCAACAATATATACTGTAATCTCCTTCAACTACTCTCACAGTTACAATTACAGAATATACACTTATAACAATAATTAAATCTTCCTGGAAGAAAAGCAATCCTTACATGCTAACATGTACTGTACATGCCTTCACTATCTAAGTTTTCTTCTCACCTTTACAATGATACCATAAAATAATGCATTATTTGGATGTCATTTCCACATTAAGACAGAAAGATTGATTGATTTATTAATCTGAATTAACTTTTGAATAGTTATAAATCCTTTCTAATCTGATTATTGCATTACTCGACCCTAACCTGGCTGCAAATAGTAACGGAATCCTTACTGGATCGTTCTTACTTGATTTCAACCGCAGAGTAACGAGGCATTGGTTACACGGTTCTTCGTTCGCTCCGTGACCTCCAAATCGCCTCGCCTCCAGTTGTCGGTGCTCAAGTTGCATGAAGTGAGCGGTCTGGCAGCTCGCTGCTCCTCGCATATCCAAGTACTTCCTTTCCCAATCACGTGATGTGCAAAAGAGAAGTGAAATGAAAGTAATGTTGTAATAGAATAGCTAGTTCTATAACCACACAATGAAACTGAATAAAAGAACAATGGCGTGTACATTACACTAATTTGTTTAATGCTATTTAATGCTTTATTATTTAACTATTCTGAATGTCTGCGAAGAGTTTCAGTAGTTCGTCCGGGAGTCGTCCGTATTCGATGTTTCTTCGACTTGCTATGTTACTGAACACGACTTGTCCGTTCGGTTGTTTACATACATACATACATTTATTAGAACTGCAATTGGGTATGACCCGGTGGCAGTTATGCATAATTGCAAAAATTACAACACTTACATCTATAAAATAGGAATTAATAAATAACAATACATAATATAAATAATACATAATAATACCGTACAATAAGTACAAGACGAAAGCAGCATTGAAAAGAGCATTGATCCACATTCACCGCACTTCACTTCACTTCACTTCAGCTACACTACATATTTTTTGCTTTTGATTACCTTTGAAATTACACACTGACCAGCACTCACAGCACTTCACCGCACTACACACACAACTTACTTTAATATATTTTCTAATTTGTTCTCTAAAACTTCGACACTAAGAGGAAAAGCTTTGAAAACTGCTGCAGTAAAACTGTTCAATCTCTAATTGCTTCTGTTACAAAAAGGAAAACGTCCCAATGATCTGAATTTTGTTTCCTTGCTCGAATTTTTGGTGTGATCGCTTCGCGAAAATTAATTGGTATGTTTCTCAATCTATCTGAAATTTCCTTCCAAGCTGGTTGACCTACGTACGATTTATAAAGAGCGCAAAAGCCTCGCCTTTGTTCTTCTCGTTTCTAGAGGTTCCCATGACTTTTTTGTTGCGTTACTTCTATAGATAAATTAATTCGCTTTTCTCTGTATTCTATCTAGATTTTTCGTTTCGTAGTGAAAGAGCGTTTTCGCTAGTGTTGGAAGTTCTATTGCCTATATGCGACACCAGCTTACCATTTTATTACTTTGCGACACAAGGCGCGCGTCTGTCAAACTTCCTTTTCTAGCAGGTGTGGTAAGAGAAAGGTGCCACGTTCTTCCTTTTACATACGAAAAACGGGTGGTTACATTACCGTTAACGTTCAAGTAAATATTTTGTTCTTTATTATATTTTGTACGTACTGTCTTGTCATTGAAGGTACCATAAAAATAAAAAAAAATTAAAGAACTGATTCCTTTTACCACCAATGTTTGAAAACAACAAACAAAATAAAATAAAATGAATATGCGAAAAATTAATGGATCTAGTAATGACGAACCACGGTCTGGAACTGAGAAAGATGGAATTAGAATGATGGAAAAACTCTACATCTGTAGGATAAATTTCTTACTTCTTACTAAAAACACCTTTGACATTTTGATTATTCTTTTTCCCATATTCATTTATCACCCAGAAGAAATATTTTGCCAAATGCTTTGTAATTTTCTTTTGACTTTCTATAAACATTCCATAGTTTGTAGCACTTTAGAATGGCAGTAACCAGTATACTTAGATTTATCTTGCAATATACTGAAACGAACGTCAGTGTGTCCATAAATTATTGAGAATGTTTCAAGAAGGAAGACAGTATTTAATTGGCTCAAAAAGTAAAGAATACCTTGTGCCTTCACCAGTTGACGGTTCGCAATCAGCCTTGTTTTCTAGATCTGTGGGATGTTCAAAAAGGAATATTAAACTTTTCCGTTGATCTTGTACAGTGTTCACGAGTCGAGAGTTGAAGTTCCAGCGTGTTCATGCCGGTTTGGGTAGCTTTCTCTTCATAAAAGAACGCAAAGCTTGCGTTCTCTTCGTTGAATGTTGAATCGGTTGTGACAACGTTGTTATACAGCGCATCGACAGACCTATCTGCGCTGACATTTGTGAAGCCAATGAACCTTTCTTGAACTTCACCAGATTTGTCCACATAACGCAAAACGGCAGAGAGCTCTGTTTAATTATGTCTGAACACTCGTCTAGAAGAATGGCCACAAAATTGGCAGAGGCGAGCTCCTTTGTAATTGTATGTACCGTAACTTCTCTTACAACTTCGATTAAATCGCTCTAGATAGCAGATGAAGTACTCCTGAAAACTCATTTTGCAAATGATCATTTAGGAGTTGGTCGTATGTGCTGATTAAATATGTTTTTATGTAGTTTCCTTTATTAAACGATGTTTCCGATTTATCGCGACCCACGAAAGCTTGTTCCTGTTTTCCTACTTGGCAGACAACATCAATGAGTCTTTCTAGTATCAGTCTATTCTTCTTCAGTATTTCGTTGTGTTTCGAAATTTGTAGAGGTTTCTGAACATTTAGTTGCAAGTCTACTCGGACATTACCGAAATTACACAGTGTAAAATCACAAAATATGATTTCTTGTCTTTTCATGCTTGCTTAAAGAACTGGCCAGGGAAACTATATTGTAGAATCCTTCTTTTGACCAAACTTTACTACTTATCACTGCTAAAAAAGAAGACACGGCCAACAAAAATGTTTGTTCAATTTAGGGCAACCCGTTAAACATTTTTGTCTAGAATAATTAGAAGTACGGAAGTGTCTGCTGTACTCTCGTTTACTGTCTTGATATTTTGCAGTCAAACTCGGAAGTTCTGGTGTGGGCCTATCATTGTCATATTTTGAGCTTTTCAGAAAACTCAATATTGTGAAATTTAGTCCTTTTTAATTGGTATATATCACAAACACACGAACCACTAACTTCTGGATCATTAACACACTCCATTTCCACAAAATCTTGAGAGAAGCGAAGCATACGACCGCCAGCGAAAGACAGTCCACTGCAGCCGCGCACCCTCCCCTCTCCCCCACCTGAAACATGAGGAGGCGAAGGTTATCACTGTTGTCATCCGTACCTGCCCTGCGCTAGCGAATTCTCGGGGCAGCATTGACTACTATTTGAAACCTCTCCCTTTAACGTACTTTATACCACAGACGGATGTGAATGACTGGCAGGGAGAAAAATAGTGTTATTTTTCGCATCTGTTGTAAAAATTTCAATAACTCTTTAGGGGATCACCATACTGATGTAACACTTCTTATACATTTCGAATTACTAGGTAGCCCGCCAGTATACGCAGTGTATACGAGAATTAGCCACATGATTACATGCAACTGGATTAAACTGCTGTGACCGAACTTGAAAAATGGAGATTTTAGGAATCATGTTTCCAGTTTTCGATAAACGGTTGCAACGTAGGTATCACACATGGATCCATATTCGTAGATTGTCGTCTAAGAATTATTGAAAGTTTTTTGTAGATGTTGGTTAATAGTTACAACAAAATATTAGTAACTACAATTCTTAATTCAAAAATCGCATTTTTCGTGTTGTGACAGTGTTACAGGATACAAACTTTTTTCGAAATGTATGTTCGAGCAATATTGTAAGATTTTACATTTATCTTATATTGTTATTTTGTCTAAGCCGCACTGAAGCAAACAGAAGAAAAGAAAACTAAGTTCAAAGGCGTTTACTTATTAAGTTACAGTAGATGGAATGATTATAGAAGTTTTCTTCAAGAAAACGAGACCACATGATCTTATCCACAATACTTAGGGACACGAAAATATTCTTGCTTCACGAATCGAACATAAAGGTCAAACCGAACGAGTGGCGAGTAAAGCCAATGTAGACTAATGGTAGTATTTAATAGCACACCTTACAGTATGTAACGTAGTTCGAAAAATAAACTAGTTCAATTTCATTGGACATTGTCACCCTTTTCTTTGAATTTAAAATTGAGAATTTTGGGGTTAGTGGCAATGGATTGTTACTCAAAAAGAAAAATTGAGATATTTACTTTTTATTGTTTCTAGCAAATGCTGGCAAGTCACTGGAAAAGTATTGTACAGTAGCAAACTGTAATGTATGCTGTGTCTTTTAATGTAATAAATATGCTTTATATTTTCATCTACTATTTGGTTAGAATTCTTATATCTCTCAATTTCCTCTCCTGTAAATGTCACTTGAGGTTATCTACCATTATAATCGTGGACGCGTCAACAATTGGCCATACTTATATTTGAATACAATTAATTTTACCTCGCAGGTATTCCTGGATTTCATAAAACAGAAAACTGTATTAAATACACCCGTCCAGACAGCTAAAGCGCCACAGTCACTGAGCCATCTCAGAGTCCCAGACGTTACTAGTTCGAATCCACCGGTGACTCCACAGATAAATATTATCAACTTCCGCGGTTTATAGAGGGGTTGGGAATGATAACTTTTTGCCAAAGAGCTTATAATAGACAATTGCATATAACGGCATTACACACGTGGCATTTCCCCTGGTTAGGCAACCCCATGTGAAAAGCTATTCGGAAGTGCATGAAGTCTTCTGTATAATTTGCTGCGAATACTCTATTAGTCAAATGTATTCATGTTTGATTCATTTGTCATAGTAAAAAAATTATTTCTGCTGTCTATCGAAATGAATCCAGATACGCATCACAGGCGCTTTGTCCTTTAATTGGACGTTTTCAATTATTGGCTGAGGCGTTAGTAGCGCAGATGCAATTACTTCAGTATTTCGAAGTTCTTTCCAAATACGCGAGAAAGTATGTGCAGTTGTAGCACCAGAAGTTCTTCTCACTTACTGCTTACATTAAGGCAGTTTACTTTAAGGCTAAAATACGCATCGGATTCGTTTGTGAATTCTCTCAATACCTGAGTTCACTTCACTTAGGGCATAAATATATTTTCATGTAATCATGTGGTTTGAATTTAAAAAAATATATTTTTCAGTCTTCCTATATTTACGAGATCAAGTGATATTTATAATGCAAGAAAGGCAGAAATTTTTACATAATATTACAAAACGATAACATTATAATATTGCGAGAAAGTATGTCCAATGTAACCTCTAGTTTTTAGTTGTGTCTTTTCATGAACTTGCAACTGTGTTTTCATGAACTAGCAAGATGCTGCTATGAATGCGGCGAGTGCTTTAATAGATTAATTAGAGAATAAACATTATCAAAAGTGCATGATAACACACGTTTAATTGCACAAAAATGTATTGTTAAATAAAATCATGAAACAACGTTAGTGATTTCCCAATACATTAAGTGTGTAGTGCGTACAATTAAGGCAAGAAGTATTTCATAACATCTACGAAAAATCAGTTTAAAATAATAGATATAGAAATAATATCTCACAGTGAAATAAAAATGACTATTTGTTAATCTGTTAAATTTCAGCTCAAAGGCTAGCCTTAAGACGTTAGGATTCGGATGAAGGGCTATTTTCACATTCGTAATACAGATAATACAAAGCGCGGAATATACAAACTGGACCGCTTACTAATAATAAATTATGTATACGAAGCTTAGCACTAGAACTGTCGAAGCAGATAACTATTATCTTACGAAATAAATGCTACAAACTTTACTAACATGTTATGTCCCATTATAGTATATTTTTGCATTCCCGCCTCGTTTCTTGATGGTTTATGATTTTACAATGAGATTTCCAGGAAAGTTATCTGAGTGCTTGGGACAAAGAGCACCATCTGCTCTTCTGTGATATTTTAATGTGTTATCAGTAGTGCCATTACTTTGAGGTGAGTTACGAACGTTTTTGCTTCTCTGAAAGAAGAAAAGTAAAATTGTCACAGTAAAAATTGTTGTGTGTCACAGTAAAATTTACTTTTTCTTTGCCTACCGCTTATCAAAATAGGAATTGTATTACGCCTGGTTTCAAATGGTCCCTTTGGGTCCAAATTGCGTCATCGATTTCTCTGAAAGTTGAAGTTTGCATACAGTGGTATCAATAGTATTTCACAAAATTGACCGTACACCATGTACAGTTCCTGAGGATACAGTTCTCCCTATGGTTGAAACCACCCCCAGAGTCGTATTAACAACACTTTGGCGAGGATTCCTGCTGAAGATTTTGACAATTTTTCTTTTATCTCGTTCGTTGATCTAGTTTTGGCCTCAGCCTATTTTATTAGTTAATCTGCCATTGTACTTGTATTGGTCTTCTATACCTTGAAAAAGGAGGTCTTCCCATTGTCGTCGCAATACTTCTTGATCTTCCCTTCATGGCTAAATTCACAATAAGTCTTCGTTCTTCCATCATAGTTTCACTTCTTGGGGCCATTTTTAATTCGACGATGCTTTCCGTAAATCTGACCATCAACTAACATGTTTGTCACAACTTTGTACCCAAGAAATCATTTTAACCGGTACGTTTCAAAGCGCGTGTGATGGTGTATGTTCATTACTGTGCCCCGATTATTTGTTGGTACCGAACAAAATATTTAATGTTGCACCTAAAACAGCAATTTTCTGGGTTCAAATTGCATTAGTCCTTCCAGGAAACTTTATGTATAAAAATTACATTTTATTGTTTCCAGAAATATTCATATGAGAAGTATGTTATCATTTAAAGGGGTCAGGTGCAACTATTTTGGGATAAAATGTCAATTTTCTGTTTTACGTTCTCGCCTTACAAATTGTTTGTAAGAAGAGAAAGTTAGTAATCGTGCTACAGAAAAGGCCGAAAATTCTCCAGAACACAACTTATTGTTGGTTTCTAGTAACGAAGAAGTAGATAAATCCTGTTGCTAAATATAGAAAAAAAATCCTCTAACTCGCGGTGCTGCCATAATCCATGTTTTGTTGATTCTTCATTCCGAAACGGCAAAACGTGAGTCTGTGTGTCTGTCTGTCCGTCTGAGGTCAACGCTAGCGCCTAAACCGTTTAGCCAATTTTCTTCAAAAAGTATATTCCTCAATATGACCTGAATGAAATCGTGGATTTGAGGAGTTTCAAACGGATGTTTTGATTTTTAGGGTATTTCACATGAAACTTCTAAAATTTTTTAAAATATAGTGCGAACGACGTTTAAGATAATGGTTCTGATCTCATTTTTGCTGTCTCCCCAATTTTTCCAAATAAAAATAAAAGTTTTAAAATTAAAAAATTGAAGTTAGAGATTTTTGGCTCAGACAAATTCTGTTGTACAATATTAGATATTTGGAAAATGTCATATACATTTTTTCGTAAAAGTTAGTGGTTTTTGGGCAATTCGTGCTTCAAATTTACAATCTTTTTTCTTCTCAAAAACTTCTCCAAATGATTTCTTTAAATTTTCTTTGCACATGTAAAAAGGTACGGTAAGAAATACGTTGCTAGTCCCATTTTCGGGTATTGCACGTTTTTTTCGAAAATACAAAAAAAGAATTTAATAGTACAAAATTGAAAATTCATGTTTTTGTCTTAGTCTGTTGTGCAAAATTATCTCTTTAAAAAATGTCATGTTAATTTTTTAAAAATTTGTTTGCGTAAATTGTGTTTGAAAGTCTCGAAAAAACGTGTTCTCAAAAACCGGTCCAAATTTTTTTCTTAACATTTTTTCCACATATGTAATAAAGAACCGTAAGAAATATGGTGCTAGTATCATTTTCGGGTACTGCTCGGGTTTTGCGAAAATTGCAAAAACAATTGAAAACTACAAAAGAAGATATTTTTGCCTCAGAAAAAATTGTTGTAGAAAATTAGCCTTAAATAAATAAATAAATAAATAAATAAATAAATAAATAAATAAATAAATAAATAAATAAATAAATAGAATTAATTAAGATACTGGAAGTTATTGGAAGTGTCTGTATGTGATTTTCGAATTTTCCACTTCTAAACATTTTCCCACATCTCTTATTAGATTTGTACAATGTCTCGACAAATCAATTGTCTTTCTGCAGTTATGACTATAATAGAAGTGACAATTCTCTGCATGTCACGGGAGGCTGAAGTGGTTAAATGTCAGGTTCGGGCTCAGCGTCTCAGAGGGAAGTACCGCTGGTTCGAGCCTGTCTCGGGAAAAAGTAATTGCCACGTCTCAGAATTTCAGAAACTCTTATTTCAGAAACTTTATTGAAAATCATTTGAAGCAATTCCACTCAGATATACAATATGTTAAGAGTCTAAATAAAGTGAAAGTGTCTGTATGTATGCCATTTTCGTATTTCAAAATTTTAAACAAGTGTACATCTCTTGTTTTTGTTTTAAAACATATGTCATATGAAATAAATGGTTCAATATAATATGCAAATCAATATAATATTGCGGAGCGTTTAGAAACATTGCGAGAAAGTATGTGCTTTGGCAGCATCACTAGTTTTATGTATTTTTATTCCCTCGGCTCTAAGGAGTACGAGTGTACTTTTTTTTGCTAAAATATCATTAAAAGTGGATTTTTATGTATATTTGTGAACTACTGCACTTAAGTGACTACATCCCCTTCTTACTTTGACTTCTTCAAAACATGAATTTGACTATTGTACCTTTCTGAATTTGTGCGTTCGTTCAATTTTTAGGAAGAAGAAATGTTGGCAATGCTGTAATAAATAGTCCATCGAATAAGGAAAGCATTGATTTTTTCCGTCGCTTTCGTTATGTTGTTGTTTTGTGTTCTGGTGAGAGTGCGTGCAAATTTTGAAGGTTGTTTTCGTGTTTTCCGTGATGGTGCTTTGCGAGCGCTTGTGTTCAGTCCACGCCATCACCAACGATTGCTAATGTGCAGAGAGGAGAGAGCAGAGAGGAGATGAGAGAGAAGAGAGAAGAGATGAGAGAGGAGAGATGAGAGAGGAGAGAGGAGAGGAGAGAGGAGAGGAGAGAGGAAAGGAGAGAGGAGAGGAGAGAGGAGAGGAGAGAGAAGAGAGGAGAGAGGAGAGAGGAGAAGGAAGAGAGGAGAGAGAAGAGAGAAGAGAGAAGAGAGGAGAGAGAAGAGAGGAGAGAGGAGAGAGGAGAGATGAGAGAGGAGAGAGGAGAGGAGAGAGAAGAGAGGAGAGGAGAGAGGAGAGAGAAGAGAGTAGAGAATTCTTCTGAAAAGAAATTGTCCAAATCAAAAGGTTTATATGAAGAATTTCAAATAGAAAATGAACGGGTTGATGGTGTATTGACAACTGAATTTCAATTAATTGATGTAGAACTGTTGTGAATAGCTATTAATACTTTTGCAGAGTGCAAACACTGTGGTTGTAAAAATTGAGTGTTGTATAAACAGTGAAAAAAAGAATTGGTTTAGCATGTACATTAAAAATTGTTTGTCGCAACTGTAAAAAGAATATTACCCTTTTAAAACCTCCAAATTATTAGATAAAAAATTTGAGTTTAATCTGACACTGTACGCTGCATTGGAAAAGGGAGTGAAGGAGGTAAAGTGTGTGGAGTAATGAATTTGCCAAACCCTCCTACAAAATTCAACAAAACAAGCAAATGTATTAGAAAAAGTGTTGAAGGATGTGCTGAAGAAGCAATTAAAGAGCAGCAGTAGCAGTTGAAGACAATGAATCAGATAATATTGCTGTTGTTATCGATTGAAGTTGGCAAAAACGTGGTCACAAGAGTCTCAACGTAGTCACATCAACCTTTGTTGATACAGGCAAAGTTGTAGATGTGGGCACACTTACTAAGTATCACCATGGTTGTAAGGAAACAAAAGACAGTGCCAATCATCAGTGCTATAAATTATAGTGGTTCGTCGGGGGCAATGGAGGGAGAAGGTGCTGTGAATATTTTGAGGAGATCCCTTGGAAAGAGAGGTGTGCAGTAGACTGCGTATCTTGGTGCTAGTGATAGAAAAGCTTATAATGGTGTTGTGGAAAACAAACCTTATAACAATACTAATAGAAAATTAGAATGTGAGGGACATGTTCACAAGAGAATGTTCACAAGGTTGTGACGCATTGTTCACGAAAAGAAAAGGCGAAAAGGTTCCAGATAGAAAATTAATAGGAAGGGAAATTTTTCAGGTAATGAAATAAAGAAGCTGCAAGACCACTGCGGTGATTCAATTAGAAGCAATACAGATAATTTAGAATCAATGACGAAAGCAGTGTGGGCAGCTTAGTTCAACAACGCATCAGATAAGAATCTTCTACATAATTTATGACCAAAAAAATTCATGGTGCAAATACAATAAAGATATTCAAAGTTACAAACACCATGGTCTGCCTTAAGATGTAATTGGAGGTAATGAAACCTGTATATCTTGCAAGACCAAATTTATTGAGAAAGTGTTTACATTGAAACAGAATGTTAATGAATCATTCAATAATTTAATTTGGAACAGGGTACCAAAAGGAATATTTGTGGGATTCAGGACATTAAAGATGGGAGTTCTTGATGCAGTTGTCACCTTTAATAAGGATATGTTGGGAGGTTGAAACTTTTGAAGAATTTGGGAATAAGTGCAGATTACAACACAACAACATCGTTTGGAGCGATGAACACTTAAAGAATAAATGTTCCAATAAATGTATTGAAATAAAAGTTAAAGAACAGAAGAAAAGAAGAACAGAAGAATGACTCCTGATGATGAAGAATATTCAACTACTCTGAATGAAGTTGAAGGCTATTAAAATAGATAAATAAATGTATTGTGACATATCCAGAATGTCACACTAGTGTAATATAACATAATGCATGGCAACAATAATGTTAACATCTTTAAGTGAACAAATGAATTAGCAGGTAAATCACGCTGCAGTTTGATTTCTATTTAGAATCGAATTATTATCGTATTTAAAAAAATAAATTTGCAAATACCTACGAACAGTATTGCCTGAGAACGTATTGAACTTGAAGAATTTCAAGTGAATATGGAGAAAACAAAACTGTGAGTAATGCTAGAGACTGAATGAACGTTATGTTCGACTTCGCACTTTCAAGTTCTCACGTAAGTGTGCAAATACCGTTTCCAAGAGAATATGACCCCCAACTTATTTAAGTGAACTAACACCTTATACACATAAACATACAAAGCAGCCGCCTTTTAATGTTCGATTTGCATGCAACGTTAGATTCGCATTCAAAACTATTGGTAGAGCAATTGCAGCCATAGAAGTTAACACAAATGAGTTTGTTATCAAGTTTAAGTTTCCTCAAAAATTAGGAGAAAAAGTATCGAAGAGTTAAAGAAATTCGGGGAAGAATCCAATGTAGTTGTAAACGATGTTGCGACAGAATTTTCGGAACTAATTTGGACTGAGCTGCATTTGTGCTAATGCAAATGTGCTATGTGTAAATTAACAAAGGAGATTAAAAATGTAGCTGTACTAATATTCAAGTATTAGCATCACTGCCTGTATTTGTTACGGCGAGTATAAGTTTGAAATTGCAATAAGACCAATTCATATCCACTATGGAGGTAACACACACTGCTCTGGGCGTTGGGGAATTTGAACGAGAGTATAAAATTATCAGAAACTTCAATTCATTGTTAAGTCCAATGCCTTATACTGAAAGAACATTTTGAACAAGGCTGAGCATGAAAGAAATTTTGAACACATGAAACTAATTGCAAAACAGTTAACAGCTTCAGATGCACCACATTTTCCCAGTGTATGAATATCGTCTCTGCAGAAAACGGAAGGACTGATTTTGCAGAGACCCATTCCCGGGGATTCGAGAGTTAAATTCCTCAGCACAGTAAACCGCGGCCACCTACGCATGACCGTCTGCACGCAAGGGGCCTACGTCAGCAATTCTAATTCCAGCACACGTCGCTGGGTTGCTATGCGTTGCATTGCGTTGCGTGATGTGCTCGCGTGACTGGAATGTGCGTGAAGGCGGGTATTTTTAGAAGCGATTTTGTGCGGAAAGGCCGAGAACAAGGGCAAGAAATCGAAATGCTTTAGAACTACATTTTTATTCTTTGTACGAAACCATTCAACGTTCCAGAGATCGCGATAAGCTGAAAGTACATTTCTTCTATCTCAGACATTACTCTTCTTATCTCTTTCCGGTCTTTCTGCACAGTGTATGTTGGAGATGTCCATGAATACGCGTTGAATCAAGTTGAATTATAATATTATTCTCGGGTAAGTACCTTCAAGGTACTATGTTAAAGGTGTCGCAGATATTTTCACAGACGAGACTCACATTTAAGTTGTAATCCTTTTATTATTTGAATTTTTTTCACAGAGCTAGTAACATAATGTCCATCGATACTTCCCAAACCTTTCTCGTTCATGTCGCGACATAAACGAGAAGGGAATCATTATTGAACTCAGAGAAATTTTAAATATGGCATTAGAATGGGGATCTAAGCAGAGCCGATCTGAATTGGAGCAATAAGTAAGAAGAAACATGTGTTCATTTTAACTCTAACGTACTTTTTCTACCGGGATAAAACATCCTGTTGGAGAAAGCCGTGACAAAATAACAGCGTTAAAAGCGTTATTAATGTCAAAACTTTTACCTTCATTAATCTTCAAAAGGTAATGCATACATTGCAACAACATGCAATTGCATTGCAATGCATGCATCGATATAGGGTAATCCATTTTTATAATTTAAATTTTTGGCAAAAATTAGCATTCTGTTTAGGGTTAGAAAGATATGTATTTGTCAGAACAAGAAGAAAAGTTTGAAATCTGTAGCAGATATTTTCAGTTGTTCAGGTGAATAGACTTGAAGTTGGAACCGTCTCTTATCAGTACTGATAGCGGAGAATATTGTCGGTAGACGTTACTCGCACACTCTTATCACTAGTCAGTGGCCCATATTACATCTGAAACACGTCGGGGATTATAGGGCTCAATGGGTAAGAAAAGCTTGCTACATCTTGTCGGAACTTTTATTTTAAAGGGAATCCCAGAAGACAAGTTGAAATGATGTCTCGCTGCAGTTACATTGGCCTCAAACTTCACAGCAAGCTTCCCGCTGTTTATAAATCTTAACATCTCGATTTTGGTGAAAGCGTGGCTTATCATGTTTTATGAAGCGCTTGGGGCAGTAATAAGACAAGATGCATTTCGACTAAATTCAAGATATACTAAGCTCTTATGAGTTGCGGAAGGCTTGCTGAGACTGGCGTGGCTTATCTTGTTACTGCCTCAAGCTCTTCAAAAGCAAACCAGTTCCTTGATATTTCCTTATAATTTTTATTGTGGGGTGGAAAGCAACTGCGTGATCATTAATAGAGTCTACTTGCAGATTTTGAAATGTTTAAAAGTTAACTATTCACTCATTTCATAATCACTTAATAAATATATTTGAAAATGTTTATGACTGTTATGAAGAGGTTAATTATTTTTTAAATCATTGGTATAACGTCTGTAACTGGTCAAACTCGTTTTCGGAATCATCAGAATGAAAAAATGTACTACCACTCAATACATTTTTGTTTAAATCTTATTTACTCTGAAGACCATATATTTGCGTCATTCGCTTAAACGTCCTGGATACTATCCACCAAAAAAATTAATCAAATCGATGGTGCCATTGTTCTGAAAATTTTGAAACTGTCCCAGGGCCTTCATGTAAAGTACAACTCAAAATTAAAATATCAATTTCAAATTCAAGAAGCAGCGACATTAGCCATATTGATTGGCGAATATCAATTTTGGAGAAAATCGGCTGAACGGTTTAGCCACTAGCGTTGTTCACAGACACGACAGACTTTTGCCGTCAATTGTTTTTTTTGGTATCAAAGATTCACAAAACAGGGGTTCTGGCTACACAACGTATTTTTTTCTAAATTTAGCATCAGGATTTATCCACTTTTCGTTACCAGGACCCTGTAATAAGAGTTTTTCTGCCAAAAATTCGCCGTTTTTCCCGCTGCATAACATCACATTTGCTTCTTAAAAAGTTCCTTCTTAAGCGCGAGAAAGTAAAAATCAAAGAATATGAAGTCGAGAAGAATTGATTACAGCGTTCGACGTCTATCAAATCTCAGTGTATCGTACCTTATAACCTAATAATCATATAACAGCGGTCTAAGATTAGGCGTTTTCGCCGATAACTGGAATCTAATACTAATCATTTCTATATTGAAACCAAATAAATCCATCCATATCCCCTCTTTAAAAACAACCTAGTTATCTCCTGTCAAATCGGTGTCGGACTGCACAACTCTACCGAAATTCAATTATTTAGGATAACTGAAGATATAAACCATTCGACTTCGCTTCAGTATTCGAACACTACAGATAACGGCTACGTATTTTGGACTACTAACGTAACATAATTCACAGCTTCATCTGAGGTCGTACATTTTGCATCAAAATGACTTACATTTCACCACTCGCCAATAATTCACACTGGTAGCTCGCAAGACGCAGCTAGGTAGGGCTCAAGGGCCAAGGTGTCCCACGGGCAGGCCGTTTGCTGCCTCGCCTCTGCGCTCTTGCGCGCTCCGTCGTTCGAAATGTTGAAATGGTGCCCTCCTCCCCTCTTTACGAGAAATGTCCGCAGACGCGTAGTTGCTGCGTTGGTTCTGCACTGTATCAGTGTTTGTGAACAGTTGAGAAGATTGTTCACCTCGTGTTTCTGATAATTGTCTTGATCATTATTGTCGTAAGTGTGGTGCATGTTTTAGCCCTCCCGTGCTACACAAAACGGCGTTTTAGAAAACGCGGCGGTGTTCTTGCCCGCCTGGATGCGGCGCCGGTCCACAAGGCGGCTTGCTGGCTTTTCGCCTCCCAGATATTTCCCGCCAGCGAAGCACCATCCCAGCAACGACACGTTCTAAGCTCCCGGTTGGTCTCCTCAGATGAATTGAATTGAATTTTCCTTATTTTACGTGGCGAGACTCAGGCCATGAGGCCTGCTCTTCCATCTGACCATGCAAATTTCGCTATGCTCCTTCCATCTGCTAGCAGAGAAAGGAGGTATTTCTTGGGCGAGAAACAGGCAATTTGAATTTAGCTCAGAGGCCTCATTTAGGCTTGAGGATCTTTTACATGCAAGTAAATCTACTAACTTGGGACAGCCGGCTTTACTTCCCCTCCGAAGGAAGACGTACGAAGGATTGTTCTGCCCTTAAACATCCACGGCTTCGATCAGATTTGAACTCGACGGTTACACCATCGCCGCGCGCGAAGATGCGTGGTTATTGAGTGCATATGACTGTAAATGTGTCTAAGTAAGTAAAGACGAAAGTGTGAAAGATCACACATGGTCCGTGGCGCGTTTGTTAAGGTAATGCTCTGGCATTCGCCTGATATTGATCGTAGAAAACACGGAAAACTACCGATCCTGCCGCTAAAACTCTCCTCCATACAGCGGATGATTTCGACTTAGCAACCGTTGAGGTGAAGTAAGACGTTGAAGAGGGAGTAGTGAAAAATGATTAATTTTATAAGTATACACGAAGAATTTGTATGCTTTATTCTAGTGCAAAAATATAGCAACATTTTAATTTAACGAAAATAAAGTTTGTTAATGGCTTCCTTTAACATTTTGCAAAATAAATGACAAAATATTCCCAATATTTACTTTGCGATAACGCGACATATCGGTGTCTGTGTCCACACATCCGGCATTCGGAGACTATCGAGCGACTGCCCAACCAATCCCGAGCAGCCAAATTGTTCAGCGAGAGTTCTCTTCCTTCGTTCGCTCTAAAAGTCGTCTCGCTGCCGATTGGGAAGCACAGGATGTTTGGAACGTGGCCATTAGGCGAGTAAGTCCTCCACTCTACTTGGGATTCCGCTTTGCTCCCGCGCGGAGTGTCCAGGTAGGTCGCCGTCCTCGAAGGGCGGTGACGAGAATGTGTCGTTTGGGGGAATTACTAACGCCTTATTTTTGTTCAGAAGTACTTTTCAAATGTACGCAGGAGTTTTAATTGTGGATTCCATCTTTCATGACTTTTCAACACATATATACACTATGTGATGAAAAGTACCCGGGCACTTCCAAAATGGTGTTATGGCGTGGTCGTGGTTTTCCTAGAGGGACTTGCACTCCTTGTTGTTTTCAGGGAATTATCAAGCCTATGATGATGTTTTAAATACCTTCTCGCTTCCCACTCTTCCCACTGTTGAAGATCAATTCGGGGATGGCGATTGCATCTTTCAACACGATCGAGCACTTGTACCGCCTGTGGTGGAGTGGTTACACGACAATAACATCCCTGTAATGCACTGGCCTGCTTAGAGTCCTGACTTGAATCCCATCGAACACCTTTGGGATGTTATGGAACACCGACTTCGTGCCAGGCCTCACCGATATACATCGATACCTCTCCTCAGTGCTGCACACTGTGAAGAATGGGATGCTTTTTTCCAAGAAACCTTCCAGAGCCTAATTGAAAGTATGCCCGCGAGAATGGAAGCTGTCATGAAGTTTAAGGGAACACCCTATTGAATTCCAGCATTACTTATGGAGGGTGCCACAAATTGGGTTATTTTCAGCTACTTGTCTGGATACTTTTGATCACACAGTGTAAGTATAGCTGCATTTCCAAAAAAACAATACCACGGTAAATACTAATAAAATAAATAATTGCTGCATGTACTACATCTCTTTGCCTCACTACTTACTATTAGTTTGCGCAAATTAAATTAATACCTTACACAAAAAATAGTGGGGGTGGCCACCCTAGCTGCTCTCTTGAGTAAAACACTGTTTCTGACTGCGAAATTAACACTTTTCTTTAAGAAAAAAAGCGATATGTTGCAACTTGAACTCACCTTTTTTTATCTTTTGCGATATATCAAACTATTCATAGCTGTATGTGTATTTGAAAGTTAAATAGATGGAGGAATAAGTGGTGAGGAGAAAGATTGCAAGTGCGAGAGAAAAAAAAGCACAACGGGTAAGCTGGAAGGGTTGAAAAGACGCTCCTGTGAGTCCCCCAAAACTTTGAAACAAACGAGGGTGAGGAGGCGAGATCAACAGGGGGACCAGGAGGCGGCGTCGGGCGCTGCCTGCCGGGAACGGGTGGAACGGCCGGTCCCCGCCCCCGCCCCCGCCCCCGCCAGGCGCCGCCTTGCGCATGCGCCAGATTCGGGAGCAACCGCCGGACAGCCGCGCCCCCTATCTAGCACGCAATCGGCGACGTACTTAATTTACAGCAGGCAACCTTGCGGTGGCGGCTTCCCGTTATGAAGGCACTTCCATACGCTCGGCATCTAACACGCCATCAGTGACGTCACGAAGCCGCTGAAATAGCCTGCCCCGAAATTTCGGGCTTCAGCACCGGGGCTACCAACCTCTCTAATTCCGGCGGCGTGGAATCCAAATTGACCGTGACGTCACGGCTTCTCCGTCTTTGTCTGCCTTTTCTCGGCCTGCGACCCCGCCCAAGCCTCTTCCGTGGGCCTGTAGGCCTATATAAAGACCTTACGGGTGCGGGGAGGTCCACGTCGCCGGCAAAGATGGCGCCGGGGGGTCTGGCGGGGCGAGGCGGGGAGTAAGATGGGCCGACGGCCTTGCGGGAAGCGTTTTGTTCCGTGACCTTTCGGGGTTAAATGCAGAGGTGTAATATTATCCTTGTACTTGATTACTTTCGACGTTAGATGTAAAGAGGGATTGTTCCTCTTCCCTAGTGTTGGAGGGTGTCGGAAGAAGTAGCGGTGGGGCGAAGTAGCAGACACTAGTGGATAGCGGCACCACCCATTATTGCCAACGGTTGCTACTTATATCAAATATTTAATTATTTTCACGTTATGTATTTAGAGCCAAAAATGAACTAGGAAAGAATGACGTTTCTTTGACTGCATACGAGTTCAAAGCCTATTTTTTTTATCCCCAAAAAAATGTAAAAGTGTATATTCGTTACGAAAAGACACATAATACTGTCGACTGGAAGTGAAGAAATGTTTAAAGTTCTAAATATAGGGATTGAGAATAGTCAAAATTGATTTATATTTCAATGATCTATTGAACATAATGAATGCGTGTTTCACAAAAGGTTCCTATTGTGTATTTGGTTAATGAATGTGCATTTCAATGGAGATAATAAATTGAATTGAAAATGTCTCTAATAATGGCATGCATACATTGCCTTTCTCTTCATATTTTATCGGTGTTGTTAATTTTATATTGAAACCAGTGATTTATTTTTACTGTGGTAGAACTGCACGAAGTGCATTACAGGTTAGTATTCAGTCTACCTACAGGTACGAAATATATGAGAAAACTGACAATTTATCTTCATTTCGTAAACCAAAGGTCATTACATTTTTTCTTAATGGGGAATCTATCAACTTCAAGTAGTTCTGAAAAACTTAGTTCAAAATTTTATCGTTTAACTTTAAAATTAGAATAACAAATCATTATCAATCGACATACAATTTTAAATATTTGCTTATAGCGTTGCGGAGGTGTATTGTCATAGTTTGTGATCGATTTTCTTTTTCAAAAACGATGAGAAAGATAGGAAATGGTTTCCATGATGAGTATAATTAACCATTTTTTCATTCTATCTATGTTACAAATAAGACGCGGATTTTTGTGTATATGCTTGTTTTATTTCTTAAATTGGACACGCAACGTTTTAGTTTATGGATCAGGTTTGAGGTATTAGAAGGTGTATTATTTTCTAATATAATGAATATCTATGTCGAATAAAGGTCTATTATAAAAACGTCTGTTTAGTATAAATGCCTTTTGAAATAATACTCAAAAATGTTGTGTATTATTTGAGCTTACATACGAGAAACCTTTGGCTATAATTTAATAAAAATTGAATTACATAAAGCTTAATTTTTTTTATTTAGCAGAGAACAGATAGACGGTTTACGTTGGGTATTTTTAATAATATTAAATTTTCGTATAGTTTTATATTCTTTAATATTTTCCTGCTATGCAATCCATCTCTCGTGACACCGTCCACGCGATTGGCCGCAGCAGCGCCTTCGAAGTATAGTCTGTAATTGGAATCTTTGACTACAAATAAAACGTTCAGAACTATTCACTTGAAAACCGAACATTCCGAATACATTTTGTAGAATTTGAGTGATAGTATAATATCTTAATACATTTTTATTTAATGAATAAACATAGGCTTCTTCATTAAATTTATGTATGAAAAGTATGAAAACCTAATTTTTTGTATAAAGAGACAGACATTTAGTACTGTTTG
Organism: Gryllus bimaculatus; assembly: GCA_017312745.1. Lineage (NCBI taxonomy): Eukaryota > Metazoa > Arthropoda > Insecta > Orthoptera > Gryllidae > Gryllus > Gryllus bimaculatus. The sequence goes on along the minus strand of BOPP01000065.1, from coordinate 6,195,642 downwards.
ACTCAAATGATTGTACGAATATTATTAGTTATATTCCTTTACTAATTTATCAAAATGGTCCCAGACATCAATAAAATCCAAAACTAAAGACGTGGGCCATGGAGGTCCTTGGGGGCAGCCACCTTTTGCAATATGGCACTACCCGCGTTTATGATACTTATTGGAATGATGATATTCCTGAAAGTTTCTTTCTTACAATAAATTTGTATTTAAATATTTTTGATGCAACTTTCTGAAAGTTCTTTGCTTACTATATACAAAAGGAGAATTATTACAATAACACAGACATTCAAATAGAGTTGTCGAACCCAAAGACTTGAAACTTTTATCAATGTATTTCGAGGCACTGAATCCCAACCTGAAGTCATAATTGCGCAAACACTCGCCAGTTCTTTTTAAATCGCAAAAAAAACCGCCGTGATATTGTAGACTGTAAATTTCACGGTGTGTTTTGCGATTTGAAAAAAGAACTGGAGAGTGACTCACAATTCTGGCTTCAGTTTTAGGATTCAATGCGTCGACATAGAGAAACATTAATCCCGCCTTCGGGTTTGACAACATTTTTGTGTGCGCCTATGTTATTTCTAAGCGTCCAGTAAATTTTAGAAACCAACAATGTAAGACTCGTTTTTATACCTATTCTTTTTAACAAAAGTATACAGAGCTTCTTCGACGATGTTCGTTTGTAGCGTCACTTCAGAATACACTTTTAATTAGGCGAATAAAGAGTGCACTTTCAGTCAAAGCGTCGGTTTCGGAAGGTCTAGGGCAACCACACACGTGGTTGCCCGCCACACAGCCACAAGGTTGTTGCAACCACACACCCACAAGGGAGTTGGAGAACACTCTGTACCGCCCGCCGCCCGGGCAACCACTCACAGACAGCGCGGGCGGAGGCCAGCGGGTGGCGTTGGGTGCTGCTGATGGCAGGCGATAGCCTAACGCGAATGTAATGAGGGCAGCCAACGAGGGGGTGCAAAGTGCAGGTGGTGTACGGTAGGTGGGAGAACAGTCGGGGAGATGGAGTGGATGGCGCTAGGATTCACACGGATCGACCAAAACACCCGGACGACAATTACTTCGACCAAAATCACCCAGACAAGCCATTCATTTCACAGGAATATACGGTTACTGAGATTTGCAACTACTAATAAAATGTGATTTTTAAGACAGAATTCAACACCTAGATACAGTTTGATTAGTATCAGACTTCTATCTATCTTCTATTAATATTGTTACAGAATAAGTTCGAGTAATACCCCGATGAGGGCCTATGAGAGCAATAAGATTAAAGTATTCATAATTTTCACAGTCAATGTTCGAACATTCTCGTAATAAGCAAAAAACGGACAGCACTCTTCCAAGCAAAAAAAGAACATGAGTAATTCGAAATCCTCTGAGATTGAAAAGGTCCAAAATTGTTGGATCAAGACATTCACAGCATTACATTCGCATAGCGCAAAGGTTATTAATAAGGTTTTGAAAATCCAAAGAAACTTCCGGAATGGCTCACACGCGGCATCGCGTCTTTGCTACCTGAAGCGGGAGACAGTTCTTTGGCGAAGAACTACAGGGTAATAACTTATCTGTCAGTAATTTAGATTTATTTATATTTAGATTTATTTAGTAAAAAACTGTGAAAACTGTATGTGCCGTATGGGGGAGAAGATCAAAATAAATAAATAAATAAATAAATAAATAAATAAGCGGTAAATAAACGATTCAAAATTTTATTTTTCTGACAGCAATTGAGGTACGTTCAACAACTGTTTTCGCAACAAGACAACAACATGCAAGTAGATCAGTTGCTATTCCCAATAAAAAGGAAAAGTTGATGCATTCGTATGAATAACAGAGAAGCAAAATACGATGACCGTGAGAAATGCAATCTGCAGGTAAGTGCATTCATGTTATATGAAGGGGTCAGTGTTCTTTTATATAAAAAATTCGTCACCATACTTTTCAGTAATAGTATCCTTGCGGCAGTTTACTGTGTCAATGACCTGCCCAAATTCAAGAAATCCAGTTTTCATCTTTTACTAAAAGGGAATAGTTTCAGATTTGAGGGATGGAACGAAAATACGCCTTCACTTCATTGAAAAGGTTGAAGACAAACTAATTTAGTGCTAAACTAGCGCTCCGGTCTATTGTGGGGTTCGTCAACACCGTCAAGGGTATAGTTTCGGGCTCATGCAGAACAGCAGAAAAGCTCCGCCAAATGAGACTGTACTTCAAACATAATCTCAGTCGCGCCTCAGCGGAACTCCCGCATTACTTCGCACAAGAGGAAGAACTGTAGACACGTCACAACAGAAAACTAGTTGAGAGGCACTGTATGGTGATAAGTCAGAATACCCGCCCATGTTAATATAAATATTTAATATGACGTTACTTCCCTATAGGACAGTGCATTGTAGTAGTACTAAGCGGGCGGTTGGGGAGGCGCGTGTGCTTCAGTGAGGTGGAGGGCTAAGCAGGTGGTATCATGCCTTTCTGGCATGAATACTGATAGGGTCACCTACGTCGGACTGGCCAAAAACGACGAGCCAGGCAAAGTTGTGTCCGACAACGTACTGTTCACCCTAATGTCCATGCCCACCCTAACTCTTCTTTTTCATTCCTACCATTCCATTGTTTCTATTGGAAATATAGGATGAAATCATACGAACCGTTATGATGTTTTGAAATGAAAAAAACGTTTTTACTTTATGATACATTTTTGAACAGGAATTCTGCAAGACCAATGAAATAATGCAAGTTGACACACTGTGGAACAATACAATCACTATTCTTTGCTAAAACAAAGTTAAATATTTTTATAAAAATTGAAGTTGAATTTTCCTGTCCAAAACATGTGTATTGAAGAATTACAGTAGGATATCCTCCTATTCATCATAACTTGGACCGGGAGAGATGGCTCATAGCATCAACTGATGTCACAGCGGGCCCTCTAACCGGGTAGTCCTAGGTTCGAGACCCGATGGTGGCACAAGCTTGCAAGCTACGTCGAATTCAGTCACTAACAGCCAGTTGCTCTGATCGGCAGTGTCCCGTGTTCTTTTCTGATCAACACCAAGCGAATGCCCGAGCTGGTCTCTAACAAATGAACTACGGGCCGCGCGCGATACTTCTTTCCTCTTCCTTGTCCTGTGCCGGGAGACCGGTCTGCAGTTTACAGGTTCCCCGGCTGGGGAGGTGCCCCGCTGGTGGGAGATACCTGGTTAAGGGAAACCCCTCTCGCCGATGGAAGATCGCCACACAACGTGCGAAGACCTCTGCCACCTCCCGAGCAAATGCATGGACTGGACTCTCGGGGTTAGTAGCCGTAGTAGTTGACGCGCCTGAAATCACTAACTATAACAAATAAACCATACCGTGCAAATGTAATGCATCACATATAGTTATAATCACGGAAACTTTTTACTAAGGGGACACGTGTGTCTGGAAATTGCGTTCATATACACTCACTAATATTTGCAGTTAAGTCAAACTTCGAACTTTCGGAACTTGTTATCTATGCTTCGCTGTTTCTGAAAATGTTATAATTGAAAAATGACTACAGGTAAGCGGCCATTTTGCTAATTTTATTATACATTGTCAATATACTAATTGTCAAAGCCAATTAATTAGAGTAAGCGACAACACATCTAGAGCTCACCACCTGCCATTTAAAGAAAAGAATCATAAAATTTAATGCAATAGAGCCCTCAATTTTCTTTCTAAACGAAAAACCTTAGAGTTTTAAATCTATATACCATTTCTGCAGTATAAGTGACATTAATTCGAATATTAGCAAAAGCAAATAATAATATACCTTATTTAATATGGTTGCTTTAGAATGAGAAATAGTAACCTTAGAAACGAATTTATAATTCCCTAATCTTCATTATACACCTTATTAAATATTCATTGTCTTGACACAGATTTGTTATAATTTACCATCCAAAATGTTTCTATATCGAATAACTACTTCATATCGATATAAGTGACAACACAAATGGAAAAAGAATCGTTTCTCATTTTTATCTCCGCCTAAATGTTTCCGAAAGTCATAAGCAAATTTTCTTTCTCATAATGTCACGCCTGTCTCCTGACCTGGAAAACTTGCGTCACGAAAAGGAAGAAATCCTTCATTAGAGCTACAGTCACTTTTCTCAACTACGTTTCCCAATTAATCAAACGTTTTTCCTCCACTTTTTTCTTTCTGCCGACTTTCCTGTGAAGAAGCTGCCTCGTATTTCACATGCCATGTTCGTGCCCCGAAGCAGATCTCAGCGGGGCCGGGGCGCCCCCGTACATTTATCTTCTTCCTTAAATGTTAACACAGCCCTCCGCTCCGCGCCGGGCGACGTGACGTCACCGATCGCATGCCAGATGCGGCGAGCAGTGGCTCCCGGCGAGGCGTTTGCCCCCCCCCCCCCCC
>BOPP01000065.1:6151482-6191209 GCA_017312745.1 Gryllus bimaculatus | reverse complement strand
CCCCGCCCAGCCGCGAGCTGCGAAATTTGCCCTTTCGCCTGGACACGCTCCAGCCTTGCAGTCCTAACAACTTTTGCCAGAATACAGCGCCCGCTCAGTACGATATCTTTCTGATGCGATTTATGTATCTATTTACTTATTTGATGTCTTATGTATGTATCTATTCATTGTGCATTCACTTATATATTTATTTGATATCTTAACTGATGAGTTGTAATGAATAGATAACAGAGATAATAACGAAGTTAATGTATAGTAGGAGGCAAGAAAAAAGGGAGAAACCTAAGAGAAGTACCCCCTGCGTTATCTCAGATCAAGCATTTCCATTGTTTTTACAACAACTCTCACCGAAAGGGCCTAGAGTGGGAGACCCGAAGGAGGCGGATTTTCGACACTAACTAGGGTGAATTATATACGGTACGGATAGGATGAATTAAGAACGATTTTTTCTTTCTCTTGTGGAACACAATATTTGTTGATATGCATACTGTGATTCAAGATCTTGAGCCAGGAAAAACTTAATAATATCTGGGCATTGCCGAATGTCGAACGACACAATGAAAGAGAGAATTTTTAGAGACTATTGCAGAAGGGTGAGACTTGTCCTGCAGTCTACCCTGAACTCAAGGAATAAAATATCGGCAATTGGTACTTTGGCGGTGCCTGTAGTCGTGGACTGGACTGAGCATGAAATTCGAATCATGGATCGAGAAACCAGAAAACTGCTAACAATGTATCATGTAGCCCACCCTCGAGCTAATGTACGTAGATTTTATGTGTCACGTAAGGAAGGAGGAAGAGACCTAAAATTAATTGAAGCCTCCTGGCACAATGCAATAGTCGAGATGGCAAAGTATGAAGCCAGTCATCAAGATGACCCTCTAATGAGGCAAGTCATGAAATCTGACCGAAGAATGGGGAACAGAGTCATTATTAATGTAGCAAGACGTATTGCAAAGAAAACTATGCAAGACACGCAGAATAACGCTTACATTGAACATCTGATGCTGCTAAACGTGAAATGTGAGATACAAAGAATGTTAAAGAAATCGTGGAGAGACAAATTACTCCATGGACAATATCTAAAAAGAATGGACAATGTGCAGACCAATAAAGACCCATCATATGTGGCTTAAAGGGAGAAGAATGAAATCTGAATTGGAAGCAAAAGCGAGGAACAAGTAGAAACAATTGATCATATCGTTTCTGATTGTCCAATTCTGCAAAGACAGAAAACTTGAAAAGACAGCAGGGTGTGTAGTTACCTCCACTGGTAGATCTGTACTACCCTCGACACCCCCAACATTGCATAGTTAGTCTTCAGAATTCTTTCAAGTAAATTAAAGTTTGTTAGGGTGTATTAAAATACAAAGGAAATTAAAGAAAGTGTTGTGTGTCTGCATTAGCCCCATGCCGTGGCCACATTAACCTCCAAAATAAATTTAAAATGTATTTCGTACGACAACATTAAAACTGCTTGAATAGCAAAGTAAATATGAAATACTAAGGGATGCAGCAGGCATAAAATTTACTTTTATGAAACAATTTATGACATAGAAGCATGAAAAAACAATGTAAGGAAAATAAATGTACATTATAAATTAACGTATATTTATAAGTTTTTGAATTCATCTCATTGTTTAAATAACAGATTTCGAAAACGTATGCTAGTCAACATTTCAAGACTTTGAAAGCTTTTATTTATACACCAAAGGATATATTAAGTAGTAAGGGTAAGGAAGTGAAAAGTCTCCCAAACCAAATCGGCAATCTCGATGAACATATGAAAGAGACTAAAAATGACGTAGATCCCAAAACATTTGGCTTCGAAGGGCAGCCTGTTGCAGAGATACAATAGAAACGTGCTTTTGTGGTTGACTTTTTCTTCGAAGTTTCTATTGCGTTTATCAGGCTGAAAAAATCGGAGAGGCGGGGGAAAATTGTTAAATTTGAAGGTATTTTGTCAACCAATTTTGACAACGTTAGAGTACTGTCTCAGTTTTTTTTACTAGAATGTGTCTTATAACATTTTTTAACATATATTTTTTCAGATTTTTCACCGATGTGAACGATAATGAAAAAAGGAGTTTTATCAGTTATTTATTAATGTTTGTCAACAACTTGAAATTCGTGCCAAAATATCACTGGAAAACAAATTTTCACCTACCAGCATTATTTTCAACTTTTTGTATACAAATGTTTGTATGTTGCAAATTATATTGTTGAAATAAAATTATATAACCCCTTTTGTTTTTAGATTTATGTATTGTTCCTAATATAAATCAAATTATTCTGTTTTAGGTTTATTAATAATTCATATTTAGAATATAAATCAAATTACTTAGTAGTAAATTTAGTAATCGTTGACAGTTAATCACAGTCTTCTGCGATAACTGAGATCACGCGTTCGTTTATATACATTCTACTCAAACGTTCTAACGGATAGACAATTTGCGGTAAGTAACGAGCGTGTGCCAAATAATAAAAGAACGCAGCTGTGTGGGAGCAGCATTCCAGAGCGCTAATTCCGTGCGCACTTTTACGACAATATCGTTTCACCCCCGATTTCTCGTGGTGGAAAGAGATGGGATGCCGCCTCCGTCGCACCGATTTTTGCTCGTTCTCCGCAGCACCAGTTTGCGTGACGAATTACGTGACCACATGTTCATTTGAGAAGCTAGAAGAAATGTTGGCCGTCATGCAGCATGGAGAGCAAGAAGTGCTGAGAAACATTTTGAAAGTTGCCTAAATTAACAATATTCAACGGAGACCAATCAAATATAGCACAATAAAGTTGTAATTAACATAAAAATGCAATATTTAAAAAAGTTATCATTTGTTTCTGTTTCAATGTTATGATTTTGACATTTTTTAAAATACCTGCTAATATTATGTTGTAAACTGGTGGCTGAAGCTCATTGGCTGAAGTCGGATACGCAAGAACCTACCCACCTCTTTCCAACATGGTTATTCCGATTGAATTTGCTACATAATCGACGGAACACGTACAAGATTTCGAGTTCATATGTCGTGATTGAATCTCTGTTTAGATATTGGTAAAAACTTTTTCAATCACATTTTGGCGCGAATTTCAATTTTTTAATCTGATATTTTTTTCTTATTCACTATCCTCCACATTTATAAAACCTGAAAAAATATATGTTATAACATGTTATAAGACGCATTCTAAAGGAGACTTCTCCAGCGTTATTATGTCGAAAATAAATTACAACTTTTTCAATTTCAATTTCGCGACACCATTGATTGACATCAATCATACCATCAAATTAAACAAATTTTCCCCTCTCTCCAATGGTTTTCAGTCTGACACATGTAATAGATGAGAAAATAATAAAACATTAAAACATGTTTCTCGTTGTATCTCTGCAACAGATTGCCTCAAAAGGCGAATTACTATGTCATATTTTTATTCTCTTTCATAGAAGTATTGCTATTAACGATTTTTTGAGGCATTTTTCACCGTTTTAATCGGCTATACACTTTGCGAATATATTTTGTGTATTTTAACATGAAAATAAATGTGCAGATACATAGTCCGTGTCATTAATGCATCAAATCAAGTTTTTTGATGACATAATATTAATTATATTTGATTTAAATTTATAATCATGTAGAAGAAACAAGTTGAAGATTTAAAAGCGATTTCAAAATGTTGGAAGTGTATATATAATTTCTGGTAAGAATCATCATAATTTTTTGGTAAGAAAACATGCTTACTTTTCATTCTTTGAAAAGGGTTTTTCGACGATTCAATCTTGTGTTATCTTTTTCCAAAATCTCTGATTATTCAGTTTTTGTAGAATAGTGCAAAGCTTTAAATGAACGTTGCTCGCCGACTTCGGTGCAACGTACTTTCAGGTTCTGAATGTGTCGCTGCAACTGCAAACTGTTATTTCGCTTAGCAACGCAGAGCGCTATTCGTTAACGGAATTGTGGCATAGGCGCCATCTGGTGAAGTATAATTTACTATTTATTAGATTTATTTTCCCAATTAAGCCAATCCCTTTAAGTTGTCCAGCACTGGTCGCTCGGCCATCTCAGAAAAGATGCATACCATATACATAAATTTCATTTCGGTCACTTGAAAGTCAAGATGACATTTCCATTTGCAAATAAAAACGATATTTCTCCTTGTCACAACTTTTCCCAATGTATTAATGTATTATTTTCTGCGTAATTTTTGTTTAAACCTACTTTCAGTTAAATCTCAAAGTTGAAAGTACTCTTACACTGGAATTTCTATCATAACTATCTTTCATTTGTGCAATTTTAAAATTTTTATCTGGGCTCCTAACAAAGATATAGTTTAAAATATATATTAAAGTTTAAAATATGGAATCGAAAAATCGAAGTTTCAAATTTTAGGACGCGTAATTTGTCAGTACGCTGCTTATTGATGTTTTACATACTACTACCCTGGAAAGTGTAAAAGCAGGGAAAAAGTTAACTTTTGTCTCTACTCCTTCTGGGAAAACGTATCTTCTGAAACACGAAATTTATTCATTGTCATTTGATAGTTTTGGTTGTAAATATTATTAAACAAATATCACTTAAATCTGTAGGCCGGAGTTAACTGAATCCAATGCATCTTAGTTTAAAAAGCTACATCAACCAAGCGCTGAATAATTGGCAAAACCAAAAACATCTACAAAAGCGAAAAATGGCGCACAACTTGAAAGAACCTTTTCAAAAAACGTATATAAAATTTTTAAAAAAATTGAACAACCAAAACATAAGTGAATATATAAAGTTTGAATTTTTTCTGGGATACCGAGTTAATGAATTTAATTCTGCACCACTTAAAATGGAATGACCTCTTTCCTCACATCTCCTCCTCTCATTCAAATATTTATCATTTATTTGCATCGTGATTAACAGAGACGGCTCACGTGATCGAGTTACGCAACCCTTTCTAGCCATTGTGTGTTAGTTAATTTTCCAGCCATGTAACGATGAGGTATGATTATAGCATGAAGGAGAATTATAGCCTAAGGTATGATGTAATGAGGGTGGGCAGAGAGTGGATTAAGAAGGAGGGAAAACAAAAGAAATCGTAGAGAGAATGGCTGCCCAAGGTAAGCAACAGCAAGTGTGTGGAGTAGATTTGGACCACTTGAAGTAACTGGTCGCCCGTTCAGGACGACCCACCCCCGCCGGGCGTCGGCAGCGGCCGCTTACCGTCCCACATGCTACGTATGGGCCGGGGCAAGTTAATTAAGATGTAGATGGCAGCGCGCTCGCTGCGGGCGTTCCGAGAAGCTCCGGAAGGACGCGTACGTGCGATAAGAAGGGAAGGCGCGGGAGGGAGGGGAGGTGGCGGGAGATATTCGCTATGGAAATCGGTGGCTTTGGCCCGTTCATTAAGGTGTTACCTCCAGCTCCATTTGCCTCTCGCCAATACTGATGAATGGGCTTCTCGCTCTCGGTTTACAACGCGGCTGTTGATTTACATACAAACAGCGAGCTCTTTCCTGTGTCCCATTTTCGCGTTTGATTTACGAGCAGCGGAGGGAATAAGAACCTCTTTACGCAGATTAGCAGGTTTCTGCTGCGAGAATGTTCTGCCAACTGTCCTACATTTCTATCCTGTATCAAGTTACTTTTCCTACCTCTGTCTTGATGAATATCCACTACAGAAAACTGTAGGAGGTGGTCCTGGCATTCGTATTATGTTTAGATGTCGCTGTATCTGATATGTACGTCTGGGTGGCGTAGCAAAACTTTCCGATTCCATATGTTTCAATAGTAACAATTCAATTGGCATTTTAAATGTAAATACAGTTCATTTCACGTGTCTTTTTTCTAAAATATTCTACACTGCATCTCAACCGAAACGAGGGAAAATAAAACGTAAAGGCATATGTTCGTTAGATCGACCACCGGTCTAATTTTGTAATTAAAGAAGTTTGAATTAGAACAGGCTCTTATGCAAAAACGTTTGCGGGCATTGTTTTCTTTTAGTTATTGAAGAAGTTATACGGTTAATGTACGTATTTCTTATATTTAATACGTAATAATATTTTACTGATCAGATGATATTAAATGGTATATAACACACCTCACTGGTAATTCTGAGGAGTAATTTATTACAAATTGCTACGAAATGAATCGATAACGGAAACACTGGCTCATACTTTCACATGTAGTGTAATTTTAGGACAACTTATACATTTTTAGACAGCGGAAGTTCATGCAATTGCATATTTTTACTGATTGAGCAGATTAAAAGGATATATATATATATATATATATATATATATATATATATATATATATATATATATCGGAACGAGATATATTCGTTGCCTAATAACTTTCTTGTTTATCATAATGTTTGAAGCTATATTTTTAATATACTCGTTTGGTGCTACACTGTAAAATAAAGATTTATATAAATAAATTTTATCTGTTGCTCACTATATTTTTTAGGTGAGTATTTTAGGGTATGGTGTCTATTTTAAGTGCATGATTGCATACAGAATTTTAACTTTTTTAGTGCAGATTGTTCCGGGGTCTATTCATGACAAATGGTAGAACATCGCTAGCGAAAGCTAAACATTTTCAAACAAATCTCAACAGAAATTTAAAAATCATAACTCCTTTTCACACAGCTAAATCATAACACAAGAACGAGACATATTTCACCGAAATTCGTATGGGAGACGTGGAATATCATTGCTGCATTCCCTGCATTGTTGATATTTCCTTGAAGCTAGAAACTTTTATTTCATGTATTTTAAATAGTTTTAAATAATTTCTAAAAAATGTGTAAATGTATAACAAAAGGTTGAATGTAAGAAACGAACAAACAAATATTAAATAATATACGAATTCTATCTTACGAAGCATCTAACTGTCTGGAATCGTTCACGAAGCGCAGTAAATTCGCAGCGGGCATTTCATTTTGTCTCCAAATTTGTGTACAAAATGCTCATATTTTCAAAAAATTAATAATGACCTTACTTGAAGATCTTGTTTTGATAAACACATTTCACTACCAAAAATGGTATTTTCACAATTGTTCTTACAAAATGCCGGTGAAGACGAAGCGTAGTCAATTCTAGCGGGGTATTGTAGTTGTCCCGAAATTACACAAAAATACCAATATTTTCAAAAAAATTCAACATGACTTTATTTGAAGATTTGTTCATATGAACTCCCTGCATTAAAAAATGTATGTTCACAATTGTAGTTTTAGGAAGACGCCGAGTGTTTTTTTTAAATTTTCGCCATTCTCTTAAGACTCATTTAAGCTAAGTTCCCAATTTAATCAGAAAACGTTGTGCGGTTTTTAAGAAAAAATTGTTTGAAAAAAATAAAAATTTCTAATGTTTGACAAAAAAATTCGCAAAAAGTACTGATGTTTTTGAAAAATTGAACACGATCTTATTTAAAGTTCTGATATTGGTGATCACATTTCACTACGAAAAAGATGTAGTATCTTCATTGTTGTAGTTGTAGTAAGACGCCGAAAAAATTTTAAATATCTTCAGTTTTCAAAAAATTAAGGTTTTTAATCAACATTACACCTACACCATTTTCTTAAACGTTCTTCTGACTATTCACCAACAAGATTTCATCGAAAACGATAGAGCCGATTTTGAGAAAAAAAATTAGACAAATCTTAAAAATATATTATATTTCACGCCTAATTTCGCGACAAATACTCAAAAATTTCGATAAATTGTACATTATATTATTTCAAAATCTATCTTCCCATTTGGTACCGCTAGTCCAAACTCAGATCGTGGATTTCAAACGCCCTCTTTCGTAACAATATTGTAAATAGGTTCTTATTTTGTGTTTGGCTTTGGTTTTGTATGTGGAGTGAACTGCAGCACAGTATTTTCGTGTTGTCTACAGATTTTAGAACATTGTATCTTCTGCGAAAAAGGAAGTCTTTTTGTATCAATTTGTTCCTATTTCAATCACTTCTTGTATATTATTTTTAATATTGTGTATCTACTCGTACACGTTTGGTGTTCTTCACTCCGTTCTTTCATAACCTCACAATACGATTTTGATTTGTAATGTTCCAATATCGGATCCGTGGGATCCGATGAAAAGGGTATTTTCGCTGTTGTTAAGGTTGTGAGTCGAGAAGATTCCTTAGAACTAGAGGAAGAAGAAAATATTTTGGAAACAAAAATTTTTTTGGGGGCCCCACATAAAAACTGTCAGACGAAGATTCGGGTGACGATGACGCAGACCTAGATCATTTGAGCGGAAATCAGAAGCGACGGTTGCGAAATACGCTTCTGGCGAAATAGTGAGGGAAGTACTACGTTAAGTACATGAGTTTCAAATCTTTATTATTAGATACATCTATTTCTTATTTTGTATTTCATTTCAGGTTTCTTTGGAAATCGTGTATTCTATTCAAATTGATTGAACCTCTGTTCAATGTGTAGAGGAAACCAGTGAAGATTGCGATTCAAAGCAGCATGCGAATTGAACGTATAAATATAGGTGTAAAATGGGGGGAAATAGGGAATGGAGGAAACTGGATATCCCGCAACAAAAAACTCGTGAATCTTCCAAATTTCATGGGTTGTGATGTCAATCCTGTAGAATGCTTTGAACTCTTTTATGATAAATTTATTGAAATCGTAGTAAATTATATGAATGTACACGCTCGCCAGCGGGGAGAATTTATGGGGAGCGGGGAGACTATGGGAGAAATTATAGTTCTAATATCAATTCTGTTGCTCACATATTACAATCCCTTGCCTCACTACAAAATGTTTTGATGCCATAACAAAGCGGTCTCAAACAGAATGCCACGAGGTACATTTGAGAATATTATTAGATATCTATATGTATTGAACAAATAGTTATAGTAATTGAACAAAAATAGGCACATTTGCCAAGATCCGACCACTATGAAACAAGCTAAATGAAATATGGATGAAATATTTAAACAATGAGAAATATGTATTGATGAAGCCATGGTACCGCATTAAGGCAGACATTGATCTAAGCAGAACATGATGGGAAAGCCCGTGGGATTTGTCTAAAAGTGCATTGTGCTTATGTACTAGATTAGGCTAGCATGTGCAAAGTGAACCTTAACGGGGAGCAAAAATTGGAAATACGAGGCTGGGCTTAGCAGTGGGTCTTGGATGATCTGTAGATTTAGATTTGATTGGAAATCTACCCGTCAAAGGTTATGATATGTTTTTTTTACAACTTCACTTCATTTTCTCTCTTGTACTTTCGTCAAAAAAAAAAAGAACAACAAAACCGGTACGGGAACAATAAAGTCCAACCAAGTAAAGAATGCTCCATTTAGTGATTCAGCTAAACTGAAAGAAAGCAAATGTAGCTATGAACAAATTACTGATATCAAGTTTGGTACAACGCTCATTCGGTATCATGATAACAATATTGTACAATAGCTTCAAACAGAAATGGTGTTATCCCAACTGGCAAAGCAAAGAGATTTAGCAGGTTTGAAAGTAAATATATTGATATTGTTTCTCCTGCTGCAGTTATAAGTTACAATACTTACATGGAAGCTTGTGATCGGATGGATGAGAATATTGGTAATCTGGGAGTAAACTATCGAATGAAAAAATAGTTCTACCAACTCTTTGCATTTCCACTGAATGCATCCGCAAGAGAAACGGACAAATACTTGAAACATACTTAGACGCAAAACAGACTGTACTTGTCAGATCCCACGCACCTCATCCAAAACTTTCCTCGCGACATCCTTGACTTCGTCATCCCCTCCTCCAACATGACCGTACGTACCCCCATCCTAACCCAGAACTTACATCCGATCACCTCCCTATCATCTTTACCACAGACACCACATCCTACAATATCACCATTCCCAAAAGAACTATCACCACAAACTGTAAACAATATAAACACCTCCTCTCCAAAAACGTTAAATCTCCCAACGCCCTCCAGAACCTTCGAGAAATAGACCTCGATAAACACATCTTCGTCCACATTATTCGTTCCCTAACAAAGTCTCCACCTACTCCTAAGAGACGAAACCCCAACTACCGAACAACATACTATTACTATTACGCTACAAATGGAAAACGCAAAAGATGTACTACAGAGTATATTGACATGAAGACAAAAGGAATTACCTGTCCTACAAAAGAACGTTACATAACGCACTACAAGTGAACAAAAGACAAAAATGGACAAACACAATCGCTGACTTGATAAAGCACCCCAGCAAAATCTGGACTCTCCTTAAAACACTCAAACCCCCACTCACAACATCTCTCCACTGACACAACCAGTCGGCACGGAAACTCTTCGCTGACAATCCCTATTTATCTCCCACACCACCTTCAACAGCCATGGTCTATAACGGACAAAACGTAACCGACGAACTTAACGCCCTCAACAAAAGCAAAGCGACCGGCCCCGACGGAGTAGCTCTTAAGTAATAGCTCTTAAACGACTTACCAAAAACGCGACAAACTTCATCAAAAAAGTCTACAAAGCCTATATGAAAACATCGTATTTATCCACCCCTTGGCAAACAGAAAAGATTAAAATAATACCTAAGTCCAACAAGCCTCTCCATAACCCGGACAACGACAGAGCCATCAACCTCCTATCTATTTTAGGAAAAACACTCGAATGCATCATCCTCCGCAAAATATCCCCAATACTAGACTAACGACTCAGACGAACACAATTCGGCTTTCAAGCGGACAGATCCACTGGACTACAGACGCTACGCATCACTGCCGCCATTGCGACAAGACTCAGGAGCGAACCAAATACGCGGTATCAGCCTTTTTCCTTGACTATTCCACTGCCTTCGAACCCATAATTCATGACTCTTCTATTTATAACATCAGCCCACACAACCCCCACTTTCTTCTTCCACGTCTTAAAAACTTCCTGACCAAACGAACTTTTTTCGTCAACCACCTAAATTCCTCTTCCACTTTCAGATGCATTCTCGCCGGCATACCGCAAGGAGTAGTTCTATCACCTGTTCTCTTCTCACTGTACATCAATGACTTGTTTTGTGACATCTACAATGTTTTACCGCAATTAGCTATAAGGATAACATGTTTCTGTTAAGAATGACTGCAATAATTACACTACCAGAGAAAAAGGAATGGCCATAATTTTGACTTTCTATAAAACCACAAAAGGGGGAGTGAAAGCACATTGGATAATATATCACAGTTTGTGTGATTGCAAGTAGGTGGAGTATTTGCCTGTTTCTTGAATGGTGAATATGGAAAGAATAAATTAGTGTCATAAAATATTTTTTAAAAAAAGTGCTACTTTTTAACATTTTGCTCTAAAGCGTGTCAAAATAAGAAATAGCCATACAGTATGTCAGCGAGCACTAAAAAACGTTTATTAAACGTTTATTAACAACGTAGAATTGTTTTAGCTGTCATCTTTAGAAATCTGAATGTTGAACAAGGAGATACACAAAATCGCAAATTACAAGTCAGCATTCAAGCAACTGTTTACATGAAGGCTTCCAGTGGACTCACAGTAAGCAGCAATGTACCGGAGGGATGAAATCCTCAGTAGTTTCCTGCCACTAACAGTCGCACACCAACGCCATTCTCGAATCGGAGTTCAATGGGGCAGAGAGAGAGATCGCCGGCGGGCCCCACAAGCAATATAAATTTAGCAAGGAAGTTGCCAAATTATGACCGACTTTTATTTTTCATCCTTATGATCTCTATGAAGATTCAATTGAAACAAAATACGAAAACAATCAACAATCTATGTACTTTCAGAAAAAATATAATAGTTAAATAAATAAATAAATAATAAACACATTGAAATTATAATTATTATATGTAATATATAATAATTATATTTGCGTAATTTGGGTTCATAGTTGAACCTCAAGGTTTGTGGTTTATATAGGTCATAGTTGAACCTGAATCGTTATTCTTAGTTGAACCTTGAGGCTTCTTAGTTGAATGTCGAAAGGAAAGCGCAAATGATAACAAACAAATTAGGAAACCAGCTTGTTTCTAGAACATCTTTTGTAAGTGTTGAAAGGCAAAACTATCCCTACGGGTTTAGAAAGATTCTAATAATAAAAACCTTCAACAATGAAACTTCTTACTAAAACACTGAATGCGTAACTCTGTACCAAAACAAAGATGGAGCAAAAAACATACACTAGTGTCTGTCTACGATCCACCTCCATTGCTATGAAACTGTTAAGGACCTCTTTCACTGTGGTAGATAATAGCTATTGAAATATTATTATAAGAATAGTAGAGGTGGTAATTTATTTTGCAAAAAGGGAACGTTGCGACGTGAGGCCAATATGTCTAGTGGTGCAATCCTACGAGTAATATCAAATCATTTCTACCACATGTGTCATACACTATTTTTTAAACAGCCTACTGACATTCATTTTATTTGACTTCAAGCATACAAATCATTAGGGGGAAGATTTTAATAAAATGTAATTTTTTCATTTCATTTCAGAACAATGCCTGTGCAATGCAAAAATGCAGACATTAATTTTATAATATGACAAAAACAAATTACCCATTTTCTGTTGTTTTTTACGTTTTTGTCGTTTCCTGCCTAAAAATAATTGTTTTCTCTTCCCGTCATTTTTAAAGCACTTTCGCTGATTTCTCGATTTTAATATCATTGTAATGGTACTTGCTACAAATAATATTTACGTATTGCTATAATTGTTCTCCACAGAATTACTCGTTGCCTATTCGATTTCTTCGCTCTTAAATGGTAATGTCAGTTGTTGTATGTAATCTAAACTTCCTGTATCGACCATTAGTGCTATTGTCAGTTCGGCCGATTTCTGGCTAACTGAAGACAGATTTCCTGATAAAGAACGGCCCAAACCAAAAATTTGCAAGCCACTTGAACGAAAGGAAGAAGTGTCGATTACATCAGTAACATATCCAACAGCTTAAGTTGTTCATTTGAACTGTTTTTGTTAAATTTCTTATTTCATTTTAGTTTGCTTATAGGGCATTTTAAAACCATTCATTCATTTCAAAAACATTCATCCATCATTCAATCATCAGTAACATATACAACAGCTTGAGTTGTTCATTTGAACTGTTTTTGTTAAATTTTTATCTCATTTTTGGTTGCTCATAGGGCATTTTAAAACCATTAAAGGAGTACTTTATAGATAATTTTTGGTGTTGTAATAGGTCATGAAAATCCGGCCTCTACAAATCACTATGTTACATTAAGGTCAGTAGCACCTCACATTTTTTATTTTCTTTGTTTCTTGACAGTTTCATCTGAACATTTGAGCGTCGACTGACTTCTACTCTTGTTAAAAATTGAAGTTTTGGCGTCCTCTTCAGGCCTTAAAGTAACCTCTTTTATTATGGACTGTCTGAAAATGTAATTCCGAATTGTCTGACGTTCTGAGGGCAATGCTGAACTACTCAACGTAACATATTTCATTAATTTTGCTGAAAATTGTAAATGTTCGTGTCAGTGATGGACTTTCATAAACTTTTCGTTGCTCCTAACAAGTTTCCCGGAGTATCCAATTAAACTTGCACGTGAATATTCATTTTTTAATAGTTACGAACACCACAATACGCAGAAAGTTTTACTACACTGAAGAATATTCTTAAATTATCAGTAGGATGGAAAGAAGGTATTGAAGACATGTTTGTGAAAATAAGAAATTGATAAGGCATCTTCTTTATATAAAACTATTACAAAA
This sequence comes from Gryllus bimaculatus, assembly GCA_017312745.1. NCBI lineage: Eukaryota > Metazoa > Arthropoda > Insecta > Orthoptera > Gryllidae > Gryllus > Gryllus bimaculatus. Next base: position 6,177,504 of record BOPP01000065.1, on the reverse strand, counting down.
TATTTTCGGCGTTGTACGTCTTAAGGCAGGAGAAAATCGTCTAAAACGTTTAGCCGCTATCGTTCACAGACGGACAGACAGACGCCTTGCCGTCAATCGATTTTTCGGTATCAAGCACCGACAAAACTGGGATTCTGGATACACCAGGTGTTATATTTTTTTTTCTAAATCCAGCAACTGGATTTATCCGCTTTGTCTTTATCCGGGTCTATGATGTGTGTTATGCAGTTGAGAGAGAGTTATGAAATGCTGCGGGAAAAAGCGCCGAATTTTCGGCAGAAAACTCTTATTGGGGTTCCTTGAATTTTAAACCGAGATTTTAATTTTGGGAAATACTTTATGTGGAAACATTGGAACCTTTTCAAAATTTTCAAAAAAATTGCTTCAACGTTTTTTATTAAACGTTGTTATTGGATAATATGAAGGCCGTTTAAGAGAATGGTGCAGGCCACATGTGTGTTAAAAACCATAACTCTTCGAAAATTGCATCAGTTCGGAATGTTTTTGGCGTATTCCTACAACTAAAATATTAAAGATAGGGATTTTGCTTTAACCCATTTATGATCAGATCATTTTTAGAGTAATCTCTTTCAAATCATGATATTAGGCGTCTGGTAGTATTGTATTGTGTGTGAAATCATTTTGATAGAAAATAGTTAGAATGTGGGTTTCTTGTAAGGGTCCTTAATGACCCTGTGTGTAGATAAGACATTAGAGAGGAAAGCATTTTAAATTTTATTTTTTTCTGTACTATGTTAATATACACTTAGAATACAAATTTAGAATCATAAAAAAATACTTTGAGAAGAGAAACTTTGCCTTTTATATGTGAATTCCATTTACTTTTTTCCTTCTACACACCACCCATCAGCGTCATGGCTGCCGAGCAATCAACAAATGTCCTGTTTTGCCTACTGAAAATGAGATAGTATTAGCGATATTTATTTCACGTGTCGACAACAATTGTACAATTTTCCAATACGACAACGATGTACAATTTCCCCCTCTAATGCCAATTCTGTAACGGGATATAATTTGTTCCATTTGGTCCACCCCACCCTATAATACCCCTGCAAATAAAAGTGATATCTTCACAAATTTGGCATCACAGTCTCATTACAAAATTGTTCAAAATATCAACTAATATATCATTTTTTTGGGAAGAGGCTCTTGGAGATGGCAATGCAGCCTCTGCGTTCCGAGAAATGAATTCAGAAAAGTTGTCCAACTCAGTCTGCGTTGATTCTCGAGGTAGATGGAAGCAATGTCATAAAAGAAATTTGAAAATTGTCAGTTTACTGTCCGTGCAACTACGCGCGTCTTCGCTATTGTTATGTTCTATCAAACACAGAGGGTTTTCTTTCATCTAAAACTTTACCTGATCGTGAACCAAATGTTTACTGAGACGATCAGGATAGGACTGCACATTCCATCTCCGGAGTCATCATCCGAGTCACTTTCAGCAGCCGAGGACGTAATTACTATGTCCAAACATACCTGCACATCCTCGAAATTAGTTGTTCAATAATGAAAGAATTTCGTGTGTTCTTAATCCTTTATTTGATCTAGATGTGCAATATATAAGAATGGCAGTACTAGAATAAATGTAACGTACAAGAATTACCATTTCTATGGCGAGTTATGACAATAAGTTATTTGCCCACTGGGTCGTTAAAGACCCACCAGGATTTGATACAAGTACAACTGCACAATTTTCAGAGATACGTAAATAGTTCATACATAATTAAAAACGCACATGCTTTAGGATCGTAACAATGCAAAATCACTACACCTAAGTCTTTTGCTTCGTGCGAATTAAAAGATTATTTCTTAGACGGTGCGGAATATGACAATGACGCCAAACACGAGTGCGGAAAGCTGCACAGAAATGCAATTGAGATTATTGAGTGTTAAGATGCGGGAAATTCTAAGAATACATATTAATGGGATGTCTGGTTTAAAGATAAATATTTGACAGATGTAACAAAGCATGAACAATTTTTTGGCGTGAGTCGTTAACGACCCAGTGGGAATAAATGTAATAATGAAATCTGTTCCTTAAAGACTTTAAAGTAAGGTCATGTACAATTTTTCGACAATTTGAGTTATTTTCGCGTAATGGTTCGTGAAACATAACCAATGTTTAATTTTGCTTAAACATTTTTTCTCCTCAAAAACGGCACCAACAATTTTTAATAAATTTTGAACTCGAATAGCGCGTATGACACTTAAGGGAATGGTGCGGTCTCATGTTCGATGAAAATTCTGAGATTTGCCAACAATCAATTTATTTTTTCTTAAAAACGGCACCAAATGTTTTGCTTAAATTTGGACCTTCGATGGCATAGAGGACGCTCAAGGAAATGGGGAAGGTTTCAGGTACAACTACTATTGTGACGATACATTTTTTTCTGAATGAGATGAGTTCATAAAACCAATTTTCAAATTAGGTCATGATAAATATTTCTAAAATATGAGTATTTTTTGGGTAATTTGGCGCCAACTATAATCGCCAGCTTCGAATTTCCTGCACTTCATGAACGTAATATGGAAAGTGATTCGAGGCAGTTGAATGCTACGTATTAGTATGTACGTATTTAGTGTATTTGTTAGTATCTTTGTATATTATCATTTAATATTTCTTTGTTCGTTTGTTACAGTCGAGATTTTGTCATACGTTTACAAATTAATCCTTTATAAACTATTTAAAACCTTTTTGAAATACATGAAAGAAAGCTTGCTAACTTTCAGGGAATATCAGATTGGAATGCAACAATGTCATTCCGCGCCACGAGACAGCAGCAGAACTTCTACGAATTACGTCCCCTTTTCGGCCATGATTTAGCTGTATGAACAGCAGTTATAAGCGTCAAATTTATGTTGCTTGAAAATATTTAACTTTCGCACATAATGATCTACGATTTGTAATGAGTTGTACAGAAACTTTTGACTGAGATGTGTTGATTTGTGGTATAAATAGCGTTACATAAACATTACTATGGAAAAGAAAGTGCATGCTCTTTAAGCACAACTAGTTGAAGTAACAAAACTGTTCGGCTGGACAAGAAAGGACGAAATGTCCTCTTTTTTATTGGAAATGGAGTTTTTTTAAATGCAATCTAGACGTATGATTGATTAAAGATACCGCGCTTTTGTGAACTTTTTTCAAATCAACTTCTTAACATTTCATTCATTGTTGTAAAAATAAGTGGCATTTAATTTCAATCATCTCGTCTAACAACCACCAAAATGGAAAAAGAACTATTTACATTTACGTCCTTTTCTCCATGAAATGCGACAGAGCTGCCCACTGCTGTAGTGTTATATTTCAAGCAAGGTTCCCAAAAACAAAAGCCTTTTATACTAACAACCAAAAGCAAAGCTCTGTATTAATTGTTGAGGAAGATATCATAGACGAAACAGTTCTGGTATAAAAGTGGAAAAGAGTAATGATAATGAAGTACGCCTAGTGAGTGAATGCAAAAGTGATGACAATGGTTGACGTATTTATTTTGTCAGTAATACTTGTCTTTAAGAAAAATAAATCAATATATTAAACCGAAGCATTTATATTAAAGTGCCTAGCGCGCTGGATTCACAACAGGAAGGTGCGGGTTCGATCCTCGGATCGGTCATCCTGACTGGGGTTTTTCGTGGTTTCCCTCGGTCACAAGGCGAATGCTAAGATGATTCTAACATTTCACGAACACTTCCCCCCTCCTCCCATTACCCCACGTCCTACCATCATTCTACTCACCCCTCATCATCACCCAATAATAATAATAATAATAATAATAATAATAATAATAATAATAATAATAATAATATCTTATATGAAGTTCTTTTTGATAAGAAGTATCCTCTTTTTCCATAATGTAAGTACAGTAAATTTAGTGTCACTCAAGCTATTTCAGAGAATTTTTTCTGCTGTTTTTTATATTTATTTATGTTCTGAATGAGATTACAAAGTTCAGTTTATATCAACTTTACCTTTGCTATTCTGGTTTACAATCTAAGTTAATCTAATTTACTACGTTCTAAGCTACATCTGACGAGGGTACTCACAGAGCACCTCAATTGGTTTATTCTACTCGTATATTGCTGAATATGTCCAAGAATGCATGTAACGAATAGATGTTTTTTATTCGAGTTTGACGTTCTGTATATTTACCGAGTTTGAGATTTCTGCTTTGGTTGATTAATTGCAGGTTCGAGTAAAAGTTATTGGCAAGATAGGCAATATGGTGAGAAATTGTTTTGATGTATAATTCGATGCGAAGTTGCGTGTTGGAGATGAACCAGGGAGCTTGGGTGATGGATCTTAAGAATTTGTTTTGGATGACTCTCCTTCGTGCCAGACTCAATCGAAGGCTTTGGTGATGTCGATGAATACTGCTATTGAGTGAGTTTTAGGAAGGATGTATAAAGGTATTTAGTGATGCGTAAGAGCTGATGCGCTGTGGATACTTAATTAGTGAAGCCAAATTGAAAGAGAGGTATGAGATTTATTTTGTTCAAGTACTTATTTAATCTTGTAGGATGATTTTTTCGAATATTTTTGCTAATGATGGGAGGAGTCTAATATTGCTGTGATTTTTGTTCGGTTTGGGGATGGGAAGGATTAAGTAATATTTCCAGATTGAAGGGCAATATCCTATTTGTAGGGATGAGTTGAATATATTTGTGATATAGGCGATAATGGTTTGGGTATATTTTTTAAAATGATATTATTAATATTGTCATGACCGGGTGCTTTTTTATTTAGGAGAGTTCTAATGATGTATGTAATTTTCTGAGATGTATTTTTAAAATTTTTGAGGGATATTTTAATTAGGGTTTTTGATTTGGGAATGATCTGGATGCGGAGAGGAGATGTTGGGGTGAATATCTCGGCAAAATGATCGCCTAAAACTTCAGTTTTCTCACTTGTAGAATATTTTTTACCATTAATGCTAGATAAAGGGGGGGTTATGTTTTTTTCTCAGAATCCTTCTAGTAAAATTCCAAATTAAATTGTTTTGAGTGTTTAAAGATTGTATTAGATGGTTATATTTGGCCTATTTCAATATATATATATATATATATATATATATATATATATATATATATATATATATATATATTTTGTGACATACCTGGGAAGCGGTACTCTCAACGACAAATAAAATGATATAAAGGACGGGTACATTCTCGTGAATGGGCTTCCAGGGGGTTTGACGCTGCATTGGAAGAATGATCGAAGAAACTCTTTTGTGGCAATTAAAAGTTTTAATGATTGAAACACTATGTACAAAAATTCTTTACAATACGCAGTGCGCAAGGCTTTTAGTGATTCGTACACAAGTAACGCTACCTTGAGGCTTTCGATGACCACGGCTGGCTGGAGGCGAGCGGGGCCGCCGTGGCACACGCGGCGGCGTGTTCGGCAAACTTCGGTCCGCCCCGAAGTTTGTCGAGGAATCGCTCTCCCTCGGCGGTCCGACTCCGCTAGCCTCCAACGCAATGGCCAACGAGCTCGCCGGGGTCCACCCCCCTCCCAGTCAGCACAAGCAATGTCACATATATAACAATGCACCACGCGCATTGCGTCCCGTCGGCAGTTCCCAATCAAGCAGTTCTTCTCAATCCCACTGAATGTTCGCACGGTGCGGCCCGCTGCTGCATCAACACCCGGGCGGACCATGGAACGCGTGTCTGTCGGCCACTCAAACTCCAGTATTAATGTTTTCACTGATCCCGGTTCCTGGTGCGCACTTCCATTTTTCCTAATCACCTGATTATCAATTTTTTTATCACCTCTAATCTCCCACTTAATGGCTACAATCAATTCCACACTGTTGGTAATATCACTATAAACTTGCTTGAGGCAGCACAGCCCGTCCGTGTTGCGCTCGCAGCCTCTCTGTCTATACTCCCAACCGTCACACGCCTCGCCCGTCTACCCCCGATTTGAACCGTTGGTGGCAGCGGCGGCGGCGGCGGCGTTACTACGCTGATTCGATTTAGTGCTTCTTTTAATTAGAATTAGTAATCAATTTTGATTGTTACTATGCAGAAACGTTCTTCGTTTCAAATATTATATATATATATTTTGTTTATAGATTTCGTTTGATTTTAAACTGGGTGCTCTAAGAGCTAGCCAGAGTCTTCTCGTTTTATTTTTGGTTTGAATTATTTAATTAAGCTTTTGGGCAGTTTAATGGGTGCGTTTTTACATAGTGAGGTGGGATTTTCGAATTTTAGTGTGTTTACAGCTTTTGTTATTAGATTGATTACGTTTGCTGTACTAAGTGTTATTGCCTGATCTATTTCAGACGAGGTGTTTACGATTTTAAATTTAAATGTTTGGGATTTTATTTATTATTAATTATTTTCTTAAATTTGACCCAATTTAAGTTATACGTGTTAAGAACTGGTTTAGGCGAGGGTTATGGGATGGTCCCATTTGTGGAAATAATGACCTGAATGTAGTCCGAGTCGAGCTCGATGTAAGAAGTTGAGAAAAACTGGGCATTTATGTTGATTATTCCTATATCTAAAATATCGGGAAGCTTGTTTGGATCACGGGGATAGTACGTAGGTTCAGGGGGAGATATTAATCTTAATCTGTTAGTACGTATGTGATTGTATAGTTGGGATCCAGCAGCATTGGTGACTCTGCACTCCCAGGAAGTGTTTAGCGTTGAGGTCACCTAAGAGTATAGTGGGTGACTGAGGTGTGATTACGTTACTTAAGGTGGCGAAATTACGCTTTAAATTGGGTGGTTTACAAGCTGCAATTATAGTTGAAAATGTATGCAGGGGATATAAATTGCTGTTAGCTCAAGCCCAGTGATAGGCATTTGGTTTATTTGGTGATATGGGATAGTAGTTTTGACGAAATATGAACGTTCCGCCTGGGTAGTGTATTCTATCTTGTCTAACTATGTGAAGAAGGTTTTAAATGCAGTAATGCAAGCAATGCCTATGTTGTTGGCTTGTAAAAAATACTGAAGTTCTATTTTTTTATTACTGATGCTAGATGCATTCAAATTCAAATAATTAAAGTTAATCAATGATTAAATTCAGAGTGCGCCAGGGGCAGTGCATGGGCTATTTTGACTATATGCTATGAAATATTTTGAAGAATGACTTGTATAATAGAGTTTATCATATTAATTAAGTGTGAACATATGGAGTTGATGATTTTGTGTACAAATGGAGAATTTAAGAAACTGTATTGCGGTGAGTTATTTTGGGGGAGATGGTTTTGGGAGTATTAGCTGATGGGTGGTGTTGTTTGATTGCTGGTTAGTTGTTGATACTCGTAGATTGACATTTGGTATGCGGGTCGTGTTAAGTAAGTTGGGAAAAGTGGTATTAGGGGGAGGGAATTGGTTGTTAGTTCTTGACTTTTGTGGTCCTTGGTGGGAAGTTTTTGATTTATTTTCCAAAATTGTTTTAAAATATGAGCATTCTGTTGTTCGGATATCAACTCTGTGCGTCCGTCGCTGTTTTACATTTCGGAGGGTCCTCCTTTCGAGGGCATGAAGCCGAATATTGATTTTCAGAACAATATATACAAGAAATTAGATGGTTACAGTTGTTTTTAAGATGCCCCAAATCCTAACATCAGAGACACTGTATTGGTCCTTTAACTTTACGCCTTATTTCAGTTTCTACTTTTAGTTTACATATTACATTTGTTTTAAGAATTTCAATATTCTGCTCTTCTGAATATTCAGCGGCTACCAATTCTGAATTGTTCTTGTGAAATCTGGTAACATTAATGAGGGAAGAATGTTTAGCTTTTAGATCTTGGTAAACTTCCTCTTGAGAAATAGACGGATGAATTTTTTGAAGACCACAGAGAATGTTTTGTAGGTTGGGTCCTTTTAAGTGTTTGTTAGTGCTTATAAAATATTTAATAGCTTTTCTGAAATATATTTGGTTAAAGTTAATTTTTGCTTTGCTGTTATTGAAGATTGATGTAAACTGGTTAGTGATGTGGGTATTATTTCCATTATTTAGTGCTACAATGTTTTCAATATTGTTAACATGGACGGGAGGAATTCTAATATTTTCAGGAACTATGATGTTTCGGGATACGGAATTTGATTCATTTTCTTGCAGGTCCCTTAAAGAATCCCTATTTTTAATTAAAAAAACAACATCATTTTGAGAAACACGATTTTTTTTGTTTGGGGGCATGTTTAGATTAGGATCACTATGCCCTCGCTTACAACTGGGCCGTTGGGAAATAGGTTCTGCATTTGCGCTGGACTTACCGTTGCACTTTAAAGAACTCGTAGTGCCGTTGGCCGGCAGAACTTATTTCGATGACCATTAACATTGTGATGCGGCATTGTTCCACTTAACATGTGAGGCTGATGCGATGGGGCAGAGGTAACCGCTGATTTGGTCGATGTTGTTTTAGTAGATGCTCTGGACTTTGTAGGAATGATGTTTCATGGGTGTCGCCTTCTTGGTAAGCGCCATTTCGCCCTCGGTCGGGTAGACCTTTCTCACTGGAACAGGTAGAGGCGAGGCGCAGCGCTGTGCTTGTAGGTCTGTGCTGTGCGACTGCTCGCAGCGGAACTTTTTTCTGCTGTTAAAGACCTATTTAAACATGGAAATTTATCAGATAGTTCAGTGTTTTTATCCAAAACAATGAATTCGTGCCTGACTATAAATTCAGTCCTTTTTTTAACCTCATAATTCAACAAACTCCACTGGAAAATCTGTACGTTTTCCGAGTTTTGAAACCATAGATTAAAATATCATGGAAAATTGGAAAATAGCCATCAAAGAATGACATAGGGATGTTCTGCCTTATCCACAAGTTTCGGGAGGATGGATTGTGCTAAAAAGGTTTCTCCTCACGAAAAGTGGACGTCTGGTCAGATAATTAAATGTCAAAGTAACTTGTCCCGTTCAAAGTTTTTCATCTGTTTTTAAAATCTTTTACTTACTGTTGACTTACTGTACTTATTTTTGATGAATTTTATATTAGTTGTTGCTATCCAAGGATAAGCTATACAAAACCGCAGAGTCTTTCTTTCTCTTTTTATCGTAAAGCACATTATCTCGGAGAATGCAAAACAAAGCTCGATAGCAAATCCCATAAAAGTAACGTGAGTTCAGAGTCCGTGAACCTGAAACCGTGATTTGTCACCACAGGACATGCAGTTATGAAACAATATCCCCTGGCTAATAGGAGTATAACCGTTCACTCAAAGCAATTTGTACTTTCGGCTGCGGCGTTTCAAACCCCGTTACTCATTAGCCGCATGATCAATGCATACATCATAATAAAGCGTGTTTAGGAAAGAAGGCGGCTGATGCAGGATAAGTCACGCACGGCGAAACGCCGGCGCCGGGGCTGCGTGCCTCCGCCTCCGCAGCGCGCGCAGCGGCCGGCCGCGCAACTAACCGCTGCGGAATGGCGCAATGGGCAGTTCGCACCTCCGTCCACTGATTGATGATTCCGGGCGCGTCAACTGCTAAGGTCATTAGACCCTTAAGTGCAGTGCATGTCTTTAAATCGGGAGAAGACTCATCTCTGGCTGAATTGCGAGACCAGGCGCCGACCTACGTCCGCTTGGGAGGTTTTCCCACACAGGTATCTACCCCAGACCGAGGCACATCTTAATATTGGTCTCCCGGCATGTGTGGTATTGTAAGTGTGCGAAAGGATGCAGTGATGGTACAAAAAAGAGGAACAAATATCACGCGCGGTCCGTGTTTCGTTTATAAGGGAATTACTCAAGTGTTCGCCAGGCATTGGTCGAAAAAACAAACAGAAAACTAGCGATCAGATTATCCAACCGCGACTCGAATTCGACTATCTAGAAGTGTCGGTAATCCTGCCACCGTCGAGACTCGAACCTAGGACCACCTACAGTACGTATGCACGTATGTGTATTCCAGCAAACAAAAATTCCATTGTTATATGTTCAAAATAAGTATCTACATTCATCTCAGGAAATATGTGATATATTTGCAGACAATTTGGCAAATGTTTTAAAATCCTCATTAATGTTTTAATAATGATGATTCATTAGTTCAAAGTTCTATTTCAACACAGATATCAATTGTTCCGCATCCCATTTCTTACATTTCACCCCTCGAAGCAACAAACTATGTTATAAATTGGCCTCCAAAATTATCATTTGGGCCATATTATATTTCTTCATTAATAGTTAAACAATTTTCATTTTCACTTATTATCCGATACACAGCTATATTTAATGTCTCTTCGTTGCTTTTCCAAATCATGGAAGCATGCTCATGTGATTTCCATTCTTAAACCTGGAAAATCAGCAGAAAATACTTTAAATTACATACACATAATAAGTTTACACCCATATTCAATAAAATTCTTTGAACGATGCATTTTTCATAGACTTAATATTTTATTACATTCTGAAAATGGTATTCCTCACTACCAATTTGTCTTGCGCTCCCTTCTCTCCACGAATCACCGAATACTCAGACATAACTGAAGACATACTTCTCGCTTTTCATACTTTTCAGTACATTAGTGCAGTTTTTCTTCATATTGAAAAGGCTTTTAATATAGTTTGGCACCCAGGTTTAATGTACAAACTTTCACTTTCAGGAATTCCTCAAATCTCCAAGATTTAATTCGTAGTTTTTTTAAATAATCGCATCTTTTCCCATTCATTTAAAACAGGATTTCATCTCCAAAATCAATTCTTGCTAGCGAGCAAGGAGCTGTACTTCCATCCTCTTGAATTTATTTATTTCATATTTTCCTTCAACAAACGACACTTTATTAGCATTATTTGCAGACAACAGATAGAAATCTTGAAACTACAAATACTTCGCTTCAAAATCATTTAAATCAGGTAGATTCACGGGCTAATAAGTGGCATATCAAATTGAATACATCAAAATGCAATGCTTTTTTTTCTGACGCAGATAAATTGAAGCACCTCCTCCCATATATCAATATAAATCAATAAAATTCATTTCATCCACCAAACCAATACATTCTTTAGGAGTGTTAATGTACAGAATAATATCGCCCATAGAATTTCGTTAGTTAATAAACGATGGCATCAGCTACTTCCTCTCGTTAAATACTCTGCTTCACTAACTATACTCACTAAATTACATATTTCTAAAACAATGTTTTGGCCTATAATATCTTATGCGTGTCCAGTTTGGATATCAGCATCTAAAACAAACATTAATAAAATACACATTTTTCAGAGTACCTGTCTAAGAAATATTATTAAGCCGCGGTTTATTTCAAATGTACAAATTCTTTCTGAGTTTTGTATACTTCCGATGCAAAACATTTTTCCAGAAATTTCGCCAACATTCTACCACAAAATTAATATTATTTCATCTGCACCTCGTTTTGAGCTTGGTAAGCATAACTCCCATCGTAACCTACTAAAACGCAAATTACCAAAACAATTCGTCGACCCTCCATAACCGCCTTTCACATCTTATTAACCACATGAAATAGTTTTGTTCTCGATGCGTGAGCTTCATTTTTATAGATAATTTTCTGTACTTCTTATTCGATTTCTTCATCTTCTGCTGGCAACGGCGTAACTGGCCAAAGACATGTAATTATTCAATAAAAACGAAACAAAAAGAAACATTCAAACCTTATAATTCATCCGTACCCACAGACAAACAGGCAATAATTGATTTCAATGGAACACCAAACTTCGACGTCCTTCAGAGAATAAAATTAATTTCATCTGCCGCAGTCAAAAACCTCATTAAAAATTTACCCGAAATATAAGCACCTCCACCTGACCTAATTACCAACCAAGTATTAAACCTACGCCCACAATTACATACATAAACATATATAATTCATCATTCAGAATAGGTTAATTTTCCAATAACTTGGAAAATATCAAATATAATCCCGATTCCTAAACCCAAAATCATAGTCTTGCAGCCAAATTATATAACAATAAGCCTCCCCCAACTCTTTCAAAACTATTTAAAAAATAATATAAAAAGACTCAACAATCATCTAACGAAGTCGGAAGCCATTCCAAATTACCAATTTGGCTTTAGAAACCACATCTCAACTGCACACCAATTACTAAAAATAACTGAATACATTCACACTGCCTTTCAAGAAAATAAACACACAATAGCAAAACACCTAGATGTATCGCAAGCTATTGACAGTCTGGGACCCTAAATTAATCTTCAAATTCAAAACAAAAGGAACACCTAAATACTTACTAAACATTATCACACGATTTATATCAGACAGGTCTTTCACAGAAACGATAGACAATCATAGATCCAACCCACGTACAATAGAAGCAGGACTTCCACAAGGCTCACCACTATCCCCAACGCTATTCAATCTTTACACAGCAGACATCCCCATCACACGTCACACACAACATGCAAAGTATGTATAGCACACAGAAGTATGCAAATTCACCATTTAAACAAAATAGACGAGTTGGCAATAAAATGGAAAATTATAACTAAAACCAAATAAATCAAAAGCAAAAATATCTTCGTTAAGACCATTCTGCCCCCCACCCGTAACTAATAAACAATATACAACTAAACTGAACAACATCAAATTAACCTATCAAATACTTAGGTTAAATTTTGACACAACACTCAACTAGAAAAACTACATAAACATAAAAATGCAATAGGCTAAAATCAGGTTAATTCAATTCAAACCAATACTAAATATAAACTCCAAACTTTAACTAACAAATGCAATAAAGCCCATAATGCTATACACATGTCCCATCTGAACAAATTCCGCAGCGCAGAACGTAAACAAAATACAAGTAATCCAGAACAGATTCCTCAGAATAATCCCCTAACGCCCCATGGTTTATTTCAAATCAACAACTCCATAGAGAATTAAACATGAAGTCACTTTAGAAGTAGCATATTTATCCAATTACTTCTACACCAACATAAAGTCAATAAATGAACTAAAACAATATAATGTAGCTTCAACGTGCGACACACAAACCAGAATAAACAACACATACCCGTTCGATTCATTCCAAAAAAATTTCTCAAGCAGTTGTGAATAATAGGTATTTTCATGAGAAATCCATCTCAATTGTAATAACAATAAAATTAGGTTAAGCTAAGTTTTAAGTTAGTAGTAACACATATATGAAAGAGTGTAAACTGATCTATGTATGTACAAGTGGTAAATGGAATAAATGAAAAAAAATACACACCTACGAGGGTCAATACAGATTGTAAGTTCCCTTTTGTTTCGCTCCATCCAATTCACAGCTTCGCCTTACTCTTTAAATAGGCACATATCCCGAATTTAATAATTTGATTGAATGGCACCGTATGCTTTGAAGCATTCTTCAGCACGGCTGTTAAGACGATTAACCGCTCTCGTTCGTGAACGAGCGACTAGTCATTGTAAAACGCTTTATTTTGCTAAGACTTGGCGCTTTTGGTACATGAGGAAGGGTACTGTGTACATTATATTTTGGTGTGGAATTTTGACATTTCATCATTAGTGACCTTATAGCAGTTATCTGGTAGTTAATAAATAAATTACCTCGTTTATATCTCTTTAACAAAAATAGGACATGATAAGGATCACGTCATGTTCGAAATATTCGTGAGGCTTGTTCTGATTGAGAGTTATTGGAATTACCAATCTCTTTAAACGAATAATTGACTGATCAAAGAACCGTTTGTCAACAAAATACATTTTTCACGCCAAATAAGTAAGCGTTACTGCATATTAAAAGTTGCAACATTTACTTTTACATATATTTACGTGTTGTTTTATTGAAGAACTTAGGTATTTTAAATTTGATGGGTATTCTTGTAAACAAGACGTCATATGTCATTACTCGAAAGGAAAATTTAGCAGAAAGTTAAGGCTTCCTTTTTTCCCAACAATAATCGCGCAAAAAAACCCTCTGTAAACCTCGAAATTGTATCATTTGACCCTCCAGGGTTGTATGCAGTATGCCAACAGAACTACCCTGGCAAGCTATTCACGTTCCGAAATCTGCTCCGGGTTTCGTATTTCTTCTTGACAGGCGCTCTCCCTCCGCGCTCGGAGGTCGAGAGCGCGTTCGATCCAGGAGATCGATGACTTCCTGCAGTCTCGCCTGCCGCCTGCGTGAAAGACGAAGGTGAAGCCAGGGTGTTCGTCTTGGAGAAAGCCCACAGCAGCGCACTGCGCCGACAGCTGTCAGTTAGGTTGGCAACACACGCTCACCCTTTGTGATGATGTCAAGTATTGTTGCATGAACTGTGGATCGTATATCAAAGTCGGCGGATACCGCGGGATCTGATAGCTCTCCGCAGGCCACGCGCTTTTCGCAAGGTCGCGTTTTGAGAAATGTTTTGTGATCTCGAGAATGATTCTAGGAGAGCTCGTAAAGCATGACGACTTAATAACCTGATACAAAACCTAAGCCAGGGGTGATGCGTAATGTGTGTAGCTAATGTGTATATATTTTAATGAAGATATTAACTTGCTAATTACCATTTGAAAGTAATGTATTTACTGTTTTTATAAACTTCATACAAATTCATATTATTATTTTTTTATCTTATAATTAATACACTTGAAAAAGTGTTGATTACAATTTCATTGTTCATTACTGCTTTTTCTCTGTTATTTTGAATTTTTGGAAAATTTTTGTCTTTGTTCGTACGTTTTGCTTTCTGCATATTCATTGTAAATAAAGTGGTTTGATATATAACAAGTTTTTTAAAGAATAAATTATATAGAAACAATTAAATCAGATGATCTAATCAAATTAACAAGAGCAATCGCATTGTGAGACTTTATAACACATTACATTGTAGACTTTTTAGTATTGTTAATATGATAATGAGTTGCTAATAAAACTGGGAATATGCAGGTGGTTCAAAATAAGTATTACAAACGTGTAGGATATAATGAGTGGCCAAAGATGATCAAATGACCTTTTCCCAAAGTACATGTGTTAGAAAATCTCAATTAATGCGAATACACATGTGGTATTTTGTGATTTTGCGTTCCTGGGCAGTTTAGAACACAGACTTCACAACACTTTACCCAGAAGACTTTTGACTATGTGTAGAGTTCTGAGTGTTTCGATATTTTAAAAAATCCGGCGCTTCCTACCTGTATTTCCTCTTCACTTACGAGGTAGCTGAGGAGGTTTATCAAGAATGAAATCTGTAAATCAGCTCGAATTGGATTTTATTGGAAGAAACGCACGACCTCTGTTGGCTTCGGAGGTCTCAGCCGGAATCTCTTCGAATTCACGGCTTTTTTTCGGTTTGTTCTGGAGTCATTGCCGTAAGTCACGAAAAGGCCGCAGGTAACCCCTATGATTCAGGAAATATGTAGCAATCTTTGTTATTTGCTCGGATAACGGCTTGGTCGTGTGCGAAAGCATTAAGAAGTGGAATTGCGCTATAGTATAGGAAGACAGGGCTTCAGATGGCCACGCTGAAGCCATTAATTCTATTCTAAGTCAGAGACCAACGATAACGTGGCATTGATGTTAACTGTGTCTAACTGCCTAAAATAGGCCAGCATTTCGTGTTTTACCTCCCCTACGCGAGAAATAATTCGCAAAAGATTCGTGGTTTTCGCTCCGAGATAATTTGTAATTCCATATTCATGCCGATAGATATCAACTTTCATGCATCTGAACAACAAAGAAAAAAAAGTTTTATAGTTAACTATGAGTAACTCGTCAAAACTGTCGGGGCGAAGTAAAAACCCCATATTAGTAATATTGCATTAGAATGAATAGTAGAACACAAATCAATTTCTGAGTACTAAATTTAATTTTATTTTTCGTTTCGAACTTTCCTTTATCATAAATAATAGGAACTAATATCGGTCCTCTAAGAAACAGCAAAGTGGTTTTAGAGAGGCTCTGAAGGCGCGAACGAGCTCTCATTTGCGATTGTTGCCAATGACAGCCAGGTCGATGAAGGAATCGAATTTATGACCTCTGGTATATTTATAATCATTTGGACACACTGCTTTCTCGCAATCCCACAGCGTGTGAAGGTCAGCTGCGTTCCCCAGATACACAGCCCACTTACACAGACTTCGCGAATTTACCGTAATCTAATACATTCAAAAATTTCACTCACATCTCTAAGTCCCAAAAACAAAATCAGTCCACAAATACGATACATTCCCGTAATAACTAAATACAACCTCCAATTCATACTAATAATTCAAATTACCCCCTCTGAAATACAATCATTAACTCAATTTCAACCCACATTGTAAATTTCATAAATTCTCTAATCCCTACAATAGTAAATGTAAGCCAAAACTCAGCTTACTTAAATAATAATAATAATAATAATAATAATAATAATAATAATAATAATAATAATAATAATAATAATGGCAGTACAGACCCCTAAAGGATTAGTCTAAGTAAATTGGAATGTCATTGGCATTTCTAACAAAAAAAACAACAGAATTAACTCCATTTCTACATGCTTACACAGTAGACATTAGTCACTACTGAAAATCACCTAAAAAAGAAAAAAAGATTATTCATTTCCAATTATACAACATGCTGAGCAGACAGATCTAAAATTAGAGCCGGCGG
Organism: Gryllus bimaculatus; assembly: GCA_017312745.1. Taxonomy (NCBI): domain Eukaryota; kingdom Metazoa; phylum Arthropoda; class Insecta; order Orthoptera; family Gryllidae; genus Gryllus; species Gryllus bimaculatus. Next base: position 6,160,927 of record BOPP01000065.1, on the reverse strand, counting down.
AGTACTCATAGCCATTCAAATAAACTTTATTTGTCATCAAATTGACTCAATAAACACACAAATAACTGGAATACAGCCATTCGCTCCATAATAAATAACACCGTGTGGAATATAATAACCGTATATCCCCCAAACTCTAAAATAAAGGATATTATTTTAGAAACCGTATTCAATCTTCAAACAACAAACTAATAATTGACGATTTCAATGCTAAAAACACTAATTCGAGCTGCTGACACAACAATGAAAATGGGCTCATTTTATCACAAATCTCTAACCAATTAATTCTCAATTTAATCATCCCTACATAGAGCCAACTTATTATCTATTCGATCGCGACAAAACTCCAGTCTTAACATCGACATTGCGAACTCCAACATAACTTTTTTCTACTCCAATATTTGAATTAGACTCAGACCAAATTCCCGTTCTAATAACTACAGCAATTACACCGCAACATACCCCAACACCCAAATATAACACAGACAGAATACACGGAAACCAAATCCAAGAAATGATAAATGCACATTTCCCCTTTTCAAAACACTCAATAACTCCACGGAAATTGAACATGCTCTCACACATCTCAACACGATAATTCACACGAGCATACCAGCGGCACAACTAAAAAAATAAACTAGCCTTTTAAAAAAACTAAAAATCAAGAGCTCCCACCTCAAATACTTAAAGCTATCACAATGAAAAAGAAAACCAGAAGATTATAGTCCCATCTAAAATCTCTCGGACCTAAAAAAATTTAAATCTCATAACTCACACAGTCAAGAGATTAATTAAACTCACAACAATCAACAAAATCATAACCTAGTGCAATCATTAACCACCAAAAATAATACGCTGTGGCAGTTTACAAACAAATTATTAAAAGACGATTACACCTACTCAAAACACGACGACGGGCAAAGTATATACCTCAATCTAGAAAGTTGAACTAGCAGATTACTTTGCGTCAACATTCTAAACAAACACGATTAAACCGCAGCCATAACACAACACAATTAGTAGATACCAGAACGAACCCTGCTGCAGTCCACACCCAAAAATACCCAACAGAAATAAATATAATTATAAACCAATTACCATGTAAAAAAGCACCTGGACATGAGTACATGAATAATAACGTATTAAAGTACTTACCTTGACCCGCAAAAGCATGCCTAACCAATATATACAACTCTTGTTTCAGAAATACCTACTTCTCCCAACAATGGAAACACGTAACAATTATTCCCGTTCTCAAACCTAACAAAATTGCAACAGTCTCAAATAGTTATCGCCCTATAAGCTTACTGCCCACATTAAACAAAATATTTGAACAAATAATTTTAAAACTTCTAACCCAATTCTTACGAGCAACCAAAGCCATCACTCGCGAACAATTTGCCTTCACCGAAAATATATCCACACACTACCAGCTCCCAAAAATCACCAAACATCTATACTCTTCATTCCAGACAAAGTTTCGTACAATAGGAATCTTTGTCGACATAACCCAGGCTTTCGACAGAACATGGAATCAGGCGCTGCTAAACAAAATAATACAAATTGTAATCTCTCAGTACATGATCTCAACTATTCACACTTTTTTAACAGAACCTGTTCAGTTAATGTCAATAATCACCACCCAAACCCCAGTTAAATAAATGCAGGACCCTCCCAAGGATAACCATTATCCCTCATTCTCTTTAATATCTTCGTCGCAGATTTACTTACATTAAACTCAATAAAAATCGCCCAATTTGCAGATGACACGGCACTATTTTCTCAGGACCGGATCTACACAAAATACTTAATACAATGTAACTATACCTTCATCTAATCGATAGCTGGGTCACTAAACTAAAAGTCACCTTAACCTATCAAAAACCGCTGCCAAAATATTTACCACAGACCATACACTCCTCCTACTTCCTTCACACTAAACAACAAACCAATAATCTGGCAATACACAGAACAACACAATACCTTGGACTCAATATAGACACAAAAAAGTGGAAAAAAACATAGAGAGACGAAGCAAAAATAAAATTACTGCAACTAAAATCTGTTGTCAATAGAAATTCCTCTCTACCGTATAGAACAGCCATATAAACCCTTTATTAAGACCCCTCCTTTCATACGCGTGCCTCCTCAGGATTAATGCCGCAAAAACTAATATTCAAAAACTACAAATCTTCCAAAAGCAGCTCCTAAGGATAATAACCAATGCCCCTTGGTTTGTTGCCAAACATATCAATTACCTTGCCTCCAACTTCTATTTATCTTTACCACAAATTTACACATTAAATTCATTCAACCTAGTCCGAAATCCTACACAACCAACTCGAATCCAAAACAAATTTCCATTCCATGTATTCCTGAAAAAACGCAGAAATTGAGCAATAACAGAGGTGCCTAACTTGACTTCCTCGTCTATGTAAAATATTAAGCTTAGTTTGCTATTTAGTAATAAGCAACCAAAGCATGTGAATACTATGAACCAACATGAAAATAAACAGAAAAAACCCTTCGGGGAAGGAGCTCCAGACGAGTGTGAGGTGAAAGAAGCACCTTTTTTTACTAATTTCATAACAAAAATTTGGAGTATTTTTTTAAAGGACTACAAACGTTAATATACATATATGAAAAGTGTATTGGGGTAATGGATGATAAAGTTGATATGTTACGTATTTTTTCCGTGCCCAACAAAAATAGTAGTTAATGAGGCCAGACACTTGTGGAACCTATCACGTAATAAATTGGTGTTTGTGAAACTTGCAACACTCAGAAGGTATCTCCGGAATTTTTAAAAAATTGGTGGTCGTGTAGAATAGTGTATCCATAAGAAGTGATTATATTTGCACAGATCTCGCAGGCTTGCTTTCGCTGTTTCGCAGAGCACGCCCCGGCAAAGGTGGCTAAGGGATGTAAAGATATATTTTGCTAAAGTAGTCAGTGTGAGAACACCCCCCACTTTCCATACTTATATTTTTCTGATTGCTCTATCTTATAGGCAAGGCACCTCACACCAGATCAAAGCCACACCAGAATCAGCCACCGGCTTAGATGGTTCAGGGCACCTGTCACTGACAATTGATGTCACTGCAGAGCCTCTGATAGGGAGGAACTAAGGTGAGAGTCCCGCTGCAGGATTTTCGACATAAGCTACATAGCTAGGTCGAGTTAAGGCGACGTCTGAAGGCGAATTCTTGCGCCCGGCTGCTCTGATCGGTAGCTTTCCTTAGTTTCTCCATCAACACAAGGAGAGCGCCGGAGCAGTGCCCTCATAAACGGGCGCTTTCGATCTTTTCTTCCTCATCCTTGTGCTATCCTTACCAATACACTCACCTACATGAAGTACACCACCACATATGACGAAACCCCAGTCGTGAGCTTAGTGTACGTCCCGGCTGAGGCAGTGCTCTGCTTTTGAGAGATACCTGGTTGCGGGAATACACCAATTGAATCGGATGTTTAAGCCACAGCTTCTTTTTGTAAAAATTAATACAATATTTTTTCAGAAATGTATGTACATTATTTATTTATTGAATATGGAATAATGAATAAATATTTTAAAAATTTAAAAACTGCAGAATACAATTTTTCCACCTTTTTGAGATCTTAGTCTCTTTCTGTTGGATTAATCTTCGTAATTTCCCTGAAAGTAATAATTTTATTGTAAATAAATAATATTCATTCAGCATTACCTTATTACACAGCGAAACAAATAAAAATAATTGACAGAGACAATGGATTTGCTTGTACAAAGGAACTGAGTACAAAAAGAAGATATATAAATACACAATAAAAGAACAAAATAAGATAGAAAATTGATTTAATGTAAAACAAAATTATTAGTAATATTATTACTAGATAATAATATTATAATAATAAGATGTTACCTATCTTTTTTCTTTGATCATTCTAGAAATTACTAAATCGGAAAAACTTTTTAATTCGCAAGGTTACAATCCAAACCATTCTCTATTTGACAATGTTTTCTTGAATGAAAATCTTCTATTACTTAAAATCGAGACCGAATGACAATTTATTAAATTTCTCTCCAAACCTTTTATTTCGAATGTTCTATTGATGGTAATAATTTTTTTACCGAGATATTACTTTTAATAGAGAGCGTAATGGTAATACAACTCCAACTTCGTATGAATTCGAGGGTTTGTCCTAATTTTGCAGAATAGGCATTTCCAAAAACGTAATAGCTGGCAAATGATATTATCACACCCTCAATAATGTCTTGAAAATATGTTAAAATACTGGAACCGTTTTTCAGAATCACAGTAAGTTACTTTGGACTTACTATGTAACATCATTTCCTGAACTTCAGTCCGTTGACTTAATTTGTTTAGTCCATTGTTATATATAAACAGTCACTTAAAATCTGCAGCACATTCATCAATAGATGGAGATTGACAAGTTGTACATTTCATGAAAATAATGTTAAATAAATAATACTAACTAATATAACAAATCTAATATGCCTGAATTGCATCAACTTCTCTCAATGCTAACCGCCAACCGCTATTGGAAATTGCTGTGATGAGAACAGGAAGTGAAGAATAACATTCAACAGTTTCACACGCTTGCATATCAGGAAATTATATTGCATATCAGGAATATATATTAAATAACCTTTCTTTTGTATTGCACAAATCTGCTATTAATCTATCACGTAAAAACATTCCACTTGAAGAGCTTCTGAATCCAAATGAATTCTGCGGAGACCAGAGTACCTTTGTTCCCGCAGGACAACCAGCCTTTCTACGACAATTTCCAGAAATAAGCAGGCTGCCGGCACTTACGTGTGAGAATGTCTTCAAGGTACAATGTTCATTGAGTAACGGAAAAATGACATTTTTGGAATTTGAATTAATGGCGACGTATTCTAATTTATATCTCGAGTATTTCCGCTAAATTTGAAAAAAAATGTAAACTAAAGAATTAACGTGCTATGTTGGCCGCTAGAATTTCATTATCGATTTATTATCAATTTGAATGTAAATACGAGTTATTTTTTAATATTGATATTATTATTAATATATATTATAATATTTTAAATTAGTTCAAATAGTGGGGAAAATATTAATAAGTTAAAAAAAACTATCTATGTTCCATCTGTTTTCCAAATATAAATCAATTCTGTGCGAATTTTTATTTGAACATTATGTTTAACACATTAATTTTGTTTTAATGTACAAGGTACATTAAGTTTCATTTACAGTCGTACATTAAAACTACATTCATTTTAATTTAAGCCTTACATTTAAGTACAAATGCATTTGTATCCTTTTAATGTACAAAGCACATTAAAATTCATGTACAGTAGTACATTAATCTGCATTAAATTTAATGCAATTTTGATAGTGCAGCTATAACTTCATTTAATGAATTTCGCGTGTTATTGAAAGTATTCAAGATCAGTTACTGACGGTATTGTATGCATTATTTTTAAGTGTATATATTATTATGCATTATTTTATGTCATTGTATGTATTGTTATGTATAATTTATGAGAAATTATTTTCATTTTAAACTAGGTTTTTTGATTCAAAATGTACACTTGATGATTTCCTTGTGTAATGTCTGCCGTTCTGAAAGAAAGTCCCTTTCTGTTCTTCTGTTACAGTCTGAGAACACTGGTGGGAATATGAATGTGTGGGAGGGTCTTTCGTTTTTACAATATAGTATAACAAGGTAGTGAAATTTTTAAAATAAAATAATTTTATTTGTGTTCTTTTAACATATCGAAATAATAAAAAAGTGCATATTGCAATGTGCTGGAGTGCGATCACCATATTTTCGAAACCAAGTTATTATCTGTTTTGTATGAATTCTGTTACCGTCAATTGTCTCAATGTATAACTAATACAAAAACTTGAGCACCCTGCTTAAAATCAAAGCCAGGACCATATACGCGGTGGGTATACTTGACACGGACACGACACATAATTTATATAAGTCATGTTTTAAAATATACTTAGACTTATTTAACATAGTTTGAATTAATTTAAATGAGTTGCTCACTTTTTCGTGTATATTAATATTCTCAATTTTGAAAATAACATTTCCGTCATTCGATAGAGTTGCAACGTAGAGTTTGTTGGGGGTAGCAGCTGCCATTGTTAGCAATTATAGAATAAATACATGTTATTTGAGTTATGATACGAGATTAGTCAAATAAAGCAAAGTTCAATACTTTGGAGATTGTGTATTTAAAGTAATGAAACTGTTAGAGATTAAATTCACGCTCACGAGTTGCACTTCGGCGTTATATGAAACAATTATTAGAAATGCTGATCGGAAAGCTTTTGAGCGACGTGGAGTGGGGATGATATACTAAATTAGCATAATATCATGTCGATTTAAAGGATTGTATATATCGTCATAATATAATCCCATAGTCGCATTCTCAGTTTACGCATATAGCATATTTTTATGAAGTAGTTAGTTATTATACATAGTATGACTTATCTATTTATTGTTGGTGTGCCAGTATGGCTCACTGGATATTATGAAGCAGCTCAGTCAGTTAATTCACTTAACATAGACCATATGCTAATTTGTGGGATCAGGGATCAGGGGGTGGGCTCTCTGCACTCACATATCACAAAAATGAAATCCTTTATTAACAAACAAATATACTGTAATGTACAAGGATCCACGTAATCACTATACAAAAAAATCAATTTACCAAAACATCTTCGCTGAAAAAAAATTATACAATTAATTCACACGTCAAGCCTGAATACTAAATTTAATGTTTGTTTTTTTTTCACAAAAAAGTAGATTGGAACTCTTTGAATACAATTGTTCCAAAGACAATACTCCTAGTTCTTTCTAAACCTTAATACTTTTTAGACTAATCTATAGCATTTGTGCTTGCATTGACATTGAAAGAAATAAACACAAAATCCATGATGATTGATTTGCTTAATCAGGTCACCCATCATCACTCTAATTTGATTCTTTTGAACACTGTCACTACTTCACACTATAGAGGTTAGTATAAAACGATTATGTTGCATTCCTTTTCACTCTCAATTACAGTTATACAATTGAGAATCAAACAATTTTGTTTTGCTCCAGCCTTTTTGATCTAGTTCTTTTTTAAAGAAAGATTGATTCTTATTTTGTTTGTAACTTCAATACGTTAAGTAATGCAGTGTATTATTGCACTTCTTATGTTAAAATCCCTTGTGAGAGTTCAAACAAATGGAATTCACATTGAAACTTTCTTACTTGCGCAAAAACCTGAAAAGAAATCTGAAGTGTTTTATCTACTATGGAGCACGCGGTCTTCTTCGCGACTACCCTTCAACACCAGCTCGCCTTTGTCTTGGTCGCACGAGCCTTCGCGCGGTGAAATACTCTCCCAGATACACAACTCAAAGCCGCGAATGGGCTTGCATATTAGAGGAACAGACTATCTAACAACTATAAAAAACAGAAAGATTAGAGGGCGTACAAGCACTAATTCCAATTTTACTATACCCGCTCGTGCCCTGCCTTTCAACTATAACGAATTTTACACGCTACACGAGATCTCTTGGATAAAATGTTTTAATTAATTTCATTACGCATAAATCCAATTACCTCTTCCATGTCTTTTGTGAAGAGTTATAGATTCCAGAAGACCTTAGTATGTTCAGCACTGACTTCTAATACACCATTACGCCACACCACGACTTCACAGGTCGCTTGTCTCTATTGAAAAAAAAAAGTTTTTGCGTGTTGCACGGAGTTGCATCGCCTGCATTCTATGCTAGCGAACTCACTTTGAAAGTTTCTACAATTCCGCTGACGGCGTGGAGCGCGTATTTCAGCTTCGCCGATACGCTCTCACCAGCTGAGCAATATGAATCGTTTTCTTATTTTTAGCAAAACGGGTGGTCACATAAATTACATAACCGGATTGATACTATTTTGCTAAGCCGAAGGTCTTTACGCCATTACTATAGAATTCTAGCCTTTCGAATTCTAATATTCTCCCCCAAACAGTATCTTCATCGCATCAAATCCACGGGAAGGAGACGCACGCATTTTCCTTCCAGTCTTTGGCCTCCTCAACACCAGAAATGAAAAGTCTGTAGTGGCAATAAACCTGTGTTACATTCGCGAACGAGCCTCCGACCCGAGCAAACCACTAGAGCGGAGCTTCGAATCGTTTCAGTTCCAAGTGAAAGTTCTACTTAGTAGTTTTCACTGCAAATTGTCTTTTAGTCTATGTCTTGCGAAGTACCCCCCCATAACAGTCAAGAATTGTAATAGCTATTATACATTCAATGGAACAGTGCCTACAATTACAACATGCGGAAAAGCCATGGACAAATCGCCAGCTCTCAACCCAGGCAGCAAGGCGGACAGCGACCACGCAGTGGTCTTCAACACGGCAACAGCCCCAGCAGGGAGCAACCACGAACTATCAGGCAAGATCACTCAGCACGAAAGGTCAGTGGGTGACACCTCAAAGCTCCAAGATCTGTGCGGATACCAGTCATGGTATGAGACACTTGACCGACCACAACAAACAACCTACGAGTCCAATGTGGCAGTAGGCAACAGATACAGCGAATCAAGTAACTCAACGCCAATACAAGGAGGTAGTAGGTTCAACTACTTAAAAGTAAGTATCAGTGAGCAGCCACACAATACCAACAAAACTACTCCAATATTTTATCCAACAACACAAACCTTAACGAAGCTTATAAAAGAGCTAAAATGTAATGTAACCTCAAAGTTCGTTGCCGATATTAAAAACAATAAAGTGGAAATCATTGCAAAATCAATCACCGACTTGAGAAACTTGGGAAAATACCTAACACAGACACGAATTTTTCTCCCTTATAAATACCATATAAACAAAAAAGTATCTGTGGCGTTCAAAATCATAAATGAAACAATTTAAGAACCGGAATTATTTCAAGACCTGAACTACAATACTTGGAGTGAACTCAATACAACAAAATGCGTAGCAAAAATTAGAGCAACATCAATATTTAATAAATCAGGATTCACAATTGATGCAGATCAATCAACAACAACTACTTATGAGAGAACAAACAGGCTTCTATTCAGCACATCATCAGGGCCAGCCCTGGGAACTTCAAGGAACACAACCACAGCAATGGACTCAACAACTACAAGGTCCGGGGTCGTCTGAAACAACCTCCAATAAAACCGTGAGTACCCTAGAGTTGCAACAACCTCGAAAAAGAAAAAAACACGCCTACAGTGACCAGCACGTACCAACTCCCTCGAATGTTAATGCGACAGTGTTTACGCATAAAAATCAATATGCAGTATTAGAAGACAAATCAGAAGATGAAACTTCTAAAAAGCCCCCCGTAGACCATAACATACCACCAATATTCGTGCAAAGTGTTACTAATGTATCGAAATTAATTGAATTTCTTAAACTACAAGTAAAAGA
>BOPP01000065.1:6113833-6148128 GCA_017312745.1 Gryllus bimaculatus | reverse complement strand
ACAGAGACCTAGACATCGTCCCGCTGGAGGAAGTAATCGCCACGAAGAGCATAGCATACCAGAGAAGAGTGTACAACCACCCAAATCACCTCTCAACTAGCCTTTTAGATAACAGTGAGCATGTGTATAGACTGAGGAGAGAGAGTATTTTAGATCTGCAATACCGATTTTGTAAATTAAATTTTTCATTGTCATAAAATGTTCACGTCGGAAATGTATCTGTTGACACCATAAGCAAATGAAAGTCTGTCCGATAGGAACAGATTGTAAATTATGCACAAAAAAAAGATTTAATTCCATTTTTTGTGGACCAAGAAGAATCTTTTAAGTTATTGTAAACAATACAAATAGCTCTCGTATGTTAAAACGTTCTGAGTATGTATAACCTCAAAACATCCAACTTCACGATAGAGCTGTAAGTTGCCAGTTTGCAACACCAAGGTTGCCAAATCCCGAAACATAAAAGGCAATATTCGTACATGCGGAAGCGGATATTTTTAGTGGGCTCCGTAAAGCATTTTAGTGGGGCTACTCTGAGCAAACGATGGAAAAAATTAAGTGCAAAATTTCTTTGAAATTTGTTTCAGCGATGTAAAAGTTTGTTCTAAAATAGTTTTCCTTACCTTTATTATGTGGGTAGGCAACTAAAATTCTTGGTGGGCATTCCTGCGCAAAGGATGAAACTTTATACTTAGTACATAGTTGAGTCAAAATAAGAAATTTTGTCGGCTGGCCTGGACTGACGCGAAAATATTTTGCACCTAAATTTCTTTTTGTGTGAGTGGGCAAACAAAAATGATTGATGAGCAAATCTAGGAAAACAATGGGCTAACGATGTACCAAGTTTGGTTAAAATCCCACATATTCCCGGCCAGTTTGAAATTTGACCGAAAATTTGTTTGGCATGTAACTTCCCTTTACCAAAATATTACACGAACCGCCGTTTTTTGTTGCTTTAGTGAAAATTGTAACAATACCGTTTTACGTTCTTGCATAAATATGTATATACAGAGTTATGTAATGACATAATGGATGTAATGACGTAATGAAAGTAAAACATAATCGTTTCAATTTTCATTAAAACCTATAAATTATGAGAACTGCATATTTTAAAGTAATATTGAAATATGCCCTGATTCTCTAATATTAAATCCTGATTTTTCTTTGCTAACCAACCTTTTCCTCAATTTTAGAAATTTAAATGATATCCATGCACTTTTAAAAAAAATATGAGCAGCAGTAGTACAATGGCACTGGTCAACACCATTTTTGTAACAAAGAAGGTGAATGGTGTACAAAACTAATACTTGAACCCTGAATTCGAATATGAAAAGAGTTTTTGCCTATAGGGCTCAGTTTTCTTGTTACACGGTACTCCCTTTTTGCAGAAAGGCTTGAAAACCCTGAATATGTATTATGTTGCTGTAGATTCATTTAATTATCCCGCAGATCTAATTGTTCAGGAATCGAAAAGTGAACAAGAAATTCCTATACTCTGAATAAACTGAATTCAGAAAATTCATCTCTAGAAAATGAAAACAATTTAGCAGCATTGGTGATAAGTCATTTTTTTATTTATTTCCGTCGTTGACATTCGTTCTCACGATAATTGTCCTGAATATTACAGGCTGTGTTCAGTGTATAATTTTGAAAAAACTGATTTTATGTGAAATTATTTTTATAATTCATTGAATAAAATATTTATATGTTATTATTTTATATTAATAGCTGTTTGGAATTAATGACGTTGAGCATTTACGGAGGTCTGAGTTTATCCTTGGAAAATCGTGATCAAATCATATTCCATTCGGTTTTGGGTAGTTTTGCCGAGTTTGAAGTTGTTAAGTGATAAGTCATGCTACAACAGATATAATGGTGTTGTGTTCCATTATTGAGAAATCTGATAGCATGGAAAGTGCTTGGTTGAGACTGCGTGCTGTTCTAGATTAGTGAAGGTTTGTGCTTTGTATTAATTCGTATGAAGATGAAAGCCTTGTTAATAGTCCAAATTCATTTTATTATATCTGTGGGAATTAACTCTGAAATCGCAAAAAACCGAACCTCAATGCTCTAATGAGGAAGTGTTACGAACGTTATTTCGGGTGTAAGGTTGGCGATCAAAACCTGAATGGGCTTCTCTATACTCTGTGCATTTTGTGTTATTTCGCTGGCATACTGTTTTGGAAGGAACCAACGGATCATACAAGATACTTATTTCTTATAAAAACAACTGGAATCACCTCAAAAACGAAGAAAACTGTATTTACTCCCTGCTAAAGGCCTGTAGGTCATAATTAAGAATTACCGGTGAGTGATGATGAATGCAACAGTGATGAACATTTAGACGACATAGTTGGAGAACAATCGAAGACGACATAGTCGAAGCAACATTCTGAGCATTTAGATACGTGAGTACGATGAAGTCTTATTTTCCCCTGTACGAAACTAAGTTTTTTTTCGAGATCTCCAAATACATTTTTTCCGAAATGTTTCCAAGAAAAGTAGGATAGTTTTTTGAAGTGATACCGAGTCCATTATGAGTTCCACCAGAACATTTATCAAATTGGAAAGCGTTATCAAGGCAATTTGAGAGGCGCAAAGTTGTCCGCCTACATCTGGAAATTTTGCAAAAGTATGATGAGGCAAAGTATTGTAAGAAATCGAGAAGGAAATGTTTTTAGGTAGGTTTCGTTACTTTTTGTAAGACTTACGTTGTTATAATTAATGTATATTTTGAATCTGTTGTTATTACAGCGTGGCATTTTGCATGATACATATAATACATAGGGAGACATACGCAATTACAAAAATCATCATCACATGAAAGCTGGGGGCGATACAGAAATTCTGAAATTATATCTGGATTGAGAGGCAAACTATCAGAAACAGTGTGTTTTGTTCTTGTTACAGAAAAAGTTTTTTTTGTAGACCAGTATGATTACTAATACTAAGAGATGAAAAAGTTTCAGAATACCGCGCATTTCTACTAGTTTTTAACGTTCACGCCTAAAAGTCTAGAAAATGTTTGATATAAGTTCGTAAGATGGCAAAATCAGAGTGCAGTAGTGCATTTTCACTGTGGGCCACTGAGCCGTGCATGGTCGTTTCTAAATCGAGAACATCCTACCAATCTCGGTTTGGCGAGACGTGAAAGTCGAACGGTGGGCCTTTTCATTCTTTAGTTATCATATTCTATTTACAATACTGCTACCAATTTACTAAATTTCCACTTAGTTGTAGGTAAAATAGAACGAAGTGAATGTGGAACTAAGGACCGGTTTCACCAAACGAAGAGTAAGAGTTTACTCTGGAGTAAATCATGTTTACTCGAGAGTAACTTCTTGGATCGTTTCACCAACATTTTACTCGAGTGTAAATCGCTTACACAAGAGTAAATTCGAGAGTAACTTTACCCCGCGAAAATCCGTCGGGTAAAGTACGGAGTAAATTCAGTTTTCAACGTGCATGTACCTCCGAAGTATTGTTAAGGTTCGACGATTATGAATGATAGTATTTGAAGACGATTCCAGCAATGATTCGGAATAATATCCACTAGTGCGAAGACAAAGGGTGCGAGAGAGAATGGATTGGTTTTAATTATGACGATCGATATTTTGTCATGAGGTTATGTTTGACCAAATCAGCTGTTTAACTTCATCAGATACATTGTAAACTGTACCGAACTTCTAAAGTTCTTTTCTCCCATGTGGATACGAAATAAAGGTAGTACGTACCGAATACGAAAACAAAAGGAAAAATAATAACTACAAGTACTAAGAAATATTCATTTATTTATTCAGTAAAAACTGTATGTGGCGTATCGGGGAGATCATTTGCGCACGTTTTCTTGAGTTCCAGAATCCCTTTCCAACATATTAACTACAAATAGTTGAAAGATTAATAAAAGTTTAAAAAATAAAACAACATATAATAATAAAATTTAGAAAAACACGAGATCAGCAACATTTGAAAAACTAAACAGTTATAGAAAGTTATAGAAAATTTATTTGCACCGCCATCGGTAAACGAACTGCAAATTAGATTTTTCTGCATTGCTAACAAAATAGTAACTCGTCTCCAGAGAAGAAGAATGAATATTTATTAAGAAATAAAGATACAGAAACTAGAAAATAAACTATGCTAACTCAAACCACTCATAACACCACACCAGAATATAACGCTAAGAACTCCGAAACTGAAATGAATGATAGAATATAAGGAATTAATCAAAGGTTCGTGTTGGTCCGCATTGGTTCCCAGCGTCATTCTCGCTCACAGACTCTTGAATCGCTCTCAAATATTGTGTGTTCAGCTGATTGCGGAGTAAATCGGAGAGTATGTACTCTAGAGTAAAATAACCCTCTAGATGCATGGTGAAACGCTCATATTCTACTCGAGAGTTACTATATTGGAGTAAATGGTTACTCTCGGGAAACTACTCTCAACTTTACTCGACTGTTTGTGAAACCGGCCCTAAAAGTTGCCCCTCCCCCGTCAATACTGACAAATGTACCCACCTTTTTGACTAATAAAATATGTCTATAAAAACTGTCTATAAGCCTCAGTACTTGAAGAACATTTAATATTTTTGTTGAGAATAAAATGTTAAATTAAGCAATTATTATTTACGGAGAAATTTTCTCAACTGCAGGATTAATTCTGATATTAGACATTCATTATGAAAAATTAGAAATTAAAGAAATCGCTGGCGGTTGGCGAGTTCACTCTTTTTGCTTTATTTAAAGATATTCTTTAAATATCTTGTTTGACCAGCAAGTCCTCAGTAACCAGGGACGTTTATTGGTTGTAGCTTGATTTTGTTTACCAATTATAAAATGAAAGGCAGAAGTAGTCTGTAGAAATTTGTTACAGAAGTGAGAGGATAAGTGGGGAAAACGAATGGAGTAATATCGACTTGATAATGTAGTTGGTGCTTTAGTAATACTACGTAGCAAATGATTTTGGAAAATCTAGGCTTTCAGAATAATGAAATTTGCTAGTCGAAGCCTATATAGGAGAAGCATATGAGAGGATTGGTAGGATAAGTGTCGTGAAGGCGAACTGCAACATGTAATGAGTGGAGTGATGACTTTTAGAGGGTTGTGTAGAATTGGTGATTTATGATAATAATTTATCGAGAATCTGTCTCACAAGCACGGCTAATTGTGGCACTGAATATTTTCCATAAAAAATAAGAAATTAATGTTAACTTGGTTGGCCAGTTCACTATTTTTACTTCTCCACCGCAATGCGGGAAAAGTGCAACAATCGCATGTGAGCGTGCGCTTGCAACTTGCGAAGGCGCGAGGGAAAGAAGTTCTATGGAGTTTCTACTTCCAAGGAATGAGCCTCAAAAACGAGTCGTGCAGCGGCTGGCCTCCTTTCGTGACGGCCACGCGTTTAAATAATAACTTTCCTAAAGCAAACGCCGCGTGTGTCTATGCGAAGTTTCTTGTGTCCTTGCCCAGACGTTCCTTACTCTCCGGGAATTTACCTCATTCTTGTACGCACCGCAGTGGTTGTGGTTTCAAGTGAGCAATGCAGCCCTAACTTGGAAGCAGTTTCCTAGATATTTCTTGAAAACGCGCTTTAGAGACACGTTCTTAAACTGATGACATAGGTGTTGATTGGGTATTTTTAACTTAATTAACTTATGTAAGCACTTTTCAAACAATGTGATTAGTATTGAAACGAATCAACACTTTTTCCTTGTCTTTTAATAACTTACTTTAAATTAATTACTATGTTTTACTGCCTCCTATTGGGCCGCCATTTAAGTAAACCGTAATTCCTTTGATAATATTTACAGTTTTACAATATTTTGGAGTAGATATCTCTGGTTTTAATTTAATTTCTGGGCATCGACATACTTACGCTTCGTAGGGTGATGCATTTGTCTTCGTGGGCGCTCGTACGAGTATTCGAATGGTAACCAATTTAATTATCGGTAGGAAATGTTTGTCACTACTGTTACTAATAAATTAAACAATTTACAAATTTTGTTTATCAATTGCCAGCAATGGTGATGGTTGCCACAATTAATTTATTTAAAATTTCTTTTTAATTAATTTTAACGTTCAACAATGTATCTTCATATTTCTCTTCTGTTTCTGTTTGATGGCCATCAAATTTCTACAAACAAAACTCACATAATATTTTTTTCTCAATCTTAATGTTAACTTAATATCCAAACATGATTTGGTCTTGCTAAAATATTTTCATTAATGTATTTCTGTCATTTATACCTTATTTCTCTCACGTATACTTACACTTCTAAAATTTTTTGACGAATTTACAGCAATCTTGGCGTGGTCAATGACGTCAGCGACTGTTCCACCTGGAGCTCTTTGAATTGAATTTCACCTAATAATTTTGTACTCTTATTCGCGACCTAATTATCTTACGAATATTATAGTCTCTTCTCAAATAAATCGCATTTAAATTACTTCCTTCTCCTG
This sequence comes from Gryllus bimaculatus, assembly GCA_017312745.1. Taxonomy (NCBI): domain Eukaryota; kingdom Metazoa; phylum Arthropoda; class Insecta; order Orthoptera; family Gryllidae; genus Gryllus; species Gryllus bimaculatus. The sequence continues at coordinate 6,141,670 of BOPP01000065.1, read as the reverse complement.
CCATTACACCTGGACCTAACGTCCATTTTCTATCACCTCGGACAAATTACAAAAATATTTCAGTTTATGCCCTGACGGCCGTCGGTGCTTCCTCTACAAAATCCAGCACAATTCTGAATAAACATGAAATATTTTTACACAATGACTTGTCGGCAATCGATCCTCACCCTACCAAATCTGACACCATTCTGACTAAAATTGTTCGCTAACTGGCCTAACCAGTTTACTTGTTCATTGTTATATTTCTCTCTCGATGCACTCTTGTCACACCGTAACCATGTATCAAACGTGTTTTGTCTTCTATCAACAATGTTCTACAATATTGATTTGCGTTTTTTTTGTAATTCTTGAATTTCCCAAAATTTACTTTTAATCCAATTGATATTTGAATTTACTCACACCTCATACTCTCCTGACGCCTCAAACCCCCACATCAGATGACAATTTGTTGCAGACTACGTCAGCAACAGTTGCAGTATATGCAAAGTTGGCATATAAAATAAAAACAATTTACTTAAAACACTGAATTACGTACTGTAGTAGTGACTTTGACTTTTCCCTTCAGCTTCGACTACAATGTATCAAATCATTGACCTTCTCTCTTCTCTTGCGATGTCTATTCTGTGGTACATCCCGCAATACCTCACATAAAAAATTGTATCCAACAAATAAATATTTCACTCTTGACCACAATATCGAATAATTATTTGTATTCGATATCTTGTCATTTTCGTACCCCCAATTCACTTTTATTTTGTGCACTGACTTATTACTAATACTGTAACAATCTTGTTACTTCTTTTATAATTTTTAACCCTTAAATCTAATTTATCATAATCGCTTACATTTAGCTTATTCCAATCGCTTGGCATTTATGTTATAGGCATCCATTTACCCATTAATTTAACTTATCTTAATCGCGTGACACAGATGTTATAAGCGTCCATTTGAATTTACTATACTATATTTTATACACTATTTCGTATAATAATATTCTTATAAGTTTCCACCACATTTCACTACTATATTTAGATTTATCCTAACTATACAGCATTTTGTAAATATGACATTCCTATTTTATCTCTATGACTATTTTATTTCGTCACATCCTTATGTTTTATGATCCTGAAATTTTATGTACTAATTTCACAGCATTTTTCTTTCTCTACTACTATGGTGTTATTATCAGGTATACTTTTTTTGTAAAAGGGACACGGTGCAGAGGAAAAACGTTATGAAATAATTTTTGGTCTGCTGATGACGATTAAGGTAAAGTTAAGGTAAAAAAAAATGGCGGGTGAAATTCTAATTTCCCAACCGTCTAAACAAACTTTAACACCTTTCGACCCGGGACAGGGGAGCGTGGACCAGTCGCTACAGACAGGGCAAAGTAACACGGGACGGGAAAGTCGCTTGTTCCCTGGGGCGGGAGCCTCGATTGTTTACGTATGAAGCAGAAATATTGTTACCTTTCCCTGCCGAAGGATAGATTTTTCCTGCCATAAGCCATAATGAAAAAAATGTTTTTCAACAGAGATATTCCGTCTACAATTACTGTCAATTGACCAGTAAATATTTAGCATTTTTTTTACAATTGTACTACCTTTTAGCAATCAATTTGTAACTCTCTCAAACTGTTATATTGAAATATTCATCCCAGGCACAATTTGTGGATTCTTTTTGGCTTCCATTTCCAAATCGAAATGAAATAGTTAATTTTTAATAAATATATAAATCTTTCTATATTGATGTGCATATCATTCTGTTTGAAGTCGGTATAATACAACCAAGATATGTAATGTTTTTACTTCTTCTATAGGGCAGTTTTCAATGATTATTTTGTGAGAATCATTTCCATCATATTGTTTTACTTTTCTCTTCTATACGTATGTAAGAAAAAAGGTGTACTCGCGCCCCGGAAAACGGCGAGTTTTTTGCTCTTGTTGTCTGGTTCTGGTGGCGAAAAACTAGATAAATCCGCTTTCTATGTATAGTAAATTACTTCCTCACATCATGTATTGATGTATTGTAGCCAGAATCCATGTTTTGTGGATCCTTTTTACCGAAAAGTTGATTCAGGGCAAAACGTCTGTCTGCCTGTCCTAACGAGATAAACGCTAGCGCGTACTGCCAATTTTCTCTAAAATAGGAATTCCTTCTTCCATCTGAACGAACCAGAGTATTTGGGAGCTTCAAATGAATATTTTTGTTTTTGAGGTTACTTTACTGATGTCTCACCAATTGTAAGCTTTGGCAGAACCACCACTTGTCTCTGCATACACACACTTCTCGGCAGTTCCTGAATCCAAGGCAGAACACCTAAATCTCTTTCAACGAAATAATCTACTCAGTGTGGCACAGCTCAAATTATCAATCATGTTTAGGTTCCTGTTTGTTTTAATAATGCCATATGATTCCTGCTATGCACATAGCTCAAAATTAATGAATGTCAAATAATGAACCCCTCCATCCCTCAACTTGCCCTTGAGAGAAAACATCATTGGCACTATAACTTCTTGACCCAGCCTTTTGACACAATGAACTTTACAATATATATACATACATATATATATATATATATATAAACAATTTCTATGTTAGTCGACAAATATATAGCAAAGCAAGTCGTATTATTACATAGAGAACATATAAATGAATGATACAGCTTCTGTTCTTATTCGCCATAAAACTGATTCTCTCTCCGTTATTAAATTTACCAGATATTTTGTGTTTATGCCAATAACACTTACGTGAATTAAAATATTGAGACGGGAGTTTTAAAGGCTGTTTAAAATAAAAAGGAAAGTTTGAATCATTAAAAAACTGCCATTGTTGCCGTAAGACAGACATTGTTAGTGCAATGATGCCACGAAACTACTAATAAACGTTACAGCTTCCTTTTTTAAAAATTATTTTCAAAAAATGATAAAGGCAAATATTTCGCTCCGTCGCACCGTTTATCGCCTTGAGGCGCGAACGAAGCCGCAATATCACCTCTGCCCTGGGCATTTAGTGTATGAAGCGTACGATCCTCGCGAGACATTGCACATGTCTCTTTTCGGTGTACTTGTGTGCGGAGAGTGAATGGAATGAGTGCAAGAGATGGGGTGAATATGAGGTGCTAAGTTCTAATAAACAATTAAATATCTCGAAAACGGAAGTTGATAACACCGATTGAATTGCAGAATTCTGCATTGCGTTTAAAAGGCAATTTAGAATAGGCATTAAAAAATTGGCAACATTTGCAAATTTATAAGCAATTTCCAACTTTTGCAGATGTAAAGAGGGGTGAGTCTCCCGATGTTCCAGAGCCGAAATACGCGAATGAACACTTTTGCAACAATTTACAATTTTATAAGCAAATTCGAAATATCCGTTAAAATGGCCACAAAGTATCCGCAAATTGTGCCTAAGATGAGCTTTTTTGTATAACAGACAAAGTTAAAAATTGATTGCTAAGAGATAGTACAATTGTTGAAAAAATGCTAAATATTTTCTGGACTAGTAACAGTAATACTGAACGGAAAAGCCCAACTCAGATATATATTTTTTTTGTTATGGCGTTCGTCCAGGCAAAATATCTTCTTCAGCAGGAAAGATTATATTTCCGCCTCATACGGAATCGATCGAGGCCCTCGCCCTCGTGAACCGCGTCTTTCCTGCCCCGTGGTACTTTGCGCCAATGACATAATCACTAAGATTCTGACTGTAGCGATTGGTCAACGCGCCCTCCCCCAGATCGAAGGGGGTCCAAGTTTGTCTGGAGGGTTGGGAAGATAGAATTTCACCCGCCTGTTATTGTGGTGTGAACTTTACATACTATGAAGTTAACCCGACCAAAAAAACAAAGCTTATTAAAAGAAAAAAAGCATTTCCCATTTTTGCCAAACATTAAGAAATCAAAATAATGAGCATAAGGAAATGGGAATTACAGCAAATAACCTTTTCTCTTGAACTTCTGATTTTACAAGCCGTCGAATCATTCATTCAAGACCAAATAGCAACACCTGTGAATAAGACTGACTCAACAAGGAAGCCACTTCAGATGTGCTGGATTCGCATCAGTAAAGCAGGTGGCCACCTGCTTATCTCAGCCCAGGTGTAGCTTTGCTGATAACGATCGGTGATCGGTTTTCTTTTGTGCCTTATTCAAGTCTGGAATCAACCGTGATAAAAGTAGCATTATGCTTGCGTTGTTATGTGTCACGAAAGATTTTGAACTCTTGTTCTTTTTGTTTTCGCATATTGAAGCCGACTCACTTATTATCGGTGCGTTATAAAATTGTGTCAAAAAATTGCGAACGCTAAAATAATCTCTCTGCAGGAGAAAGGTTTTATCGCGAGCGAGCCGTTTATTTCGCGTTCGCGCCCAATATTTATAATTTAATCTTGCGTGTTGGAAAAATTGCAGCATCAGGTCGGTAAGCTGAGTTGTGCAATCCTATGAGCAACACAAAACCACTTTTACTACGTGGTGACACACAATGTTTAGACAACCTTACAAGCTTTCATTTTATTTTAACTAAATTTTGTACAAAAATCTTAATTACGTTTGTTCTATGTTAAATTGAGGTCTGTAGAACCAACATCACTTCATAGAATGGCAAATGGAATGTCAGACGGATGGAAGTCCGGATGGGCGTGGGGCGCGCATAATAAAAATCCGCTTTGCAATGAGTTCTTGCGACCTAAAACAAATCATTCAGAAACGAAATCTTAACAACTAAGGAGAAGGACTTGATCCCGTTTCTTTTCATTTGATTTTTTGTTTTCATGAAAACAGTAAAAACTGTATGTGGCATGTAAGCGGCGGCGATGGTGTAACGGTTAGCGTACTGGACTGTTGTACCCAAGCCGTGGATTTTTAAGGGCGAAAAAATCCTTCGTACGCCTTCCTTCGGAGGGGAAGTAAAGCCGGCTGTCCCATGTTCGTAGATTTACTTGCATGTAAAAGATCCTCAAGCCTAAATGACGCCTCTGAGCTAAATTCAAATCGCCTGTTTCTCGCCCAAGAAATACCTTCTTTCTCTGGTAGTTGGTGAAAGGAGCGTAGCGAAATTTGCGTGGTCAGACGGAGGAGCGGGCCTGATGGCCCGAGTCTCGCCACGTAAAATAAGACAAATTCAATTCAATTCATATTGGGGAGAATTATAATCTGCTCGAGCTTCACAATCCCTATCCTACACTTTAAACTAATCATAGTTGAATGTCAATATAAATATCAACAAAGCGAGGTAGGCAGCATTTGAAAATTAGAAATTTTTGCAACTAAAAGAAAACTCATTTACATCGATGATTGTTAGTGATTTCGGGTGCGTACATTACTATGGTCGTAAGTCCCATACGCGTAGTGCATACTTTTGCTCAGGAGGGGGCGGTGGTCTTCCAAGCTGGATGGTGAGATCCGGCGCTCACCTACAGTTGACTAGCGGGGTTTTCCCCAACCAGGTATCTCCCACCAGTGGGACACCGCCCCAGCCGGGACGAGCTCAAAGCTTCCGACCGGTCTCCCGGCATGTGTTGTAGTGTAGTGCATGTTAATGTGAGCGTGTGTAAGGAGAGCAGAGGACACGGAAGGGGTAGGAAAGATCGCGCGCGGTTCGTATGGAAGGGTACTGCTTCGGCATTCGCCTGGAGTTGACAGGAGAAATCACGGAAAACTACCGATCAGAGCAGCCGGTCACTAGAATTCTCCTCCAGTCAGCGACTTAGTTCGACCTAGCCGAAAAGTTAATGTCGAAAATCCTGCCACCATCGAGACTCAATTCTAGGACCTCCCGGTCAGAGGGACTGCAGTGGCATCAGTTCATTTCCTGATCCATCTCCCTCGGTTTATTTACATCGGTAAAAGAACTGATTTTATTAGTGTTACAAACAAAATAGCAAAATAGTGTTACAAACAAATAGCAACCCATATTCTACTCCTATCGCACCTAAGACAAGAAAAGCTCAATAGAACGTGCGCCTAGTGGAGTTAAAATTAACAAGAAGTATATCTAGGGGTGATCTCGGCAACCTTAAAAATACATTGCTTTCTAAACCGATGCAATTAGTATCGAAGTTATGAAATGTTATTGTACTACGACACCAATAATATAAAGTGTAAATCGCATTTAAAAGTATAATACAGTTCTGTGAAAACTCTTAATTAAAAAATGATTTTTTGTGTTTTTACTACCCTTTTGAGTGCGTTATGCACAAACTGAAGAGCAACAGTGCACTTCAGTTTGTGAACAAACTGAAAGCATTAAGTATACTACGCTCCAATCACTAACAAAATTAAAATAAATTTAAACGCAATAGCTATTTTCATATTATAAGTGCGCGAAGTCGTACTCGTCCTTTTATTCCAATGTCTGAAAGAATGTACAAAGTCATTGTTAATTTATTGTACGCCTCACACCTCCTGCACATCCAAAGGCTCTGTTTCGTTATTTGAGGTGAGTCTCAGGCCATAAAGTCTATCTTTCCGTTTAACCACTATAATGAATTTATACATTTGCATAATTACAATTTGCATAATTACAATTGAAGCGTTCGGATATAAACAATATTAACTCGCATTCCTTAGAGGGAATTTTATTGTCATTTGTGTCTGTTCTTGACATCTTGTGATATTGAGTGGACTACCACTGTTCTTTCATAAAACCAGTAGTACTTATTTCGCCCAAAATATAATATTCCATTTTTATACGAGAAACGTCAACTGTGAACAGTTATCAAAAATGAAGATGTTATTTAGGTTTGATGAGCAAGCCGAGGAACCATCTCCATATACGTCTTAAGCATCTATTTTAGTTCACCCAGAAAATCTTTCAATCTTGGTGGTGGCAACAGACCGCACATTAATAAGTAGATATCAAAGTTGAGAGTGAAAATTAAGAAGGCAAAATAGAAGAAAATCTATTGAAAAAGAACAATAATTGCAAGAAGTAGATGATAATGAAAATAGATTTGAGGACGTAAGGAGAGTACGCCTAGTACAAAATTACACAGGCGTCTGAAATAAAATTTATGTTAGAAGAATCTAGTTGTTGTTGATGGGTCGAAAAGGATTTTTGCTAATGAACATGTAGCGGAAAATTTAATATAATAAAGTTACGTAAGCGACATTTTCGCCTTATTTTAGGCGACTTCATATGAACAGATGTTTGGGAGATCATGGTTTGATCCTATCAAGGAGATTTCATGTATCTTTCGAACATTTGTACATGTGGGGCTCTCTGAGAATCAGAAGCATGTAACTCCGTTAAATACAACTTTTCACTGCAATTAAGTGGCAAAAATTATCGTTTTTTACTCTTTTAGGTACTTTAAATGTTTCAAATATTTCTTCTGAGATATCTGTAGTTTTTGGTGGCCCTCACTGAGGACAGTAATATAGGACAAAAAATTATTTTTAAACGCAAAAAACAAAAACAAAGATGAAATCACATTCATGGAATTAGTAAATATAATACACTGAAGAGCCAAAAAACTGGTACAGTCATTCCTATTGAAATAAAGAGGTCTGGAATCAATAAAAATACGGCTGTCCGGTCAGCAAAGACTATACAAGACAACCGGTCTGGCACAGTTGTCAGATCTGTTACTGCTGCTACAATGGCAAGTTATCACGATTTAAGGGAAGTGGATCGTAGTGTTACAGTCGGCGCCAAAGAGAGGGAGCATAGTATCTCCGAGGTCGCAATGAAATTTGTATTTTCCCGTACGACCATTTCACGACTACAGTGAATATTGGGAATCCGGTAAAACATCAAACCTTCGGCATCGCTGCGGAAGATCGTGCAAGAACGAGACTGACGACGACTGAGGAGAATCATTACTCGTGACAGAAGTGCAATCCTTCCTCCAATTGCTGCAGATTTCGTTGTTGGCCAAGTGTCAGCGTTCGAACATTAACATTCAAAGAAACATTATCGATATGGGGTTTCGGAGCCAAAGACACACTCGTGACCCTTGATGACTGCCCGACACAAATCTTTACACCTCGCCTGGATCTCTCAAGACCGACATTGGACTGTGTTTTGTTTATTTATTTATTTATTTATTTCCACAGGCCAGCATAACTTCTTTACAGGGATTGTTTACATATAATAACAACTTAAAATACAAGTATACAAATAAATTACACAGCGGAATATCTTTCAACCAACATTTAAACAAGGATAACACTCATAAAATAAATACAATCATTCTTTAGATAAATAGAAATAAGGGCAGCCCAACAGGTTCCTCATTATTGTCTGGTGTTTTACAAGTAAGTTTGTTGATTATTCTTTGCATTGTTTATTCTAATTCTGAAAGATTTAAGGGGGGTCAGCAAATTGTATTAGATATTTATCATATGGAAATCTGTTTTTGATTCGGGATGTTGTTGCTGATGAACCAAGGTTGTAGTGGTCAGTTGTTGGTATATTATGCAAAGATGTGAAAAAGGAATGTTAGCGTTTGAGCAGTATATGGTGTATAGTTTCTGTTTTTAATTCTGAGTGTAATTGATTGTTTCTAATGAAGCCGGGGACATTTACAGCTATACGTAGGAACTTATTTTGAAATGTTTGTATTTTCTTGATATTAGTCGCCGATGAGTTGTACCATATTGGGCATGCATACATTATATTGGGAAGAGTTATTGCTCTGTACAGGACTAGTGTACATTCTGTTTTGAGAACGGTTTTTCTATTAATTAGTGGGTACAATGTATGAAGACTTCTATTTGCTTGTGTGATTTTGTCAGTTATATGGTTTGTCCATGTTAGTCTGGTGTCCATTAATATTCCCAGATATTTAATAGGTTTCTTTTTTGGTAACCAATCCAGTGTTTTATCAAGTTATTTGAGGGGTTTGAGAGTAGTGTTTATTGGGCATAGAGTGAATATTTTTGCTAGACATTTGTTCGGGTTTAGTTTTATCTTCCATTTGTCTGCCTATTGTGTTACTTTGTTCAGTTCATCTTGTAGATTTTTGTGGCTGTTTTTAGAGGTTAGTATTGCACTGTCATCAGCAAATAATGCTATTGTTGTGTTTTGAGTAGTTGGGAAATCTGCTGTGAATATATTGAACAAAGTTGCAGATAATGGGCTGCCTTGTGGTACTCCAGCTGTGATTTACTTTTGTGTAGAGTAGGTTGAATTTATTCTTACTGAAAAAACTCTTTCTTTAAGAAGATTTTTATTATTTTTACCAAGGAAAGGGGTAATCCGGATTTTTGTAATTTACATATCAAACCCTCGTGCCAAACTCTGTCAAATGCTTGGGTTACATCTAAAAATACTGCCAGTGTATTCTTTTTTGTTCAAAGCTTTTATATATTAATTCTGTAATTCCTAAAAGTTGATGTGTTGTCAAGTGCTTTTCTTTGAATCCAAATTGAAAAGGTGGTATGTATTGTATTTCATTAATATATTTCAGAAGTCTTTTTAGAATTAGTTTTTCCATTACTTTGGCTACAATAGGGATTAGGCTTATAGGTCTATAATTTTCTGTAGATGCTGGGTTTTTGCTTGGTTTTGGAATTGGTATTACTATAGAGTGTTTCCATTTTTTGGGGTAGTACCCTGTTCTTAACATTGAGTTGAATATTGCAGTTAGGTAGCTAATTGCTTTCTTATTTAGTTTTTGTAAAAGTATGGTTGGTATTTGGTCAATTCCAGCTGATTTTTTCTTAGGTAGCTGTTTAATTGTTTGGTATGTTTCATTTGGTGATATATATTTTACTGGGTGTGGAACTGTTGTTACTTCACAGTTATTGAAATGGTTTAAATTGTTATTGTTTGTGGTTGTATTTGGAGTAAATGTTTCTTGGAAATGTTCTGCTAGTATTTCACATTCTTCCTTTGTTGTTCTGGCTGTTTTATCTAATTTCTTTAGTTCTGGTATGATTGTTGCTTCTTTCAATATTTATTTTGTAACTTACCATAAATTGCTTTCTTTAGGATTTATTTTTTTAATGTAGTTTTTATATTGTTGGATTCTGGGCTCGTCCAAAACTAGTTTTATTTGGTGTGTTAGTTTATTTAGTATTTTCTTTAAGTCTGGGCTTCTATATTGCTGCCATTGCCTACGTATTTTGTGTTTCTTTTGAATTAATTTTTCAATGCCGATAGGTATTGTATGTTGTGTATATTTTGGTTTATAATTTGAGTTAGTATTTGCTTTTTTTGCTGCTTTTTGTATGATTTTAGTGAAGGTATCTATGGCAATATCAATTTCTTCTTTGTTTTTTCATGAATCGGTTTGTGGGAGTACAATTATCGACGTTTGTTTGAAATTTTATCCAATCTATGTTTTCTCTGTCTAAGCCAAATGGCAACTCGGTTTTAATATAGTTCATATCAGAAGTGAGAATAACAGGACAGTGATCAGAGTCTAATTCAGGTAATTATGGGCATAGAGGGTATGTTTTAAATTTTTAGAAATGGTAATGTTGAGGGTATCTGCTTCAGCATTACAGTTTTTGGAGTAGTGAGTAGGGTTTGATGGAGCTATGATTTGGAAGTTTCATTTTGATGATGCTTTTAGTAATTTTCTCCCATTAGGTGTATTCACTTTACAGCCCCAATTGATATGTTTGCTGTTTAGATCTCCCATTAACATTGTAGGTTCTGTATTATGTAATATTAGCTTTAATTCATTCATATTGATTTGTTTTTTAGGTGGTTTATATGCTGTTATGATATTTAAATATTCATTTTTAAAGTTATTTTTCCTGCAATCAGCTCTAGGTTGTTCGATTTTGGAATAGAAAATAATGAGTGGTCTAATTTCTTTTTGATTAGTATTGCTACTCCCCCTGCTGCATGTTGACATATTCTGTCTTCTCTGTAACAGTTATGTCTAGGGGTTTTGAACGGTAGTCCTGGGACAATGTGTGTTTCTGTTATGCATGCAATTGTTATTGAGTGGTTTTTCAGGAATTGGATAAGTGTATTTTTTTATTTGGTGAGACATTTGCATTTCAGTTAAGAAGTGTTATTGATTTTAAGTTGGGCTGTTTATCCATTTCTTATTATGTTTGAGATTTGATTTGATACAATGTTTTGTATTTGTGGAATTAATGTAGCTGTTATTTGGTTAACTATTGTTGGTAACATCTGCATTATAATTTGTGTAATATTTGACTGTATGGTATTTTGTGTAACTGTTTGTGCATATGTGGGTGAAGTTGTGTTTTCACTGTTATTAAGAGCTAATTGTGGATGGATGGATGGAGTAATGGATTTTGAATTATGTTTGTTTGTTGTGGGAATGTTTGTGAGTGAGTTTTGTTTTCATATTTTTGTTGTGATTGTAGAGCTTGGAATTGTGTATTGAATTGATTTGATTGCTGGATTCTCTTTCTTTTTGGAAAGTACTTGCATTAATTAGAACTAGCCATATGATTTTCTTTACATAGAGTAGAAATTGGGGGTGGTGGATTTGTGGATTGTAATAATTTACAGTCTTTTGTCCAATGATGTTCTGCACAGTAGCCACAATTTAAGGGCATTGTGCAATAATTTTGTGTGTGTCCATAAGTAAAGCATTTTTTGTTGGGCCTTGTGGTTTACTTCTTATTTCTACTTTTACAATGCAGTGAAGTAATTTATCTAGTTTGAATATTTCCTTTCCTTCAATGGAGTTTGATAGTTCCAAGGCAACTACATTGAATGGTACTTGTTCTCTGTTGGTTAATCTGGTTACTTTTTTTATTGGACAGTTTAGATTTTCTAATTCGTTGTAAACTTCTTCTTCAGTGAATATTAGTGAATATTAGTACATTTTTTATTACTACTGATAAGTTTTTTTTCTGTTTGCACACAGTATGTATAGTATGCAACACTTTTCTCTTCACAATATTTTCTGAACGATATTCTGTAACGTTTTTCATTAGTATTTTTACCGAATTCCCTATGGTTTTGAGTGCAAACCCATTTCCAAATAATTCTTTTAGGTCTTTTGTTAGAAGAGTTATATTTCCTGCGTTTCTGATACAAATTGGGGGTATTTTTATGCTTTCTAATTGTGGTTCATTATTATTTACATTTTCCTCTGATTCGTCTACTGATTCTAAAATTGAATATCTATTTATTGAAGTAGCGTCCTTACTTGCGCTATTGTTCAACATTTTACGCTTTACGTCACTATAGTTACTTACTTTTGTGAGTCCTCTTTTTTTTTGTGATTTGATGTTGTGAGCTTGTTGGTTGATGAAATTCACTGTTGATATCTGTAGGCCTATATTCTGCAGTGTGGGGGTTCCCCGTTAACTGTACACGTTTCACATGTATTGGAGGACTATGTGCTGTTGGGTCGGTCCGTGAATGATGAAGCTGTTGTTGTAGAATTTGGTTTTGGTGTTCTAATTTGTTAAGTGTTCTTGAAAAATATGATTTTGATGTAGGAGATGTTGATATTGTTGTTGAAGATCTGCTATATGGTTTTCTTGTGAGAATTGTGAATTAGCTTGTCATGTGTATAATTTACAATTTCCATCATTATTTAATAATTCGATGGATCTGCTGATGTATCCTCCGAGGGAATCCTCTTCTGTTAACATTTTGAGCACTTTATCGTATTATTTTGTTGCACTATTCGCTGTGGTATTAACTATTTGTAGTTCTGTTATGACACACTATATAAACACACTTGGGGATTTTGTCTCTGTGGCGGGGCACTATTATCAATCTAATTGTTTGTATTGTAGTTTTGCAGCGGCAAAACGATCGTTGACTACGCCTATTCACACGCGTTATCGATCGCACTAGTTCTGATAAGACTTTGACTCAGTCACTGATAACTGCACGAGCAACTCGGAGCTAGGTCACGTCCGTTCCGCTCGGCGGTTGAGAGCGAACTATTGGACTGTTGATGACTGGAAGCACGTTGCCTGGCCTGACGAGTCTCGTTGCACATTGTTTCGAGCGAATGGACGTGTTCGAGTATGGCGACAACTTCTTGAATCCACGGAACCTTCATGTCAGCAGGGAATTGTTCACGTTGGTGGGGGCTCTATGATGGTACGAGGCGTTTGCAGTTGGAGTGATATAGCACCCATGATACGTCTATATATGACTCTGAAAGGTAACACGTATGTAAGCATCCTGTATGATCACCTGCATCCATTCATGTCCATTATGCATGCCGATTGACTTAGGCAATTCCAGCACAAAAATGCGACTGCCTAGACGTCCAGAATGGGTCCAGAATTTCACTCTTCAGAATTTAAACTCTTCCACTAGCCTCCAAAATCCCTAGATATGATTATTATTGAGCATATCTGGGATGCCTTGCAACATGCTGATCAGAAGAGATCTCCACCCCTTCGTTCTCTTACGAGTTTATGGACAGCCCTGCAGGATTCATGGAGTCAGTTACCTCCAGCACCGCTTCAGACATTAGTAGAGTCCATGTCACGAGTTGTGCAGCACTTCTGCGTACTTGCGGGAGCCCGACACGATATTAGGCTTTGACCCATTTTTTGGTACTTCAGTGTAATAAGAATAATTGAAATGTTAATGTTACAAACATTATTGACAGTAAAAGTAAATGAGTTTGAAAATAATTTGTAGTAAACAATATTAACTGAATAAATTTTGATTTGCTGAATTCGCCACCTGTTCGGTTTGTTAATGTACGAAACAAGTCATATTCCTTCTTCTTATCTTGTAGACGATCTTAGCACTCGCGCCTGGTATTTCACGCGACGAGAGGTCTCTCGGCCGCGACCTCGCCCATTACTCCCGGGTCTTGTACGTTCCCAAGAGATAAATCACCTGCTCACCGTGTCGACGATTCTCGCTGAAGGGCCTGCTCATCACTCACCCTGTCGCTCCCCTCCGCCAAGAGCCACAGCAGCACACAGCGTGCGTCTCACGGTAGCTCTTCACCTTCGCTCTTCACACACAAGATCTCTATCCACGCTTTTCTACAACAGGATCATGAGCTACCTCAGATGCAATGAACAAAAATTGAAAATTCATTACCCGTTCTAATGAATTATATTATTTAGCTAATTAGAAAAAATCAGTAGCTTTTCACAAATGGATAGTTTTAATTCAAATTAATTCCAATGGGAAGTTAAATACTGCATTAGTCCGGTTGGCCTAAAACCTTTATATTTTGTTATTTGCTAGTCTAACCTTCAAATTGGGAGAGACAATTGTGTCCGGTCATCTTCAGAAGAAATCGTCAATACCTTTAAGGATTCTGAGATCAGTTCTTAGATTACCATTGGATCTACTTGACCAAAGTTTATAAATAATTTTATGCATTAAGTGACGATTTGGGATGGGAAATAGTAAGCGGTGCTTGCACATGCATCATTTACTGGAAGTAATATTTCTTTACAATATTTCTCCAGAGTACATCTAATTCGGAGATAGAAGTTCGAATTTCGTTCTTTTGCAGGATATACTTCAGATCACATTTTTCAGTTCGCGTGGATCAAAATGCTAATCTATTTCTTTCACAGAGAGCAGTAAGTGAAATGAATTAACTTAGAAAACGCTCATTAAATTCCGGGATGAAATAATTTGAGGGTTATCTCACGAAAATGTATTATTCTATGTTTTATGAAGGCTGAAAGTGCACTATAATGCTTTGCTAGTGCTGAATTTGCAACACAGAATCGTACGATATTTTTTCAGCTCGTTTTCTTCGAAAAACGAATTATAAATAAGAATAAAGATGAAACACATTTGTATAAAGTAATGTAATTAATCATTTTATGAACATATTAGTCTATGTATCAACTACGAAACTCTCGAACTAAGAAACATAATACTGTTGTAAGACCCGGTGAACTTAAAAGCTGAAACTCGATATTTTTTACTTTGTACTTGTAGTAAATTTTTCATATCAAGGATGAAGAGAAGATTCGAAAAAAGTCGAAACTTTGAGATTTTGAAAACATTCTTCGAAATTTGAAGGTACTTCACAAGAAGCCATCCGGACATTTTCAAAACTTTCTCAATTTTTTCCTTAAATTTCTTTTAAAAATAGAGTAACTTACACGTATAAACGTGGCTTAGATCCTTTTTTCACAGTTAACTCTGGATTATCGAAAATTTCAAAAGTATGAATTCTTTTCGGTGCCTTCCTAAAACTACAAAATTAAACATAGAGATTTTCCCTTCAAATAAAATTGGTACTCCATAGTAAGTTCTTTATTTTATGTTCATATACATTTTTTGAAAATTTTAGTAGTCTTTGCATATTATTGCGTGCAGAGTGTGCAATTTAAAAAAAATACAAAAACATTTTCTCAAAAATGTCTCCAAATTTTTTCTTTAAACTTTTGGTAGGGATTGATCTAAATACACTCTACTATGACATAAATGTCGTATTTCTCCATGTTTTGTTTTTTAGAAAATTAGAAAAATTCATTTTATTTGTCTTGTATCGCACTTGTTAATATTTACAATAGTAGCGATTTGTTCACATTATTATATTTATTACACCTGCCTTAAATAAAGTCATATAAAGCTTCTCGGAAACTCAACCGTTTTGTGTCAAAACTATCGCAAAATTGGACATTTCTAGAAACGGTCCAATTTTTTTCTTCAAACTTTTCGAAAAGATAGTGCTAATTGCACTGTTTAATATGATGTAAAGTTCATTCCGAGGGAGTTTTTTAAAAAACGACACAAATATAATTTTTATAGTTATATTCGCAGCTAATATACAGATTTACATAAATTTGTAAACGTTATTGTATTTGTAAGTTAAAGTGCTTCAAATGACTTGTAATGATGTTTTTCGAATAATTAAAACTTTTCTGTGAAAAGGTTCAAAATTTGAATTTACTGTAGCGCCTAAGTGCCATTGTCTTAAAAACGACTCTAAAGTTTTCAAAGAAAATTGCCATTTAGGAGGATTTAGTTTTATTATTCTGAAATTATTATTTCCGTTCTACCATTAGGAAATCAAAAATGAAGAATAAAAAAATGTACTTTGGGTAGCGATAGATGGCAGCAGGCAAAAGCATGTGGCAAGTTCGAATAACTAGCCGAGAGCAAAGAAAATAGAAAACTAATACGGAAAAGTCAGTACCATTCTGTAACACACTAGATTAAAACCGCTCCCAATTTATCAAATAAAATTGCCTTTTAGTAAGAGGTTTTACTGTTCTTTAATACTCTTAAAATAATATTTGTGCTCTGGAATTAGGAAACCGAAAAATTAAGAAAATGTGAAAAAAACTGTAGCGTCTAAGTGTCTTTTTTTAAAAAACGACTCTAAATTTTTCAAAGAAAATTATCATTTATGAGGATTTACTGTTTTATTATTCTGAAAGTATTATTTCCGTTCTACCATTAGGAAATCCAAAATGAATATTTTTAAAAATGTACTTTGGATAGATGGCAGCTGGCAAGAGTATGTAGCAAGCCGAGTCGAAAGGAAATAGAAAACTGCTTGTGCCAGTCTGTAGCACCCCTAGTTTCCTGTCTTTTATCCAGCTGACAACCGGTTGCCCTTTACGCCAAACGGGACGCACATTCGACCATACACTGGACTGCAACACTCTCGCGGGCTCCTCTCGTCAGGGGTCGGCAGCTGTCGGCCCTCTGTGGCGACGCGCACATGAGACACAAGGGGGGAGGGGGCTCGTGCCCACCTCTTTACACCGCAGGGCTAAGTCCGTACAAGCTCTTAGCTACTTCGGCCGTCTACGTTGGCGAAATTAATTTCATCTTTCGAGAAAATAAGTTATTTGTTACGAACAAGACCAATCCGTCATTTATTCATCATCTTATCTATTCAGCTCTTAGCTACTTCGGCCGTCTACGTTGGCGAAATTAATTTCATTTTTCGAGAAAATAAGTTTTTTGTTACGAACAAGACCAATCCGTCATTTATTCATAATCTTATCGCTAAGAATACATGTTTGCACCAATATTGTAATAAGCAAAACTTAATATTAAATTATTTTTTTGCATTCAAGCATTATAAAAGAACCTTTTCTGTCGCAAGAAATCGGTCATAATCGGGCATTTTACGGCACAAATGATGACGTATTAGATTTTATGTCACGAATGATTGCGTCTTCACACATTCAGCCAATCGTAGCAAGAGAATCGGGGGGAGGTAGCTAAACGGATCAGCCGACCACCGTTTACTCGTACGATGTCAAATACACGAGTCGTCACAAGGAAGTTGTTTCGCAAAATTAAGTTAGATTCTCTTATAAAAATACAAAAAAATTAGCATGCAACTCGTTTATGACGTTGCTTTATCGTACAAATTTGAAAACTCGCCACTAACGTCGCTCGTTTTCAAAACATGTACTCATGCAATAAAGCTTAACATTATAAAATAATTGCATAAACTACTATTGTTCGACCTTATAAAACCAAGAGTTTTCTATGCTCTTGACAAATGGGAAAGTGTAGAGTCTGCTATGAGTGGCGGGTACCTGGAGAAAACTATTCCCTTACTAAAAGGGGACGTCTAAAACAACTTGCCTTGTCAAATCGGTGGACAGGGCACGTATCTCGAGTCAGTTTCCCTGTAAATTAAACAGGGTAACATTCTACCGCAGGCAACATTTTTATGTATGTGTTGCTAGTAGGGCATGTTGAGATGCGCACAAATAAAGGCCAAATATCGCGTAGCTTCGTTATTCGAGACTTACCTTCACATGTTCATTTGCAAAAAGAAATAATCTTCAACTCCTCTAAAGTCCTAGAAATTTGTGCTAATTATTTTGAGAATTGCATCTGCTTTCACCACTTTCTCAACACATGTGTTGAACGGCAAGCTGCCTGCTTGTATGGCGCTGACTTAGTTTGTGATAGTTATCTGCGTGATGAAATCTTTGTATTCTAATATAGAATGTTCAAGTGTCTAAAGATCTGAAGAACAATTTTTGTATTAGGTAGATGCCTAAACCTGCCTTATTTTCTAAATACGTATCGCAATTCGAGAAACCTTGGCTAACACGTAAATCCTCGAAGCTCTAACACTTACAAAAATGTATCGATCCCAAAATGATAATGTTTTTCATAGTACAGCCTCGTTGGACTGGGAACTGCATTATTGTACAATCGCAGAGCTCTGAATGAGGTGAGATCGACAAGGGTTTATTCAGTTTGGGAAAGAATCATACGTATAGTTTACAAGCTAATGTGGTTCACAAACGACAGACAGACAGGCGAACTGACGAACGTTTCAAAAAATGTATTAAAGTATTTTCGGTACCAAGGAATCTCAACACGTGTTTTTCCATTGAAATCATGGAATTGATTTTCCGCAGCATTACTTCACTTTCTCTATTCTACGTATATTACTTCGTGCATTTTTGTTTCAAGGGGTGATTTAAACAGGGGCGGATTAATATTTTTGCCCGCCTGTAGGCACATCAAATTTGTTTAAAATTAATATTACATTTCAAATTGTAATGTTTTAGTAATAATTTCTCATTAATTTGAACCTTTTAACTTTATAAGTAACATTACATTTTGCACATTGTTTTCATAAATAAAATACATTTTTTGGATTAGCTAATTTTGGATATAAACTCTATCTTCATAGCAAGTAAGATTCAACATTATTAACGTTTCAACACTGAAACGTTAAATTAAAAGAAAACTAAAACATGACAATTAGAATTGCAACATGTTTTCTTTCGTCAACGGGCCTTACTTTCAGATTGATATACTTCTGAAATCATAAGGTATAATATTATTTGTCTAATGAAGTAGACAAATAAATAGCTTGTATTAAATATTAATATGATATATTTTTATTTACAACAACTGAACAATTAGAATATCGTTCAGTTGTTGTAAATGTTATGTTGTTATATTAGAATATATTTACCATTATAAACAAGGAATATAACATTTAACTTTTTGGATGGGGTTTTTTATACGGTTGAAATAACGTTTTATTAATTATAGCTAACTTGTCTATTAATGTAAAATTTTGCGACGTGCCTTTTGATGAGCAAATTCATCAATAATTACAGTATAATCTAAAACGCTGAGATAATTTTCTTCGATACACAATAACACTAAAAAGTTCATTCGATACTGTCATTGTAGAACGCAAATCATTTTTAATCCTTTTTAAACAAGAGAATGAACGTTCTGCTGTGCAATTGGTCACCGGAATACATAAAAAGATTTGAAGAGCAGTGTCAACGTTAGGATAAATACTTTCTAATTGTTCTTTCCGTAACCACTTTAATAAAGCTGCAGGATTCGTTGGCTTAACATTTTTGTCAAGAATTTTTAAATACGAACTTAAATGTTTAAGCTCAGAAACGAGCGATTCTTCAAGATCTTGGGGAAATTGTGAATATAAAAATATCACTTCTTTTTCCAAATATATTTTTCTATTTCAATGACAGACTTTAATTTGTCATATACATCTTTATACGCTTCAAGTCTCTTATTCAATTCTGCAAGTAATTAATCAACAATAACCAAATAAGTGTCGATTTTAAACTTGTCTCGTGCGGTCAGTTCTGCTGCATTCTCGTTAGTTTCATCACATTGCATTTTACGTTTTCTTTTTCTTTTGTTTTCCGATTAGTACGTTTCAGTATTTGACAGCTTCTTACCCTTCTCTTCAAAAAATTCAAAATCGTCTCTGTTGGTTTTTAAAAGTTCTACAAGCGAAGTGAAAATACCAACCACGGAACTTAAATCGATATCGACTTTTTGCAGTTGTTTGTTCAAAGCATTCAAGCGGTCTAAAATGAATCCCCAAACCTCGGCCATAATAGCAGTTTCAAGTCGATTTAAAGCAACAATAAGACCTTTAACTTCTGCACGCATTGACGGTTTTGCGTAGAATCATCAGATATAATTTGAAGGGCATCTAAAACATTTTACAACGATGTTTTAAAGCCTGACATGCATCATCTCGAGCTGACCAGCCCGTAATTGAAAGACTTTTCAAAGAGGATGTACTGGATCCTTCATCTACTAAATTTTGAAGTGTATCCCACCTTGATGTGGATGCACTAAAGAAATTATATAAATTTTGTAAAAGTAGAAAATAATTACATGCTTCAGTGCATGATTCAGCTGCATTTGTACCAACTAAATTTAAAGAATGAGCAGAACAGGGGATAAATTCAATTAGAGCATTTACATCTTTCATACGGGCTTGAAGACCTGTGTAAAAACATTTGACGCGTTGTCGTAGGACTGACCATGACAATTATTAATGTCCAGTTCGTTAATCTCCGTAAAATTGCAGACAGCGTCGAACATCTCCTTTGATTTATGGCCTGTGTTTGGAAGGAATTCCAAAAATGACTCTTTAGGTGTACCATCTTTTCCCACATGTCTAATAACTATAGCGAGTTGATCCACGTGTGCTATGTCTGGTGTAGAGTCCACAATCATGAAAAATACTTGGCACTTCGAATGTTTCGGAGAATTTCATATTTAACTGCTTTAGCTAATATACCTATTAGTTATTCAACCGTCGAGGTGGATAAATACGATATATTTCCTTTTCCGCAGTTACCAAATTTTTGTATGTGATCTGCTAAGAAGTGATCATATTTCGAAATTAACCTAAGCAACATCATGTAATTACCATTTTGATTATTTACAAACTTTTCGACATGTCCTCTCAAAGGAAGCCCTCTTGAAACAAGAGTTTTTATTACTAAAATGTCACGCTCAAGAACATTTCTCCAATAAGTTGCCTCGGTTTCAACTTGTTCAAGCAGCTGCTTATTTACTTGGTTTTCAGTCCGCTGTCTATTTTTCAATGCGGACATACAGTTTCTATGACATGTGAAATTCTCATCTCTTTTAATTTGGTATGCGCATTTTTCCAATCATTGAATCCCTCCGATGATAATTTTGTTCTTCTGAATTGCTTGAAAACAATAGAGAAACACCGCAGAAAACAGTTCCATTGCTCTCAGAGTAAAAAAGCCACTTGCGAGGCATTTTTGTTTACTGACATGCGTGTACTGAAACATATTCGACGTTAAGTAACGAACTTTGCCATCATTGTACTCTTTTCTGGATTAAGAAAAGTCAGCTTTTTTGTTTTGTTTGAACCCATGCTTGGCAACATAATCACGTGTAGCTTCATTATTAGACGCCAAAGCTGGACCGCTTTTCCAACAAAAACGATCAGTGGAAGTTATGGTTTCATCAATTTTATCTTATGCAGTTGTATACATTCGGTAGAAATCCTATTTAATTAAAAAAGAAAATAATAAATTATTATATAATGTATTGTAATATTATAACAAAATATTCTTAGAATGATTATATATATATATCATATATTATATATATATCATATATATATATAGTACTATATATATATATGTTTAATTAATTATACAAAATTCTTAACCTATTTACATCGTTAATCAGTCGGACTCATAATCAATCGCAATTAATTTTCAATTGCTTGAGGAACCATTTCATTTTTAGTGTTTGGCTCATTGCGAGTCTCATTATTAGATTAGTGATAACCCTGAATAAATAAAAGAGTAAAAATATTATATGTATTATTACATATAATATAAATAAGTTTAGTAACATAATTATAGTAACATATTTTATGCTACTTTATTTAAATTCTATATTAAGATATAGTTCATTTTAAACGAATGCACAACACAAGAATATTTAATTTCAAATCATTATACTAAACATTTTTTGCATTTTGAGAATACAACTCTATTTTATAGCAACACCAACTTTGCATTAAAAATATATTAATGTTAACATTTATTTATCACAAGTATTAGACAGGATAAAATACAAGCGGAAAATAAATTGTTATCTAATCTATATGTTTATACTAACTCAGTAATAGAATTGTCGAATGAACTGCAGCAGTGATCCCGTTTCACATATAGGTTCAAGAATTCATTAATTTTTTGTCTTATCAATTTCATTTTTGACACATCTCCTTCCTTTCTTTTCGTATTTTTGCATATTGACTTCCGCTGAGCCTTTTTCTCGATAATCACTCACTTTAAAACTTCAAAATATCATTTTTACTCAGCAGGCTCTTTACAATAAACGATACACAACAATAGTACAAAAGAAAGAAAAGGTTTATTTCCAGATCAGTCTTCTAGAACTAACTCAACGAAGCAATAGATGTCGCTACTTTCTATAAAGAATTCTTTCTTCTCTAAGAATGTAATTCTTTCTGCTCAATCAACCATCAGAAGTCGTTCGCAAATTCTTTTCATGTATTCTATAACATTGAAAATGTCCCATTTGTAATTCAAACGTAATTTATAAATCAAAGGTTAAGGGGGCGGTTTCGTTTAAATCATTCTTTAAAATAGAAATTTGATTTATGCTGTTATAATTTTTAGAAAACCTAAATTTGTTTTAGAAAACAGCAAGAAAAATTTTGCGCCTTTGAAATTTGCCGCCGTGGGCACGTGCTACTGTGCCTACGCCGTAATCCACCTCTGAATTTAAATGTCCAAAGCAATAAGTCTGAAGCTATTAGCTTTGTGACTAAAAGGACGGAATCTTCCTGCCCCATGTAGAAAAGTGCGTATTTTTTTGTGATCTCGCTTTTCTGATCTTGATGATCTGATATATTTTTTCATACATTTTCCCAAGAATAGTGACATAGCTTTTCGTAATGACATCGAATCGTTATGGAGAGACTTGACCATGATTTCAAATGAAAGTCAATTGGCACTAGTTCATATATTCTAGGTCTGAAAACAGTACTTTTCCACAATGGGAACACATTTCTTCTGTCTGATTGTTCATGCAGTTGTCCTGAAGTAAAATATATGAAAACTTTAAACTGCTCTCACACTTACCAAATATGGAAGTAGGAATGGAATGTATGTGGATATCTTGAAGTAACTGCCAGTCTGCTCGTCACAAGCACTTCTTCTTTCTAATTGAGTGGGACAAGTAGCAACAGAAAAAGTCACTGTTGGAGTATTGCCTGCTTGAACTACTATCTAGACAGAGAAATGTGGTTAACATTCAATTGTTTGTCCCCCCAAACTGTGTAATTGCCTCCCCTATACATCAAAACTGGATCTTCGTCAAAAACTTTGTGAAAAGCGTGGTCAAAACATCACGGGATCATGTATTTCCTAAAGACTTTCCCAGGGATCAGTGAACCAAAAAATAAAGGAATGAATAACTGTAGGAGTGCAAATTAGCAAATTGAATCGCTGATGATTGATTGATTGATGATTGATATTGATTGCAGGCGCGTCATAGTGCATGGCTTTTCCTTGGAGGTGGCGGTGTCTTCCCCGTTGGGTAGAGAGATGCGGCACTGATCTACGCGTCGGCTAGCGGGGTTTCCCCAACCAGGTATCTACCACTAGCAGGGCACCGCCCAGCCAGGACAAGCTCTAAGCTCCCGATCGGTCTCCCCGGATGTGTGTGTGTGTGTGTGTGTGTGTTAGAGTAAAGAGGTGAGCACAGGACAAGGAAGAGGAAGGAAAGATCGCGCGCGGTCCTTGCTAAATTTTTACGGCATTCCCTGGTATTGGATCGAAAAAATACGAAAATAACCGATTAGAGCAGCCGGCTAAAATTCTCCTGCGACAGCCACTGATTCGATCAAGTTGCCTTTTGTGACGAAAATCCTGCCACTGCAGGGATTCGAACCTAGGACTCCCGCCAGAGGCACCGCATGGTGGTGAAAACGTCAGTGATTTTATTGATGTAAAAAAAAGGCTGTTTGTCTTTCACGACTGTCTGTAAAACGTTTTAATGCCAAGCACAATGTAGAGAAATAGCGCAAACTTGTAGATGAACTATTGAGGTTATATCACCCGTAGAGGATGAAACAAGTATCGTAAACTAGTATATTCGCGTTACGTAGGCGTACCTTCCCATTTGTTGTACATAAATCAATGCACCCGCTAGCCCGGCCAAAGAAAACGGCCCTTAAGTTAAAAAATGTGAAGCCGCTCATGGTGCGCGTGGTCCTTTGACATTTGCCCAGACGCCGCGCCCGGGGGGGGGGGCGTGCTTCGCATGTCGGAGGAAAGTCCTCGTCAGGCGAGCGCTCCTGGGGCGTCGCCCCTCCGTTCACCCCCACCCCGCGCGTGGCCTCGCCGGCACAAACGGCGAGCGAAATAGGGCGTGCACACTCACCCGCCAGTGTAGGTGATTGGTAACGTTTCGAAATATCAGCAGGATCCCTAGGTGACTCGAAATAAATATTACCAACTGCTACGTCAGATACATGTATCGAAAATGATAATTGTTTGCCAACATATAGTGGGAAATTCCATATAACGGAGCCACGCATGTACTTGA
The DNA here is from genome assembly GCA_017312745.1 of Gryllus bimaculatus. Taxonomy (NCBI): domain Eukaryota; kingdom Metazoa; phylum Arthropoda; class Insecta; order Orthoptera; family Gryllidae; genus Gryllus; species Gryllus bimaculatus. The sequence goes on along the minus strand of BOPP01000065.1, from coordinate 6,117,437 downwards.
TTGTTAAGCAACTCCGTATGTACAGATGTTGGGCAGGGGCATTGTACCTCCTCAATTGCATCGGAACTAGATCTGCCGAACACCCGTGTGTAAGTAGTTACCTAAAAATAGGAGACAATGTACCATATCTACATCTATAGTATGAAATATCGTACTTCATGTTCATTGTGAAAACTCTCTCGTTTTCAACACCTCTACATGGCCTAGAAATTTGTAAAAGTCATTCTGATTATTGAGGCCTGTATCCCTAGGGAGTAGGACCCAACGAGCGCCATGGACTCCTGCGACTGCGACTGTGCTCAGTCCCGAAGCGTCAAGTACTTACGTTATTAGTCCCGTTTGTGCAGTGCATGGAACACCTCGGAAAGTGGCGGTGTTCCTCCCCTGCTGAAACTTAAACTTCGGCATGCATTATATTGAATTGATGCCTTTTTTACGAGGCGAGACTCGAGCCATTCCGTCTGACCACGCACATTTTGCTACGCTCCTTTCACCAAATAGCGGAGAAAAACTTGGGTGACGAAACAGGCGATTTGAATTTAGCTCAGAAGCGTCTTTAGGCTTAAGGATCTTTTACAAGCATTTAAATATACTAACATAGGACAGCCGGCTTTACTTTCCCTCCGAAGGAAGGCGTACGATGTATGTTTTAGACTTCAGAAATCCACTGCTTCGATCGGGTTTGGACCCGCCAACTTTAGTATAACAGTTCGTTACGCTAACCGTTGCACCGTCGCAGCCACCGGCATTACGGCACCCCTTTCGGATATTTAGTGAAGCACAGTTCCAGCCTAAAAACTCAATGCCCGTCTGATAACTAATAATGTACATGTGTGTGTGTGTGTGTGTGTTTGTGTAAGAGACAAGACGCAGAGAGGAAGAGAAAGGAAAGATTGGTCGCGTTTTTTGGTTGATAGGGCACTGTCTGGGCATTCACCAGGAAATTCTTAGAAAACAAACAAAACTATCAATCAGATCGGTCGCTAGAAATCGTCTTCAGACAATATCTGAAGTAGGCTCGGTTGTGTCTTGGGAACGAAAATCAGACACGAACCGAATTCGTGTCCTCGTTCCTGCCCCTGTCGATGATGGTAGAGAGGCGCGGTGTTACTGGTTATCTACCGCGTGCAATGGTAATTGCGAGATAAATTGAAACCCACTTCCAAAAAACTTTACTGTGAAAAAATGATTTCATTTTTGACGAAATGTATAAAAAACAAAAAATGTTAAATAGTTAATCTGCTACTCGCATACAAAATAAATATTTTTTTATAATTTACAAATATTCTATTTTTCTAATGTCTATCGTTCAATACGAACTATTAGATATAGTTTAACAACTGACTGGTTTCCACTTAAATATTCTGTTCACAGAGGTATAGCTATGTACTCGAAGGCCCTGGTACAGAAGGTTCACATGAGACCCGTAACTGCAATTCACGAACACAAGATCAAATTTTTTATATGTAATTAATACAGGAAAAGCATTACATTATAAATTTAATTAAATAACGGAAGAACACATTCTATATGTCACACCATAAAATAAGCCATTTTCGACCCCTGTTATGATAATACCAAAATCGTAAAGTCGGAAATTTCCGTCCGAAAATAAATGAAGTAATAATGACGACAACGAAGTTCGAATACATCTTGTAAAACACAATCAGCAGAACTTGCTTGTATATTCGACTGTACTATTGCCAATTTTAAATAGCAAAGTTAACAAACAAAGGTTTTACGAATAAATTTTATTAATATAACTTGCGTAAATAAACGGCGAGTGCGATGCCAACACCTCTTTTCTCCAGGATATTCTTCGTTATTCTTTTTTTTTCTCTTTTGAAATAATTCTCCCACATATAACCTTAACCTTCGGGCGAGAAATTTGCCGAAAACTTTTTACCACAAAATATCTTCAAAATATTTTTGAGCCTTTACAGAGTGTCCGCGGGGTCCCTGACTTCTGGGCCTCCGGTACGGTGCACTGGTAACACCAACCTACCTACGCCCTACTTTTCCTTTATTTATAGTCGCATCGACAGTTGAAGTCATTAGCAACTAAAAACTTTTATATTAATTTAAAAATACCTTGTTTCTAATGAATAGAGAGTATAGATATGAGTATAATGCTTAGGTTTACCATGTTTTTGCCTTACCATATTATCAACTACCGTATTGTTCAACATTAATATATTTGTACAAAATACTAGGCCAGTTGTGGTATACGGTCAAGTATTCATAGTTGTGTGTACTAATGTAATAAATAAATAAATAAATAAATAAATAAATAAATAAATAAATAAATAAATAAATAAATAAATACATAAAAAAACATTTATATTGAATACAATTTATGAACACACTCTAAAAACACATACTTCGGTAGGCCACAATATATAATAACTTACTTCAAATACAGTTTATATTGCTAGTATATTTTCACAGGCGTGTAGGTGATATAGGGAAATTGGCAACACACTGCCAGGCCACTTGGAGCGCTAGTTGAAAGAATATCAAGCAATGATTGGTAATCGGTTTTCGATTGTTTTTCGTACGTCACATCCAGCCTGACTGCGTTTTCCACATGACGGAAAAGTGAATCATTTTGCCGTTAGTTACATCCATGAATTACTTTCGTGTTCTGTGCGTTCATGTCTGTGTTTCGCGTTTCAAGATATTTTGTTTTAGCGGACACAATCATAACGGTTTCGAGTTTTCTCCATTTCGATTTGCTGGTCTTGGTGGAATACAAGGATGTTTCGCAATACAGAGGTTAGCATTTAATTTAAAGTGTCATTCACGATTATTTGTATGACATTTGTAGCCTACTGTATTTACATAACACTATAAGGAAAATATTATGTTTTTGTTACGTAATGTAATGATTTATTATGATTTATTATTTAATGTAATATTTTTAAAGAATGTTCATGAATATTTGTATACATTTCTATAAAACAAATGGCAATTTAAATAATTTGGAGTGAAGGTTTAGCTCTAACTCCAAATCACCTGATTATACATTATTTGTTAAGTGCATTAATCTGAAGAACTTATTTTTAAAATGTGTGTACGTTTTTTAATATACAAATACGTAATAGATGAAAAACAGAAAATACAAACTAAAAGAAAATATACAAAAGGCCATGAAAACGTAAAAAAATTTAAAATGTTGAAGTCTTTATTGGATATTGTTTAATATAAATGGTACAATAAAGGCAATGATTTATTTGTTTATTTACTTATTTATTTTATTTCATTTCTGCCATGACCATGTAATTAGATGACTCTCCTCAGATATGACCTTATCCATGAGCATTACGAAAATGGATAATTACTATATTTGAGAAAAGTTGCAGTAGAATGTAGCCTATTAATATCCATGAACTTTCGCGAAGACGATTGAGTGAAATTAACTTTCAAACGCTGCGCTGGGGAGGCGCTTTTCTGTAGTTCTTTGCCAGGCCACTTGGAGTGCTGCGAGCGACTTTTAACATTCAGGGAGCACTTCTATCCTTTATTGTTCTGTGTATACTTTCGAATTAAATTGTTATATATATATATATATAACAATTTAATTCGAAAGTATATATATATATAT